>JAWZYV010012352.1:600000-944043 GCA_038373885.1 Cheiracanthium punctorium | reverse complement strand
GAACGCGGTTAATTCCAGAGCTCCGCCCAACGCCCCGCCTTTTCGAACGCTCTGGTCGTGCACCGGTGTTACCGGTGCACAACCGATGAATTCTCGAACGCGCCCAGGCGGAAACGGAACGGCGAACGGACATGAATCTATCGCTTCCCCGTTTCCTGAATGTGTGTCTCTGCGCATGCGCAATGGTACGGTTGCCCAACACAACATTCAGCCATCCGATGGCCAACGGTTGTTTGAGTATTTTTTCCAACGTATGTGTGCTAGTTGGGGAGTTAAAATTTTATGCTCAAACGTTGAATTTTACATTTCAAAAGTGCTCCGTGACTTAAAATGTTTGACCACCTCTGACATAAATCATATTTTCCATTCTTGTTATTACATAAATAAATGTGTACTTTTTTAAAGCCCACCCCCTCCCCCTCTAACACCTAACTTCTATTCCATAGCAGTGACAGAAACGGATTATTGAAATGCTGTATGTAAATATTGCGCATTATTAAAAAATTACATTCTATTTAAGTACAGACAAGCAATATTTATGTATCATGGCAACCAATCATGTCAAGTTTTTACTCATAATTCCATTAAATATTGTAATAATTCATTGAAAACATGTGAGTAAAGCAACGGAGCTTGGACCACGGAATGCATCATTGTGCCACTTTCTGTATTCGATGCGTAGGCTTTGTTTATCGGAGGTGACGGGTTGTGTCGCCGCCTGTAACAACAGTGAGAGACAGTCAGGAGGATCGCCGCATGTCCAGCGAAAGGCTTCCCACAGTAGCTCTGACAACAGCCGGTCCGCTTATCCACTGAACAGAGTCATCAGACAAGATCTTGCTTCAAAACAGGCAGGGAGTAATGTCGACGTGCAGGGAGCACAGTCGACGTTCGCAGGAACGAACGCCCGAGAGCTGTTCCGCAAATGAAGGTAGTAACGGGAAAAAATATACGTCACTTCCTTTACTGAGCGTTACTTCCGTCAGAAAAAAAAAATTGAGTTACTCCCTAGTTGCGCCTAAAGAGGTTTTACTTCAAAAAACACTAAAGTGTAACCTTTTCTTTTTTTTTTCGTTGCAGCGGGAAGTCCCGGGTCCTTTTTTTTATCATTGCAGCGGGAGGATTTACATCCCTTCCCTTTACAATCTCATACCGACGACTGGACTCTATTTGTTTTTAGTAGTTCCGTAGGTATTAGCCATAAATGACTGAATACAGACACCTAGAAGGGGAGAAGCCTAGCCATGCCCAATTCCCAGTAACCTTTGTACGCTGTCAGGTGCCGTGTTCATTTTTTTGTTGTTGTTGCAGCGGGAACTTTCATGTCCTTTTTTATCATTACAGCTGGACGATTCACATTCTAGCCTAGCCACGTCCCATTCCCGGTAGCGTTTTCCGAAACCCTCAAGAGTTCACCCACTTGGCGAAAACAGGAGAACGCTAACGATGTGGCGGAAGAGAAGAGTTACGCGCGCTTGTAGTCGCTTTAAGGTTGCAGTGTTAGCAAGACCGCCAGAAGAATTTATGATGTTATAACAGGCGCGCTTTTCTGATGTGTTTAAAGAATGTTAATTAGTTTAAAATATTGGTTCAATATGAAATGTATATAATATGATTGTATGCATAAAACTTTTATTTATAGGTAAAATTTAACTTATCTGCTCCTCAATTTTATCCTAAGCACTTTAAAACTAATTGTTTATCGCATGTTCTTTTTGGCGCCATCTACTTTTTTTAAATATAATTATAACAATAGGTTTATTGATCTATTGCTAGCTTTAATTTTACAAGAAACGTTAATAAGCATGTTTCCGATATACCCAACTAGCACACGTACGCTGGGTTATTGATGGCACGTGGTTGGCACAAGGTTGTTACGTTGGGCAAACATTGGATGTCCATATGGAAATGTCGGTATTCTGTTGGCTAAAGGTTGTGATGGCAAACGTTGGGTAAACAACCGTTGGCCATCGGATGGTTTAATGTTGTGTTGGGCAACCGTTGGCCATCGGATGGCTGAATGTTGTCTTGGGCAACCGTTGGTAAACAACCGTTGGCCATCGGATGGCTGAATGTTGTGTTGGGCAACCGTAGGTAAAACAACCGTTGACCATCGGATGGTTTAATGTTGTGTTGGGCAACCGTTGGCCATCGGATGGCTGAATGTTGTGTTGGGCAACCGTTGGTAAACAACCGTTGGCCATCGGATGGCTGAATGTTGTGTTGGGCAACCGTAGGTAAAACAACCGTTGACCATCCGATGGCTGAATGTTGTGTTGGAAAACCGTATTAAACAACGACCATTGCGCATGCGCAGAGACACACATTCAGAAAAACCGGGAAGCGATAGATTCATGTCCGTTCGCCGTTCCGTTTCCGCCATTGCTTGTTATGATGTGTTGATACACTTTTATAAAGTGACTAGCGGCTACCCGCGACCTCGTCCGCGTCGGCTTTAGAATTAGGTCCCGAGAGAAACGAAGCATGTGTGAATAACAAATACGACAATGTGTGCATTACGCAAGCAATATTTTTTTTTCTTTTACTTTGCAGTCAATATCTACAGTTAACTGAAAATAAAAATAGAACTACGAAATGTCATTGTATTCCATACCAATTTTATTCGGGCAAACTAAAAATTAAGAATCTAAAAAATTATGTAAATTGAAATAAATGTAAAAAATAATAAATAAATATTTTAGTAAAGAATGATTTCTGTGACATTCTTCAGTGACTTTATACTCCTATTGGATTTCCCCACATGAATATTAAAAAAAAAAAAGAGATTAAGCCTCCTTACAAAAGTTTCAATTGAGTAAATTTTCAGAGGTTTTGAGAGACACATTTTCAAAAGTAACTGTCAAAGGAGAAGGAGGGATATGAATCATATTTCAAAAAATAAGCATTCTTTCCTTTAACGTTATATGTTTTTTCTTTTAATTAATTCGAAAAGTTTTTATGATTTTGGTTTGCCTGCCGTCCTGGTTCTCTAAAACTGTAAAGGATAGCTTCTGAAAGGACCTTCTAAATATTTTCCTGCTTCCGATCTCTCCCCCCTCCTTTTTTTTAAACAGTTCATAAGTTGCACCTGCAATATTAATTTTCCTCATAGTGCAAAATAGGTTAGTTTTCTACAGATTAATATATGTTTGTAACTTGACAGATCGTTTACTATTTGAAAATAACACATTTCTGTTAGTGACGGGACTAGAGCCGGTTTTAAGCAAAAATGTTGGGAGGGGGGTGTAAAGACAAAATTTTCTGACGATATATACCAATATGCTTTCAAAAATATACACCGATTATCTGGCCTCTTGGGCGGTTTCCTCCAGATGTAGCGTGAATACGCATTAAATCCCCTAAAAGTCCTTCGCCCGAGGCACCCCCACCCCAGGCAGATACTTAATGTGCATGTTTGCCTTAAATACACACTACATTACATGATCTGGAATGAAGTTGGCTTGAGGGGACAAAAGGAACTTGTTTACTGGCACAAAAATCACTAAAAGGAAAATCGTAACAAGACTATGTTCATGATATAGTATAACTTATAATAAACTGTCGGCAGAACTGGTAATTTATACACTGAGCATTTTACAGATTGGTGATTAAAGCTGAAATTTGCTGACAGTCCTTTGGCAACTGACGATTTTGTCGACAAAAGTACTTTTTAGGGGGGTGGGGTGTCCGCTCGCCCTCCTCCTAAGCGCACAGAAACCCACTGTTGAGGTGGAACCATATTTGATGAAAGAAAAAATGTGACTATTTGATAATATGCTTCGTTCTACATATCTGCCGTCCCTTAAAACTTATCTGAATCCGTCACTGCATTTGCTGTTAGTAAAATAATTAAAAACTTTAATTTCAAATTTGACAGTTTTTCATATATCTATAGAAATGTTATGAAATAGCACATCAATTTGTCAAATATTCGTCAAATATAATTATCCAAGGTTTCTGCATTGGCCTAAAATATGAAACTAACTTATAAATGTAACGGTTAACAATTATGATAGCTAAATGTTAAAAATAACCAATTTCCAACAGTTGGATAATAGAGTGACAACATACAGATTTTACGCTGTCCCAATGTATACATTTACACGTTAACCCAAGGTATGCATTTATACGTTAACATAACATATGCATTAATACGTTAGCCCAACGTATGCATTAATACGTTAGCCCAACGTATGCATTAATACGTTAGCCCAACGTATGTATTTATACGTTAGCCCAACGTATGCATTCATACGTTAGCCCAACGGTTGGAAATATGTTGGCAAAACGTTAGAGCATACGTTGGCCCAACGTAAGAAATAACCAGTTGCCAACCGTTGGATAACCGTAAGCCAACGTGTCATTTCAACGTTGCCCCAACGTATGTGTGCTACCTGGGTATTTAAAGAATGAAATTTGTTAAATAATAAATGGTAGAGTAAGAAATGTACATAATTTTACGCTTAGACATTTATTTACAGATAAAAACACAACTTAAATGCTCAAAACTTTTCTATAAGCACTACAAAAAATGCCTAATATTTTTAATTTGGTGTTACCGACGTTTTCTTTTTCTTTTTCTTTTTCTTTTAACGGAATTATCTTAATAAAAGAAGCTTTCTTAATTTGATGTTGTAAGTTTAATTTCTAGCATCTTATGGAAACATGCAGTCATTTTTTACTTATTATTCAAAGCTGAGAACATGCAAAATAAGTCAATATTTCGTTATCAAACGTAATAAATTCACCAAGAATTTTTTTAAACTAATGTTCGATAATAAACTATCATTTTTATATATTGAGAAATTATACTGTAATGATTCCACTTTTTATCTATTTCATTAAAACTTTATTTCTGAGGTGCATGCGTTTTAGGAGATAAGGATGGTTAATATATTATTAATATATAATTTATATAATAATTATACTCTCTCTCTCTCTCTATATATATATATATATATATATATATAATTATTATTACTTCCTTGTACGTAGTATAAGGAAGTAATGTGATCCCGAAAAATTTTGGGGGCCAATTTTCGACATAAAAACCGATTTTGACTACCTCTAAATTTAATTTAAAATTTTTTTTCGATGCATCTCATCGTAGGCTAGCATGCACGATCATATTAACGCGTCTGCAACTCATTTTGACCAGTGGCGAGTCTACTGTGGCCAGTTTTTCCATGCCGTCTGTACGTACGTACGTATGTATGTAACTCGCATATCTCAAAAACTATTGGTCGTAGAATGTTGAGATTTGATATTTAGGATTGTTCTATGATCTAGTTGTGCACCTCCCCTTTTGGTGGCAATCGAATGGATAGTTTATGTACAGGACCGCCCAAAAGATTCGAAATACATTACGCTCTATGGGCCGAAATTCATTAAACTCGCCTAACTCAAAAGCTATTAGGCGTAGAATGTCGAAACTTCATATTTTGGATAGTTCTAACATCTAGTTGTGCACCTCCCCTTTTGATTCCATTCGACTGGATAGTTTATCTACAGGACTGCCCAAAACATTCGAAATACATTACACTCAATGGGCCGAAATTCATTAAACTCGCATATCTCAAAAACTGTTAGGCGTTGAATGTTGAAACTTTATATTTAGGATTGTTGTAACATCTAGTTGTGCACCTCCCCTTTCGGTTCCATTCGACTGAATAGTTTATCTACAGGACCGCCCAAAAGATTCGAAATACATTACGCTCTGTGGGCCGAAATTCATCAAAGCGTTTTTTAGAGGTACTAGGCTATTTCAAACGACTCAGAAGTGATATATGCTGTAAAGAGTTAGAAAATGAATTTCTCCATTAAAAAAAGTGTCTTTATCATTTATAGTTCTGCTACAGGAACACTCAAAAGATTTCCAATACATTACGGTCAATAGCAATTTTAGGGGCATTCATCCATTTCAAGCACAATACCGTCCTACCACATAAGTTAGGTAATGGTCCGACCACGGTCACGTGCCTCCCTCAAGAACTATGCCAAAAGTCGCCAAGCTTGGCGACTTTTGGTGTACGTGTGTGCATATTTAACTCTCAAATCTCAAAAACTATTATGAAATTTCATATATAAGAATGTTGTAACATCTAGTTGTGCATCTCGATTTTTGGTTTCAATCTACTGGAGAGTTTATTTACAGGACCACCGAAAAGAATTTCAGTACCTTAATGTCTATGGACATCTTCATTATAATACAACTGTAGACAGTCATTGTTTGGTACATGCCCAAAATCTCGCCGTCTGTCCTCGACCTTGGCGAGTTTTGGCGAAATATCGCCAAATTTGGCGATAGTCAGTCATTGGGTCCATGCCCAAAGTATCGCCATTTGTCATCGTTCTTGGCGAGTTTTGGCGAAATATCGCCAAATTTGGCGATAATCTGTCATTGTTTGGTTTATGCTTAAAATCTCGCGAAATGTCGTCGACATTGACGAGTTTCGCCGAAATATCGCCAAATTGGGCGCCAAAAATTATTTCCTATTTTGTATAACTCTAAAACTTTAACCCGTAGATTTTTTAACTTTGTATTTAGAACTATTGTAATATCTAACTGTTTTCAATATCTTTTTTGACAGCAATCGACTGAGAATTTATTTACATGGTGAGCCAAATGACTTTGAATACATTGAGGTGTACAGATGCATTGAATTCATTGAAAGTCTGTGGTCAATGACTACTTTGGCTATCCCCAAAATCTCGCTGACTATCTCAAGTTTGTCGGCTTTTGGTGAAATATCGCCAAATAAAGTGTCAGAAGGAAATCTTTCAAATTGAACTCAGCTTGGCGATATCGAAATATTTGGCTAGAAATCGCTAAACCTTACTATTATTGATATTTTATCTCTTTCAAACAAATAAATTTAGAGGGAGTGCTTCGAAAATATTTTTGATCTAATGGACGTGCAAGGAAGTCATGTGTTGGACACATCAGATTTTTATTTATAATATATAAGAACAATTTTGGAACTCAACAATTAAAAATTAATATATTAAATTATTTACTTAATTTTGTGCTTTGTTAAGTATTTAATTAATTTAATAATGATAGCTTAAAATAATCAAGAAACACGAAGTAGCAATAAAAACAGAGAAAACGTGGCTTATGCAAAAATTTAAGTGTCAAAAATTTCAATTTTTTAAATATAAAAATCTTTCTACTTAATTTATTCTACTTGTATAAAATTGGTTAGTTTAAAGGCTGAATAAACTCAATGCTTGCAAATCTTCCCAGTGAAAATAAAATTTAAAAAACAAAATAATCAAACTAAGACCATGAATAATTTTTTTACAAAATCATACAATACAAATCTAAGTATATAACTAATTAATAATATGTGTTCTACAAAAATAATGTGTAGCAAAAAAATCCACAATGGTTTGTTACATGGGATTTTGCGTTGCGCCTGTTTTTGGAAACACTTTGAGTAATACTTCTTTTGCGTTTTACGCCTTTATTGTACGGTTGTTTTGGAGGTCGTCCTGATGTGTGGGAACTCTTGTACTGGTTCTTGTTAAACCAGGACGACGTCTTGCTATAGATGTTGGCTGCACATTTATCAAACTCGAAAACAACAAAACAAGCGAACCGCGTAAATAAATCTATTGGAGCGCGGTTAGTGTGAGCGGTGACGGTATGAGACGGTGACTTTCGTAATGCGCGTCTCTCTTCCGCCAAATCGTTGGCGCGCTCCTGTTTTCGCCAAGTGTGTGAACTCTTGCGGGTTTCGGAAAACGCTTCCCGGTAACCTCTGTACTCTGAGATGCCGCGTTCACTTTTTTTTCGTTGCAGCGGGAAGTCCAATGTTCTTTTTTTATCATTGCAGCGGGAGGATTCACATTTCTTCCCTTTAAAATCTATATTTAAGGTCCATGTGCATTTCTCTTCCATTGCACGGGCAACGCCGAGTCACACTGCCAGTATATAGGTAATCTATCTTCTATCCATATAGATAAAAGAGGAAAGTCTGTCTGTTGGTTCGCTATATGCGTCCTTGCGTCCAGACCGTTCGACGGATCTGGACCAAACTTGGCACACTGACTAAATAGGATAAGAGAAAGCTAATGCCGTAAAAATGAAATTAATCGGATTAATAGTTTTTGAGTTATTTTATGTTTTGTAAGGTTTTGGCCATTTTTCTCGCATTTTACGTTATAACGAGCTAAATTTTCGTCCGAACACTATATTTTTTATATGATCGTAAACTGCAGAGTTTTCTTTTTCAAATAAAATTTGTTACTTAATCGTACTTACATTTGCAGATTTTTGGGAATTTTTTAAAGGAAATCCTGTTTCGAAGAAAATGTACTGCTTTTAAAAAAATGCTATTTTTAAACTGTCGCATCGAAAAACCTAACCGGAAAAAATTCTCCATCTTTTTACTGCTGATTAAACATTTATTTCTCCCTCTTTTAAAATTTGTACTGCGTAGAAATGTTTATTATACTTTTTTATATGATTTTTTTTCTGAAAAGTTAACAGGTTAAAATTCTCTCTGGACTGCAAGTTCCGCAAATGAACGTAGCGATCATTCCTCTATTTCGTCTTGCGGAGCTGAGAGCATTTCAACCTACATCGTGACTACAAAAAATTGCGCTGAGGTCACGTCGAAATAATCTGGAATGACGTAAAAAAGAAAATAAATGATTTCATGTTTACAGGATAGCACTGAAACCAGCTCAAACAGTTTTGATATGCGTTGTAATTTTTACATCCCCCCCCCCGAGATAAGTCATTTAATTTTTTTAAAATAAAACTAAAGAAGTACATATTCCCAACAGGAGTCTTCAAATTCCAACCTTCTGCAATTACTTTTTAGCAATTGGCAGTACTGTTGATGATATTTTATTTCAACGGTTTTATCGTTATCATAGGCGATTACTTTTTCATTTTATTTTAAATTGCAATTTTTGGTAAAGCGTACAATTATTATTGTTAGTCGAAATATCAGTTTAAATTTTTAATTAAACTTTAGGTGGTTACTTTTTCAAATAAAAGTTGCGACTTTTGGTGAAGTGTAAAATTAATGTTGATAGTCCAAATATCAGTTGGGTTCTCTTTTGTATTCTGCCAACGAGGTAACAAGGTTCAGAAACAAGGTAAGCCAGTGCTGTAAGCATCTGGCTTACCTTGTTTCTGAACATTATTTGAGTGTTATTCATGCATTTTTTTCTTTAATTTTTTTTTTACATTTTCCCATAATCAGAATTGATGAAATTTGTCATGTCTGTTACCGGACATTTTCTTTGAAATTTGTACACTTATGTTTAGCACAAAATAATGCTAAGTGATATATTACATAAGTATAGAGTCCTTTTGTCCATCTAATACAGTCTTTCTCACACTGTTATAAATATAAGTTAAGCGTTTCACCGAATAACCGGGGAAATCAGAGAGTTACAAGTAAAGTCATATACGTTGAACCGTATTAATGATTCACCCGAAAATGTCTTATAAAAGCCAAGTACCGAATGAACCCAGATTTCGGTTCAATCGGTAATTGGTGACTGTGAAAACCACAACTGTGAAAAACAGTTTTCCGGTAAACTAACATGGCCGCCTTTAGCTCGTCTTAGGAGGTTAGCGGCGATTACAAAAAATTAGAAAAAACTGCCTCATGAATTCTTCGAAAAGAAAAATCTTTCAAACATGGTAAAAAGAACCTTTGTTAAAATATATAGGTTGTGTAAAGGAGCTACCACACCTGACATCGAATAAACACGTTTGACAGCAATGGCTATCTACATTCATTTAAAAGAGAACAGAAACTGATTGTTGCTCATAATTCATCAATACTTTCGAGTTACTATTACTTTTCTAAAATCACGTGTAATTACCAGAACTCAATGTTCTATATTTAACTTGTCTGACGAAGACCGAGAGAATTTTTGGTCGAAACGATCTTTACGCCTTATCAGTGGCGCACACAAGGGGGGGTCCAGGGGGTCTGGACCCCCCCATCGGCTTTGATTTTTTTTTTCGATTGATTATTACCCTATATCTATAGTAAATAAAATGATTCCAAAAAAAGGTAGCAATAGTTTCAGTTCTAATAAATAAAAAAAGAAATTTTTTTCTCGTTTTCCTCAACTTTTCAAAAACGAACTGAAAGCGAACATAAAACACCATCTTGTTCTCAAAACTGTACAACTATTATTTTGCTTCCTATTGTACTCTGTAGTGTATTCTTAGGGAACTGGATGGGACGAGTTTTGATGAATTCCATCTAATGAAAACGAGTTCTTTCATCACTGATTTTTGTCAATCTGGAACATCCCTAAAAGTTGGACCCCTCCAAACCGTAAAAGTTGGACCCCCCCCCCCAGGCAAAAATCCTGTGTGCGCGCCTGCGCCTTATAAGTAACCTTTTATGAGGTTTTTTTTTTCACATTTATTTATTTTATTTTAAATGATATGTATAATTTGTTTTTGCTGAAAAATTTTGTCAGTCGTTGCTTAGTTGTCAACGCGCGGTCGTTTGAACCAGTCATTGTGGGTTCGAGTCCCGAACGGAACTTTTTTTCCCCTTTTCTTCTAATAGTGTGTATTAATTTTGCTGTATGATGGGGTTTGAGAAAAACCGCTAAAATGGAGAATCTTAGTACACATTTTCAAAATACCGGTTGCAGCTAAATTGGTACCGGAATTTAGGTGAAACGTTGAACTATATTGGTACTTACGTATTATCCCGGCGGTCCGCCAAAGCGAGCGATTTTTCACCAATATAAATGCCGAACGCATAAAATTATTGATGGTTACGAATACGATTGGCAATAGTTTGCCAGCACATTTTACGAAAAAATAATTTGGTGAGAATGACCGCCGGGATAATACGTAAGTACCACTATATTTTTAAGAGTGCATTTAAAAATGCTTTGTTGTCACATCTGTTACTTATAATAGTAACAGACATGACATTTCAAAGAAAAAAAATTACAGCCTAAATAATTCCAAAATATGAAAAGAGGCATTAGTTTAGGCTATAAAACTAATGATCTAAATTAATCAATTGAATTAACAAATAAATAAATATAGTTTTTACAACTAATTAAGGTAACAGACATAACATGCAGTAAAAATACTTATCACAAATAGGCTTTTGCTTCTTCAGTCAAATGCTAAAAACTCACTCAAGAAGTCTGTTTATATTTCCCTTTCGACCATGCTCTAATGGTAAACAGGTGTTTCTATTCTCAAATTCCAATTTTGTTGTTTAAAAAGTTGAAAATAATCTATGGTAACAGGCATGACATCAATGTCTTACAGCTATATTTAATTATCAAAAATCTTGCACTTTTCTTAAAACCTTAAAAGAACCTTTTCATAATGTAAACTCTTATTTCAGAATGTTAAAGCA
This sequence comes from Cheiracanthium punctorium, assembly GCA_038373885.1. NCBI lineage: Eukaryota > Metazoa > Arthropoda > Arachnida > Araneae > Cheiracanthiidae > Cheiracanthium > Cheiracanthium punctorium. Next base: position 932,674 of record JAWZYV010012352.1, on the reverse strand, counting down.
TGTCAGAGCAGAAACTTTAGTTTTTGGGAAGTAATTCTACAAACATGTTTTATGTTCCATGATTCGGACATGTATATTTTAATATCTTCTCTATTCTTTTCTTTTTTTAAGAAAATTTATTAAATAGTATGTTTTTTAATCTATTGTTTCAGTACTGGAAACAGTCTGATAAAAACCATGATAAAAAGAAAATTTATTTAAATTTTCTTATACCTTGCTTAAAAAAAAAAAAAAAAAAAAAAGAAATACACGCGGGCAACAAATGGCACCGAACTTTGAAAATGATCCTGACATGATGCCACTTTTAAATTATGAAGCCAGAATACAGTTAAACGTACTCAAATGATTAGTCAGTTTGTGTAAATATTAAGCATAAATGGTGAAGAGTTTAGAAAAAACAACACTATTCTAGCAAACAATGAAAAAATTTCATGATTTCCAAAATTAAAAAAAATGGACCCAATTCACTATGGATAATTGAAAAAAAAAAATTCAAACTTTTAGTAGAGTCAAAACGATTTTTTAAAAAGAAAAATCTGGGGGCCTTGGCCAAACGACCGAATTGCTCATGCGTTAATAAGGTCCCGCACTCTAGGACTATCTGTCGAAAAAGGAATGCCTTGTGAGAAAACTTTTTAAGGGGTTCTAAAGTGTATTCAGGTTACATCTGGAGAAAACCACCCAAAACTCTATTTCGTTAGATTGATATAACCCTGGACCATCGCATTTCAGCCATCTACCAATGTTCAGTGGCTTATCCACTTGGCCATAGGTCGGCCGATGCCTATAAGAGAATCGAAGGACACGGAAAGGGGTTCTCTGCTCTGTCTTGATTTCGCGACGAAGTGAGAGAACAGGTTGACTTCGTGTCTTATTAAACCCCTTTGAGGCGCCCAATGCTGGAAAAGTGGAGCCGTTGCCATCGATCGATTTAACTACCAGCAACATGGCGGTCGACTGAGTCACCCATCGCGTGCCACAGAGCTATAGAACATTTTTTGGCGCAGGCAGCTGTGAGGCGGCATTTGGGCAGGCTATCTAGTTTTTCTTCTACATGGATGTACATTTTCCTTTCGTTCTCCAGTTCTCGATATATATCGGTACTGATAAAAAATAATTCTGCTGTCAATTTTACAAATAGTCGGTAATTTTTATGGGAAATTATGCACTAAATAGAAAAGGATTTTCGTGTAACTACAGTAGATGCCGCTTAATGTGATCACGGTCATTATTATCAATCACTTATTGTTATCGAAATTAGCCGGCACCGACTGCCTATATTCCATTCCATAAAAAATCAAATGCTTTATGTGATCAACATTTCGATTAATGTTATCATTTATTTCGCAGACCAATTCCTGAAACATGTACTAGGAAACCGGACTTTGTTAAGAAACCGATTCCAAGCATGACGTCCAAGCATGACGGTTCTTCTGACGTCAAAAACGTCAGACGAGACGAGAAAAAATGAGTATTGTTTGTCTATTGGTTTTAAGCACGTGCATTAGAAGCTTAGGAGGAAAAGCTGTGCAGATGATATTCGATAATTTTGAAACGAGGTGTACTCCACCGTTCGGATAAATTACAACAAAACAGAGTGTGTGCTTTCAAGAAAGAATTGTATGCACAGAAAAAAATTACCGAACACTTTTAACAAATGTTTTCTATCTCAATATTCCATTTCATCGAGGTGCGTTTCCATTTTATCCTATGTAATTAACTAGGCTTTATCGTTTTGTTTTTCTTCGATCGCTTATTGTAATCAATTAGATATTGTTATCAAAAACATGTGGTCCCGAGGTAATCACATTAAGCGGCATTTACTGTATGCCCTCCTTAAGTATTTTATTGAAATCATAATTATACCCCCATGACCGAATCCCAAAAGATCGAAAACCAATTAACGGTCATTAACCATTGTGTGCTTTGGGTCTAAGAGAGTCGAGAATTAGGGGTTGTATTACTATTTACTATTATTGCATCCTGCTCTAATTCCCGATTATCTTCTGTCTTCGGCAGACGGTTATAGCCCAACTCATCGAATTCCAAACCCTGCGCTTCAGGGGGGCGGAGGGTGGGGAGGAAAATGAAAAAAAAAACATCTGCCGCACAGTCGCACATACGGATATTCAAAAGATTAGTGGATGTCTATTATCGTATCCGGAAGCTCTCCTTCAACTGCAAAAGGGACTTGATCGGTCTATGAAAGAATACTCTGGCTTTACTTTCTTAAAGCACTTCATTAACGTTGTAATAAGGGTGTTGTTCAAAAAACAAAACTGCATAACAGCCCTTTGATGGACACAAGTCAAAATAAGATAAATGCGATAGAAATTCGGAATTTTTCAAGTTTTTTTTTTTTTTCCCCTTAAAAGCTGCGCACTGCAATAAATGAAAAATTAGTGCCATTTATGAAACCTTTAGAAAACAATTTCAAAGATGGAATTCCACAGCCAAATACTTCAAAGAGTTCTATGATTTTTTTTTTTTTTTTTTTGCTCACACTCCCAGAAAGGGTACGGTTTGCACAAAAAAATCTGATACTCATTTTGTCATCTGATGTTTTTATTAACCTTTTACAGAACGAATTAAAATAAAGGCATATTTTAATTCTCTTTACCCTATATTTTGTCTTCTAATGCGTTAAAGGATATTAGTCATTGAAATGGGGGGAGGGGGGGGAATTGTATACAATTTTCGCTGTGTTCTCAGTTAGAAGCATGTGTCATTTCTGACTACTTTTGCATTGGTTTCAAAAACGGAATATATTGATAGGTAGTATAAATACTAAGCAAAATACCGAGTTTTCTCGCATAATGGCGGCACTTTTTTGCTAATTTTTCATGTTGAAAGTCTAGGTTTGACTATTAAGCGGAGGAAATCTACCCCGTAATATTATAACTCTCAAGCTATTTTTTTTTCTGCTTCAAAAGGGGTGTGCGACTATTATGCCAGGGCGACTATTACGCGAGTAAACACGGTGTTAAGATATAATAAAAGATTTATTTTTAAGCTTTAGAAAAGGTATGAATAAACTTTTAAGTGGGAGTGGGTGTATTAATATAGCTTTGTACAAATTTCTGAAAATGGCTATTTTCATGATGTTTCGTCCACTTTCCCATGCAGTGTTTGCGCTGGACTTAAAAATCTGCGAGTCAGGTTAACTCACTATGAATAAAAGTAAGAGTCAATTTTTAGAACATGGGAGTCAGTTTAATAAGTTTTTAAAAATATTTTTTGAATATAGCTTTAAAAAATACGTTATTTTATTTATTTTTTCCTTTTGCAGTTTACGATTTTATTGCTAAATATGTCTAAAGAATAACATTTCAAGAAATAAAATTTAATTATAAATAAATTAGGTAATTTATTAAGAATATATGAGTTTTTATGATTTTTTCATGAATCAGCGTTTTTTACGAGCACTCAGTTATAACGAGCTAATATCGCGGCCCCTTCATGTTCGTTATAAGCGAGCTCCACTGTACTATACGCAGCAGTGAATATTTATCAAATTATATTTGGTCTTATTTACATTTAATTTTTTTCTTTCACATTCAAATTAATATAATAATAGCTAATAACATTGCGTTTGAAACTGTTTAAAATCGCTATATTCTCTTCTTTGCTCTTGTATAGGAAAGTGTTTTATAATCGGTGTATTGCATCAAATTTGTTGATACATAATATAGTTAGAAAACGAACGAAACCGCGATGCTCGGTTTACTACATAATCGTAGTGGTTCAGCAGAAAAGTTTCATTTCATGAAAGAATGTTAAAATGGGTAATACAGAAGACCTATTTCAAGAAAGTGCTAATTTATTTTGATTATGATGTAAATGACTGCGACAGAAATTATTAATTTCATGTGGCCTTTAATTTTCGACATCAAGCTTTTTAGCTATGGATATTACAGAAGTATTAATTCTTCACTATTCTATATCCTAACAAAGTAACTTGGAGTGGTAAAAAATTGCCAAAAATTTCAAGTAGGGAACAGATTAGTTTAAAGTAACGCATATTTTTATTTATTTACTATAACTGAAGTACCCATTGTTCATGGGTTAGTACTGAATGCAAATTTCCAAAAAGCAAGAACTTTCGTCAGCATTGTATAGGAGTACAATGAATGGGAGTAGCATATTGTTAAAAGTAAAGAAAGAAAAGTTATAATTTTTGTATATTGTTAAAAGATTACAGGTTAGAGAGTAATTAAGTAATTATATTTTATTCGCGTTAGTGGTTATTTTGTGATGCGCGAACGAATATTTATGCATTTTGAAATAATTTTCATAAAATGTCGAATCTAATCAACATCTTAGCAAAATTGGAAGCCTAGAATTGAATTTGAGCGACCGCTTATTAAGTCGCCAAATTTCGTTCCATTCCCTGTAGTCTTTATTTCGAAATGCTGACACAAAATTTACGAATTTTGAAACGATTTTTGCAAATCTCAAAATATAATCATATTTTAAAAATTCAACGCCTATAATTTAAGCGGCCTATAATTAAACGCCTATAATTAAATTTCATATCATCAGAGGTACGGAATTTTTGTAAATAAAAAAATAGAAATTTCGCAGAAAAAAATTATATTTTGAAATTTTGCTAACATCCGCATAAACTACGTATAAAAAAAATTATTTGCTCTTAAAATTTATATTCAATGTTAATTAAAAGCTAAATGTAGTGTTTTTAACATTTGAGTGTTTTAGAGTTGCTCTTTTGTCTGTAACGACGATATAATAATCACGAAAGAAACGTTCTGGCTCTCCGCTACATTTTCAGGGAGTGCTTTGAAAAAAGGAATTTTCAAACAGCTTTCGACCGATATAATTTGTCATAGTTGCAGCCACAGATGGAGAAAATAATTGACAAATATCAAAATAGGCTTCATATGTTGTCATGAATTTCATGTACAAGGAAAGTTTATAGAAAGTTCTTTCAGATACGACTTATAGCATTCTGCTGTATTAAAATGAAAATGCGCTGATTTTGTCTTTCAAGTATTGTTTTTAAGTCTTCTAATTTGTTCCACAAACGGTAAGCAAATGCGCAACTTAAACGCCACGTCAGACTTGATATAGTTTTGCAATTTCTCAAATTCTGATTAGCATCTATATAAATAAAGCAATGCGTAAACTGTCCGTTAGTCCGTTAGTTTGTCTGTGTCTCGCGTAGCTCGCAGACGGGTGATCGTAGACCTACCAAATTTTGTACGGAAATTTTCCAGCACGGATCCCGACACACCTCGAAGCGATTTTTTCGAAATTCGAATTAGTTTAGGAGATATTGATAAAAAACCCCGTCAAAAACACCAATTTTTGCTTTCTGCAATACCGCAATTGTAATCCCTGCAGTGAAAGTGAGAAATAAGCATCGAGGTTGCCATGTTTGGTAAATTTATTAAATGATTTAGACTCTTGAATTAAAAATAAAAGAATATTCTTTTTTTTTCTGTTTAGAATATTTGTAAGGCTGTTTTGTAATTAAAATATCGTGTACATGTGAAATCAGAGCAGGAATGAACTCTTTTATACTCAAATTAAAAATAGGATTTGGAAATTTTCCGAGACTAAAATATGCAACTTTTTTTTTTTTTTTGCGAAAAATAAAATGGTTGATATGCGATTTTCAGAAGATGATTCTAGCGCTGGCGCAATTTAATGAGAGTGTACTTTTAAAAACAAGCGTAGGTTATCTTATAAATAAAAATGAAATTCTGTTTGTCAGTTTGTCGATTTGGGTAGTATACAAATCCACAAAAATGGACCTATCAGCCTGAAATTTTGCACAGATATGTAGAATAATATAGAATAAATGATAATCCACTTTAAAACTTTGAAAATCCACCCGTTCCCGGAATTTTTTATGTTCTCCTCGCAGAAAGCTTTCCGTAATTGTAACCCCTGTAGTGAAAAAAGTGTGAAATAAGCATCGTGGTTGCCGTGTGTGGCGATTTTGCCGAATAAAATGTTTTAAATTCTTAAAGTAAAAATAAAAGAATAATAATGATTTTTTTAAGTTTATATTTGTAAGGTTATTTTTTTAATTATAATATCGTGTGCGCATAAGAAATGAGATCAGGAATCAAATGTTTTATACGCAAAACAATGAGGATTGAAGATTTCCGAGACTAACATGTAAATTTTTTTAGTTTGGCGAAAAATAAAATGGCTGATAGGCCGATTTTTAGAAAGTGAGTTCTAGCGGTTTGCACAGTTTTAGGATTTTTGGCGCAATTTACTGAGAGCTTAAGGAAATAGCATTTTTGAAAACAAGTGTATAGGTTTTATTAGAATACAGCATTAAATTTTAATTATCCGTGCAGAAATAATGCCGTTATTAGAACATTTCAAGCGATCTAGCTTCAGAAATCTCGCCAATTGAGTACACTGATTTAAGTTGGGGGAATTCCGCCAAATTTCAGAAAATTGAACTCTTCTCATCGAGATAACGATGAATAAAACACGTTATAGTTGATAATTTTAAAAATATGCCTGCTTTACTGTTTGGCGGTCGAACCGTTTCCCATTTTGATTGCTGCTGCTAAGTCAATGCTTCGAATGATTTCCTGAAAAAACTCTTGCAAAATGGTGTATTGGCACTTTGGCGAGACTTACATTTGAAACTGGATTTTATTTGAGACTGGTATATATTATAACACTGGTTATAGATAAAAATGAATGTTGGTATGTGTGTATGAGGTTGAAAAACTCCAGCACCGTTTCACCGATCGCCATGAAATTTGGTTCACCTAAGTCTTTTATCATGGAGAAGGTTTTTATGCTATCCGTTTTTCTCTAACTTGCCACTAGGTGGCGCAGAAGAACGTCGAATTCTATTCCGTTTAGCCGTTTGCTATGCGAATATTGTCCAACCAATTTCGATGAAATTTGGTACACGCGGATATTAGAACACGGAGAATATTTTCCACTATCCATTTTGCTGTAACTTGCCGCTAAATGGCGCTGCAACGCATCAACTTCTATACCGTTCGACCGATCGGCATAAATTTTTTTATACTTACACATTTGAGCTCGAAGAATATATTCTAACTGTGTTCCTTTTGATGTCACTCACCACTAGATGGCACTGCAATGCCTTATTATTTGAACTCGCCTCTAGATGACGCTGCAGCAGGCCAAATTCTTGACCATTCAAACGGTCGCTATGAAAATCAGTATACATAGCTATTTGAACGATGAGAATATCTTGGCGTTATCCATTTTGCTATAATTCGCCACTTGACGGCGCTGTAGCAAATCATTACTTGAATTAACTACTAGATGGCCCTGCAGTGTATCAATTCTTGACTGTGCAACTGATGGCTATGAAAATAGGTATACATAGATATTTGAACAAAGGGAAGAGTTTGGCGCTATCCATTTTCCTATAACTTGACACTAAATGTCACGTCAACACATGAACTTCAGGACTATCGAGCCGATCGTCATGAAAATTCGTATACATCGATATCTGAATGCGAAGAATATTTTCGCCGTATCCGTTTTGCAAAAACTCGCCACTAGATTGCGCTACGCCGCATCGCCTTCTTTACCATACAAACGATTGCCTTGAAATTCGGTATGCATGATTATGAACACAATATAACGCGATATCCATTTTTGCTTGCGATATCTCTTTATTACAATAAATGGTAATCACAAGAAATCGTAATATTCAAAAGTCCATTCATTCCCGTGCGAAGAACGGGTACTGCAGCTAGTGTAAATAATAATAAACCCTTTGTGGCCTATGAATTATTAGATTGATATTCTTTATTTTCTGTAAAAGCTATAATTCACTTTTAAATTTCAAGTAAGCTTGCGAATGTCTTGTGTAATGATTTTATAACCTTTATAGATAAGTGCAAAATGGAAAAAAAAAAGCCTAATGATTGCCAAAGCTTTCGATTCTTGATGATGCATTACCAGATATTTCACAAAAAATTCCAATCAAGTAATTTTTGCTCAACAAAATATCAATTTAGAGTGGACATTCTTTCTAGCATTATATAAAACTTAAAAATATGCGATCTTATTGAAACTTCGCGACATTTTCACCTAGCATGAGTACAACCCCCTATGAAGGAGTGAGATTTACACAGGCACCAACTCCTTCTTCCTACTAAATCGTATACGTACCCACTAAATCACTATTCCTCAGTTATTTTTGTGCTATAGGGTTCCTCAAAAATTTCTCATCTGACATTATCATAAAATTCATCTGATTTTTTTTCTTTTTTTAATAGGAAAAAAAAATGAAAGAACGCGAAACGAAATAAATGAAATAAAGAACGCTATTCTCCCTGTGAGAAGAAGGAGCTATTTACTACTATTTTATAAAAGTAGAGTCAATCATAATTAAAACACTTGATTTGTGTAAAAAAGTCTTTCGAATATTTAAATATTTAAGTAATCGTCACATTTCAGATAAATTGAACTTACAAATCTAGCATTTATTTCAATGTTTTTTTTAAATCTTTACAATTAATAATCTTTATTTGTTTTGTAACATAAATCCAAAGGATTGCATAAAACTTTGTTAGTTATATTAGCAATTTGCTTCAGAAAAAAAAAAAAATCGCGGGGGGAGGAAGGGGGGCTCGCTCTTTTCCGGGACGACACTGTACATCGAACAAAATTGCATTTCGAGGTAAAATACACTGAATTTTCTGATTGGGTTAGTTTTGTGGAGAACGGAACGTGCCTACACTCCATCTTTGAATAGTTGGATATCCAAAAGCTGAATTTAGTTGGTGACATGCTGAAAAATTTTCCTTATTCACTAAAAATCTAGAAAAAAGCACAATGTCACAAAGAAAATCCACAACCTCAGTTATTAAGTAACAAAAACACGATTAAAATACAACAGACAAGCAGTTGGCTGTACGGTCATTGGTCATTTGTTCTTTTGTACTAAACGAAGAAGTTGGCGACACTTGCCAACGTACAAAGGAACCAAAGTAAACTTTTTTGACAAATATCTTCACGAAATATTCTTCTTAAGATATAATACCTGTTCCGTAGTTTTTATCAAAGAAAACATATGAAGAACTGTTTTCTTAAAAATAATTGTTAACTATAGGTAAACGTAAGTCGGTAAATTATGAAAAATCGCCATGGATGGCTATACGCAAGGTGTTCCATAGGTTGTGAAGTTGTTCTAAGGAACATTCAAGAACCAAGGAATGTGTAGCTAAGTAATATGCTATCAGATCCAATCTTTGGGTTTTGTCAATTATGCCTTTTTTACGAATAAGCCTTATTAGGGGCCGAATGCCTTGTACGAAAAGCGAGTCTACGGGCTTTGGCCCCTAGTGACGTAAAACAAAACTAACCTAATTTCCATGCCATTTCATGTTTTTCAAATGCAAATGATTGTGCAAATAGAATTTGTGCTTCATTTCAAAGCATAAACCATTTTGTGTGGGCGACACTCGCCAAGCATGACCACCTAAAAACGGTTTTTAATTAATAGTTAAAAAGTAATTAAAATTTAAAAATTCTGAGCCTCAGTTGAACATTACCAAAGTCTTGGGTTTATATGTTCAAATTTTCAAAACTCTGCGCATGGGCGCTGGCAGCATAGAGTGAGGGGGGGCAATCGCCCCCCCCCTGGATTTTTGTATGCAGTGTTTTCCCTTGCTTTTTTGCTCTTTCCAACATGGTAACCATACGTTGAAGTAGTCATTGCCCCCCCTTGAGTAGTCTTTGCCCCCCCCCCCCCTGGGAAATATTCTCCCGGCGCCCATGGCTCTGCGTGCTGCAGATTTGTCTGGAGAACATTCATTTTTATTATTATAGATATAGATAGATTTGGCGTAAAACTGCCATAATTTTCGTGGTATTTCATGATTTTCAAATGCATGAGATACTTCATGGAAGTAATAGCATTTCTGTTAGCTCAAAGCATGAATCATTTTATACGGGCGAAACTCGCCAAGCATGGCAACGGAAAAACGGTTTTTAATTAATTATTAAAAAAGTAATTAAAACTTTAAAATTCTAAGTAGCCTATAGCCGTCTCCAGGTTCCCATCTATCTCTATATCAAAATTCATCACAATCGGTCCACGGTGTAGGCGTGAAAGCGTAGCAAACAAACAAACTCACTTTCGCATTTATAATATTAGTTAGGATAAATAACTTTTTTAAGCATACTTAACCATATTTTTGCCGCATATTTATTCAAAACGTAAGGTAAGAATATTTATTTCTGTCATCAGCGTGTTAAACTAGTTTCTTAGTAAAATTTACTTCTAACAGAAGATCTTTGAAATAAAAATTGAATTGGGGGTTAGTTTTCAAACGAAACAAAACTAACTTCTTGCAATGCAAGCAGAAACATAAATGTGAACATTTTGAAAATTTCCTTGATGATAATTTTATAGCAGTAGGTTTTAGTTGTGCTTAAACTTTTCAGCATTTTAAAATTAATAATTGTTGTTTTAAGGTTGTTTGCTCTATCCAAATGGATAAATATTACAAGCAACAATACAAAGCAACTTTCATATCACACCATACAAAGAAGAATGTTGTAACAGTTTAAAAGAAAAAAGAGTGAGAGAGGGGGAGAGAGAGAGAGAGAGAGAGATTGTTTAAGATACAAATTGAAATGCCGTAGTTCGTTGATAATATGTAGGATAATAAATATTTCAATTAGAATATTTAATTTTCAATCGTCAATTTCATTACCTGTTTTTCAAATAAAATGTTCCAGAATATTTTTGTATGTGTTATCCTAATGTCAAGCATTTATTTATAGTAGCGTGACCAAATTTTGCAGCTGGTTAATTTTTAGTTATTCATGTTAAATACATTTTGAAGCAATAGTTTATTTATATTTTCTGTTTTCTACGGGAGGAGGCCTAAAAAAGGGCCCCGTAGAAAAACACACAGAATTAAAAATATCTGTTTTTTAGGGATATTAAATCTTTGAAATGTTAGAGTCTGAGATGGGTTCCCTGTAAATAATAATAATAATAACAATAATAATTAATAAAAAAATTAAAGACATTCTAAAGAAGCAACGCGTCCTAGGAAGCAACTTATGCTTAAAAAGAGTACGGTAACTTTAAACCGCATTTTCTCAAAAAGCATTTTTAATGAATTGTCTATAGCATGACCAAATTTCTCTAACAAGTTGTAACTGGTGTTAATATACCGTGTTTACTTGCGTAATAGTCGCACTTTTTGTGTCAATTTTTCATGGTGAAATTTAGGTGCGACTATTGTGATGGGAAATCTACTACATAATATTGTTCACTCTAATGCTAAAACATTACTATTTTACCACGTGCTTCCAGATTATTGCAATATATTAAATAATCTTTTCAACAGTTGCACACAAAAAAGAGCTATATTTCCACACTAATATTTTTATAGACACATATGAAGGTCAAATATACGTGACTGCGACTTTTATGCCGATAAAACATTTTGACGATTTTTTTTTCTGCTTTAAAACGGGGGTGCGACTAATTATTCGAGGGTGACTATTACGTGAGTAAACATGGCATATAGAATGAACTAATATTAAACCTGGATGAGAAAAAAAAATGAAATTTTTACAAACATATGCATAGTAAAATATTTTAACACACATATGTAATCATCTTTTAAATTATAATTTGAAATCAAATTAAAAAATGCTAAATATGTATTTAATTTCTTGAAGTTAATAATATTTTATTACTGAATTTGCAACATTAAGTATGTTCAACAGTAAATATATGTGCATTTTAAATTTCATTTATCCTGCGGATAAGGCAATGCTCCTAAAAAAAAAAAAAAAAACTTTTCCCCCCCTCAAAAATCTATGAATGGTTAGACTATCAGCGTTGTGTCCTCACGTCAGCGAGGAAACCGCGCGCTGAAGGGATAAGAATACATTGAAGTTTATTTTACAACTAGCTGAAGTACCCGTCCTCGACGGGTTAGTGATTGCAAATTTCCAAAAAGCAAGAACTTTCGTCAGCATTGTAGGAATACACAGAATGGATGTAGTATGTTGCCAAAGTAAAGGAAGCGAAGTTATAATTTTTATGTGTTGTTAAAATATTACAGGTTAGAGAGTAACTAAGTAATATCATTTCATTCGCTTTAGTCGTAATTATGTGATGCGCGAACGAATATTTACGCATATTGAAATAATTTTCGCAAAATCTCAAAATCTAATAAAAATGTTTAAAAAATTGGACTCCTATAGTTTATGTTGAGCAACCATCTATCGCGTGACCAAATTTCATATCATTCGCTTTGGTCGTCTGCGACTAAAGCGACGATTTTCGAGAGAAAGCTAACGATTTTCACAAAATCTCGAAATCTGATTGATTTTTTTAAAATTAGATGCTTATAGTTTGAGGTGAGTGACCACCTATCATTTCACCAAATATCATTTTTTTCACCTTTGCAGATATTACGTGATGTGCGAACACAAATTTACGCAGTTTGAAATGATTTTCGCAAAATTTCAAAATCTAATCAAGATATTTTTTTTTAATTCGACGCCTATGTTTTAAGTTGAGTGACCACCTATCATGACACCCAATTTCATATCATTCGCTTCAGTCGTTTTTACGTGATGCTTGAACACAAATTTACGCAGTTTGAAACGATTTTCGAAAAATCTGAAAATCCAATCAAGATTTTTTAAAAATTCGACGCCTATGTTTTAAGTTGAGTGACCACCTATCATGACACCCAATTTCATATCATTCGCTTCAGTCGTTTTTACGTGATGCTTGAACACAAATTTACGCAGTTTGAAACGATTTTCGAAAAATCTGAAAATCCAATCAAGATTTTTTAAAAATTCGACGCCTATGTTTTAAGTTGAGTGACCACCTATCATGGCACCCAATTTCATATCATTCGCTTCAGCCGTTTTTACGTGATGCTTAAACAAAAAAAGCGTCACAGACAGAATGACATAACGACAGAATGACAGACAGACAAACTTTTTTTTTGAGGGTCGCATCGGATTCCCGGGTGCTTGAAACGGACAGAAATCGCAAAGTTTTTGAATTCCAAGAAATGTACAGACAAAAGTCTTATTTTATTTATATAGATTGTCATCATTTATCTTTTTGCTTCGATTTGAATTATTATTATTATTATTATTATTGGTTTACTTTTTATTTTTTGTGTTTGAGATATTTTGCTAAAGTTTGCCCTCTATTACTTTTACGCCTTGATGGTTAACTGTGAAGAGTGAATTCTGTTTTTATACATAAGTCCCCCCTTTTTTTAGGTATGACTGTAATCTCTATTGGAACTCACCAGCATAATTGACTTCGCCTCTCGCAATGCATAAACCATGAAATGGCAAGGGCCCCGTGCCGTTTAATGATGAGTCAACATCACCCTCGCAGTGATGGGTGAACCCCGCACCCAGGAAATTTATAGATCACAGGAGTCTAATGTTCTCCGTTCATCCAATGTGCTTGTATATAGTAGGGTGGGCAGAATTTTTTTTTAATTTTTCCGATCCAAATATAATAGTGCGGAAAAGTTGCCTTTTGTAAATAGAAGACGAAAGAATTTTTTTTTTTTTTTTTTTTTTTTTTTTTTTTTTTTTTTTTTTAAATCGAACAATATTTGACCCTTGAGCATCAAAATAAAAGTTTCGGAAATTTTACCATTTTTGCCCATTTTTCCATATTTTAAAAACAACGTTTCTAATAATTATATTTTATAATCAACGTATTACATATACAAGAACTAAGAAATTATTTATTATAAGTTGAAGGAAGGGAAAGGTTATTTCACTTAAAGTTACACTTAGATTATTACCACGGTAAGGTCCAATATAGCATAACGAGAGACATTGTGAGCGTACTCCTCCCACATAAACAGTCAACTCCGGTTATAGTGAACGCATTTCTTTGGTCCCGATTTACATACTTTAGAAAGGTACATAACATTTTTCGGTTTTAGTGAACCATGACTTTGGTTATAGTGAACTTAAAAATTTCTGGACGGCAGAGGTGATGTTGTTCGATTCCTACTAAGAGTGTCTCTTTTCTTTTGAGAAGAGAGAAAGGGATTATCCTGTTCCGAAATACAGGAGAATTGCGTGTGTCTAGGCCAGTGTTGCAGTCCTAAGAAAAAAATCTGATGTGTCCAACACATGACTTCCTAGCACGTCCATTAGATAAAAAATATTTTCGACGCACTTCCTCTAAATTTATTTGTTTGAAAGAGATAAAATATCAATAATAGTAAGGTTTAGCGATTTCCAGCCAAATATTTCGATATCGCCAAGCTGAGTTCAATTTGAAAGATTTCCTTCTGACACTTTATTTGGCGATATTTCACCAAAAGCCGACAAACTTGAGATAGTCTGCGAGATTTTGGGGATAGCCAAAATAGTCATTGACCACAGACTTTCAATGAATTGAATGCATCCATACACCTCAATGTATTAGAAGTCATTTGGATCACCCTGTAAATAAATTCTCAGTCGATTGCTGTCAAAAAAGATATTGAAAACAGTTAGATATTACAATAGTTCTAAATACAAAAGTTAAAAAATCTACGGGTTAGTTTTAAAGTTATACAATATACGAAATAATTTTTGGCGCCAAATTTGGCGATATTTCGGCGAAACTCGTCAATGTCGACGACATTTGGCGAGATTTTAAGCATGAACCAAACAATGACAGATTATCGCCAAATTTGGCGATATTTCGCCAAAACTCGCCAAGAACGATGACAAATGGCGATACTTTGGGCATGGACCAAATGACTGACTATCGCCACATTTGGCGATATTTCGCCAAAACTCGCCAAGGTCGAGGACAGACAGCGAGATTTTGGGCATGTACCAAACAATGACTATCTACAGTAGTATTATATTGAAGATGTCCATAGACATTAAAGTACTGAAATTCTTTCCGGTGGTCCTGTAAATGTAGATTGGAACCAAAAATCGAGATGCACAACTAGATGTTACAACATTCTTATATATGAAATTTCATAATAGTTTTTGAGATTTGAGAGTTAAATATGCACACACGTACACAAAAAAGTCGCCACGCTTGGCGACTTTTGGCATAGTTCTTGAGGGAGGCACGTGACCGTGGTCGGACCATTACCTAACTTATGTGGTAGGACGGTATTGTGCTTGAAATGGATGAATGCCCCTAAAATTGCCATTGACCGTAATGTATTGGAAATCTTTGGAGTGTTCCTGTAGCAGAACTATAAATGATAAAGACACTTTTTTTAATGGAGAAATTCATTTTCTAACTCTTTACAGCATATATCACTTCTGAGTCGTTTGAAATAGCCCAATACCTCTAAAAAACGCTTTGATGAATTTCGGCCCTTAGAGCGTAATGTATTTCGAATGTTTTGGGCGGTCCTGTAGATAAACTATTCAGTCGAATGGAACCGAAAGGGGAGGTGCACAACTAGATGTTACAACAATCCTAAATATAAGGTTTCAACATTGTACGCCTAACGGTTTTTGAGATATGCGAGTTTAATGAATTTCGGCCCATTGAGCGTAATGTATTTCGAATGTTTTGGGTAGTCCTGTAGATAAACTATCCAGTCGAATGGAACCAAAAGGGGAGGTGCACTACTAGATGTTACAACTATTCAAAATATGAAGTTTCGACATTCTACGCCTAATAGCTTTTGAGTTAGGCGAGTTTAATGAATTTCGGCCCATAGAGCGTAATGTATTTCGAATCTTTTGGGCGGTCCTGTACATAAACTATCCATTCGATTGCCACCAAAAGGGGAGGTGCACAACTAGATCATAGAACAATCCTAAATATCAAATCTCAACATTCTACGACCCATAGTTTTTGAGATATGCGAGTTACATACATACGTATGTACGTACGTACGTACGTACAGACGGCATGGAAAAACTGGCCACAGTAGACTCGCCGCTGGTCAAAATGAGTTGCAGACGCGTTAATATGATCGTGCATGCTAGCCTACGATGAGATACATCGAAAATTTTTTTTAAATTAAATTTAAAGGTAGTCAAAATCGTTTTTTTTGTCGAAATTTGGCCCCCAAAATTTTTCGGGATCACATTACTTCCTTATACTACGTACAAGGAAGTAAAAAGTGGGGGGATGCTCATTTTTTGCAAAATTTAACCTAAACTGATCGGATTCATTAAATGTAATTATTCCTTAAACAACCAATAAAACTAATTTAACCATCATTTGTTTATTAATTAATTAAAATGAATTCATTGTTAAATTATTGATTACTTGTTAATAATCTAAACTAAGTCTTTTTGATCAATCGTGTAAGCAAAGCTACTTAATTTGTTGTTGCGAACATGTATATCAGATTTGTGTGCTTGGCTAGAAGCCCTCTTATAAATCCTCGTCAGAAGAACAGCACAAGGAGGGGTGCCCACCGTGGGGGTCTTTCTAAGGGGTCCTAACCCGTATTCACGCTAACTTTCGGAGAAAACTACGGAAAATTCCGAACTGTTACGGACGCACGATGGGAGCTACTTAATTTTTTCCATTTACATTTGTCAACAATCCAATGTTGTTGTTGTTGTTATTGTGAACACGTATAGCGGATTTGCGTGCTTGGCTCGAAGCCGCTTATAAATCCTCGTCAGAAAGACAACACAAGGGGGGTGCCCACTGTGGGGGTCTTTCTAAGGGGTCCTAACCTGTATTTACGCAAGTTTTCGGAGAGAACCACGGAAAACTCCGAACGGTTAAGTCGACGGACGCGCAATGGGACCCGACCCCGGGACCTTCACACCTTGCCCGTCTACCATTTCCATTAACATAACCACTGCGCCATGGTGAGGCAACAATCCAATGCCTAAGAGAGAAATTTTCTTTTGAATTGGTACGTGACTATTCGCCACCCCGATTTTTGTCACTTTTTCGACCATTCGGAAAGGCATTTTTTACCAAGAGTGCGTTCGGGAAGATTATAATCTGTTCTGTTCTTATGGATATGTTTTCACTAAGTGTTTAAGAAACCCTTACAATCCCATTTGTAAAGTTTATTCAAACAGTCAAAAGTTTTCTTTTGATTTTTATACCGATATAGCTGCTCTCGCGCGAACAAAACGAAAATTTTACTTTCTTCACAAAATTTTTAAAAAGACCTTGTAAATGAGCGTCCCGCCCTGAGAATAAAAAGTGGGGGGACGTATGTGCTGAAGTGAAAAAGTAGGGGGACGGCGTCCCCCCGCGTCCCCCTTCGACTACACCACTGGTCTAGGCTAACATACTTATATTAAACTAAGGGAAGGGGTGGGAGGGGGTCATAATTTTTTTTTTCATTGCTGTAATGCATACTAATCTTTAAAATCAGTAATTAACAAAAGCAGAGTACTTTTGAAAGTGAACCAAAAGGCTTATAAATCCCAAGCCACTGGTGTCATAGGACTTATATAGAATACTCCCAGACAGCACAGCAAACTTGCATCAAACTTGCAGCAAGCTTGATTTAAAGTCAATAAACTTGAATTAAGCTTGAAAATTTCAAGCGTGTAAGCTTAATGCAAGCTTGAATCAAGTGTTCTAGTTTACACTTGCCCAGCTTGCATTAAGCTTGACATAGCAAGCTTAATTTCAAGCTTAAAAATTTTTCAAAAAAAAAAAAAAATTAAAAAAAAAAAAATACAAAATACACGGGGAGCCCGTCGGAGAACTCGCCCCACATATTTTATTTTTCCACGCATTTTTCCCTCTACGCTGAAATTTCAAGTTATTTTAATCTGTTTCCATCAAGCGTCCGCGATCGAACTCTGTACGTAAGGGTTGGGAAGCCAGCGTCCTAACCACTCGGCCAACCTGACTTATGCGCAAATGACTAAAGTTTGAAGTGACTGTTATCGTTATCACGCCGTTTTCTGGCGAGATCGATCAGTGGCCGATATGTTGATCTGTTTCTTTTATTTTCCCATGGGATGAATAAAAATTAAAATAATGTTATGTGTGATTTAGAGACTCTACTAATAGGGAAATAAGCATAATATAAACTTAAAAGCAGCACACGTTTTAAAACTTTCAGTATCGAGACACTCATGTTGGGCAATACTGGCCAAAATCGAGACAAACGACTGATTTTGAAATCAGTTTCGTAGTATAATAGTATTTTATTTTGAAATTTCAATATTTGGAAATATAGAATTTTTTTTTTAATTCTATGGTCAAGTACATTTATGACCGATGATAAATTATTTGTTATGTGGATGTGGCTTTCCAAATCAAGCAGTAATCAAGTTGTATTCAAGCTTGACAGCACAAATGACTTCTCCAAGCTTGCTGCAAGCTTAAAATGAATTGAACTGTCAAGCTTGTATTAATACGCCAAATTCAAAGAAATGCCAAGCTTAATTTCAGCTTATGTGCTGTCTGGGCTTCTTACTGCAATAATAATAATAATAATAATAATGTTGAATTGTTTATTTTTACTTCAGTTTTTTCTTCAGTTTAAAAGTGACAGCATCTTTTGACAACTGAACAGAATGTACATTATTTCCATAAATGGGATTAATTGTGCTTATTTTACTTAACAAATAGTTCTAGAACCATAAATGCAATCAGTCATGTTTGATTTACTTAAAAATTCAGTATTTGTATAAAATTCTATTTTCGTGTTCTGTATAAGTTTTATTGATCAACATGGGGAAGCATCGGTTTTAGTGAACTTTGGATACAGTGAACGAAATTCGCCGGTCCGCAGAGGTTCACT
This sequence comes from Cheiracanthium punctorium, assembly GCA_038373885.1. Lineage (NCBI taxonomy): Eukaryota > Metazoa > Arthropoda > Arachnida > Araneae > Cheiracanthiidae > Cheiracanthium > Cheiracanthium punctorium. The sequence goes on along the minus strand of JAWZYV010012352.1, from coordinate 913,967 downwards.
ATAAACGGAGTTGACTGTATTATGAAAACTGTGAAACGTGCATGTGGAGTTTCACCCTTGCACTTCCCAGACAGCCAACTGATAGTGGGATTTTTTTCACAGAAATATTTACAAGTCAGTGGTGTAAACTGGCATGTAACATTGAGGGGGGGGGGCAAATGTTTCTTATTGAAGAAAACATTATTTTCAAACACTAAGTAATAAATCTGAATTTTCTTGAATGTTTTTTTTTTGGGGGGGGGCAATTGCCCACTCTTGCCCTTAGTAAGTTACGCCTATGATACTTTTTGTTGTTGTTACTAACAGAAATTCTGTTTTATGGGTAAATTTAGGCACAATATTTCTAGACAGAAATGCAGATCGGATAAAACCACCCCTGGATTCTGGGCCACAAACTTTTTTTGCTGACTCTGTAAAAAGTTTATCTCACTGCTCTACGGTTTGTGTGTGACAAGGGAAAAAGCACACATTCCAATCTGGTACAGCACCCGGTCTAATGAGTCCACTAATGAGTTTTCTGCTGTCATTACGCAAAAGAGGCGAGGGAGATAGTTTGCGTCAGAGTTCCAGTCAACTCGCTGAGTTCCAGTCAACTTGCAATAATCTGACTCAGACTCAGAATAATCTGACAGAAAAATTGATAGCTGGAGGCAGGAAAGTACGTAAGATTTTCTACATTGGGAGGAGTTGTGCCTTTAGAATGTGCTTCAAACCAATCTCCCTTACATACTTCCTTTCGTCAAATACCATTGCTATAAGAATATTTTCAGGATATGTAAAAAATCCATTAATCTGTGTTACTTGATCTATCAGTTGTAGCTGATTTTCAGATAAGTATCTTGTTCATTGTATATTGCCTTGAAAACATGTTTTGGTCCGTCTATGAAGAAACTTTCTTTCTTAATATCAAACCAAACTGGAGTATAGCACTTCAAAAGGAATGCAACTATCTGTTTTAATTCATCTGAGGGTTCTTTTGAGGATGCGTATAATCTGAGAATCTTATTGGCAGCCGTCAACCATCAGGAATTAGACACAGGCCCAGGGTTGGCGACAGCAAGGTCTGGTGGACAGAATCCCATATGATCAGCCCGATAAATATTTAAAAGGTGCTTTTGATCGTTACTGACAACTACTTCGTCCAGAAAAGGAACATCATATTCAACTGATCTGCCGATGAAAGCAAGGAATCTCAGTCGAAAGATCGAATTTGAAACAGTGGCGGTTTAATGCAAGTTTGTCGGGGGGGGGGGGTTAGTTAGAAGATTGACATATACATCCATTTCATGGAAGTGAAGTAGGATCTTTTACATTAATTTCTTCTTTCTCGGGGGAGGGCGGTCGCCCCCTCCGCCCCCCTTTAATCCGCCCTTGATTTGAAAGATAAGTTCCGTGTTCGAACTCCCTGCAAACCAAATTAGTAAAAATAGGCAGCCGCCCAGGAGGTGTAGTGGCTAAAGAATCATTCTATCACACCTGGGGTCCAGGTTCGATTCCCGGCTTAAGTTAGGATGGTAAACTGTCCGTCCCTTCATAGGGGGTAACGCTGGCCGCCCGTTGGGTGCCCCCCTTTATAAAATGGCAGTAGTTCGGGCCGTACTAGTGGCAAAGGCTTGTGGCAGCAAGTGCCCGTCCGTTGGGGGGGGGAGATTAATAACATGCAAACTGCAGTAGATAAATTCTTTAATGCACTGGTAACGAAAGGGAAATTTCCCTCAAAAAGAAAGCAAAAGAAAGCAAAATGAAAGATCAACGTATCTGCGCAAAGACTGCTTTTGTAATGCGTCACGTTATGATGTTATAGGCGAAAAAACTCCACCCCCTCTCATCACATCTTTCAACTTAGACTATCATAATGACAGCAAGTAATTAGTCAGTGTTTATACATCATATATTGACAGATTGTAATAAAATATAATTCTCAGAAGCGATACTTTAAAAATGTGAAAAAAATGTAAAAATAATAAAGTTTTCAAAACTTTGACTTTGATGCGCAAGGGTGAAATATTGTTTGATTTCCAAAATTTTTTTTTTCTTTTGCCTTCTATTTACCAAGAGCAACATTTCCAGCTCTATTAGATTTTGATTGGGAAAACTTTACTTTTTTCGGCCCACCCTATTATATAGTTGGAGTAGCAGATACGGCTGAAACATTCTGAAAAATTATGGTAACTAGTGAAAATTAATCAACACTGTTACAATGAGGTGACAAACGTTTCGTGTGAAAATGAAAAATATTGGGCGATTACCATGCGTCATTTTTTCATTAAAAACATTTTTTTCTCCAAATATTATAAAGAATTTTCCCTGTTTTGAACATCATAAAATTATTTTGGTATCTTTTACTCAAAATAATTAATGATTTTTTTCTTGTTTTCATTTTTAATAATTACGTTTTACAGTCGAGACATTATCAATGCTACATTGTCCTTTCATTTTTTTCCACCCTTTTTTTTGCAAGATTTTTAAATTTCCTTAAGACTTACTATTATGCTTGCAATTTATTTGACTGTAACCGGTTAAAAATAATTTATGATTTTTTCCCCGTTCTGGTTCACAAAAAACGCCCAATTACCAAATCATGATGTATAAATTAATTCTATTTTTAATTACATGGAGAAATTAAACTACTTAAGAAATAGCGGCACTCATCAAACAAGTTTCTTAGATCAAAGCTTTAGAGGGCGATTTTCTCTGAAAAATCATGTTTCACTTCCAAACACCATGACAATAAGACAAGAAATGCCTTATAAAATTTCATTACAATAAGATAAGAAAATAAATTGAATATTTCACAAAAAAAAAAAAAAAAAAAAAACCCGTGCGGAATTTGTAATTTCCCCGTTCCTTCCCCTTCGAGTTATTCTTCTGAAGCGAAGACTCATAACGGTTTTCTTCCTTCTGCTAAGCAGAAAATGAGTTCTGGCCAGGGGACGGCAAATCTTTGAAGGCTAAGAGAAATATAATTGCAATTCGACTGCACTGATTAAACTCAATTCATGCGGTTTTTCTTAGAAGTGAATTAATTTTTAAAAATATTTTGCAATATCTCGTATTTAGAGGTCTGGGCCCGCCGAGTCACGGCGCCGCCGCCGTACTATGCACCGGCGCGCCAGCGTATTAAATGTATCGTGAATGGGCTATAATAAACAGCATAAACCTATCCGCTTTTAAGAAAATTTATTTTTTCTGTTTTGCAGTCGAAAAATATTTTAAAAGTGTGCCACAACGGCAAGCTCCTTCTCTAGACTAGTTTTCACAGTCTTTAAAAATAAGAAACTTAAATAGTGTCATATAAAATAGTGTCTTTAACATTTATTCTGCTACACGAACACTCAAAAAATTTCTAACACATTACGGTCAATGGCAGTTTTAGGGACATTCATCCATTTCAAGCACAATACTGTCCTACCATGTACTTAGGTAATGGTCCAACCACGGTCATGTGCCTCCCTAAAAAAATTACGCTAAAAGTCGCCAAGCTTGGAGACCTTTGGAGGTGTACGTGAAGTGGCATAGCCAGACATTTTTCATGGGCGGGTTACGACTATTGCAACTCATATATATATATATATATATATATATATATATATATATATATATATATATATATATATATATATATATATATATATATATATATATATATATGTATGTATGTATGTATGTATGTATACGTGTGTGTGATAAGGAAGTGAAGAATATACATTTTGTATGGCAAACAAACAAACAACAACAAAAAAAAACCTCATGGGGGTTGTGACTCCCTATCCACGCCCCCCCCCCCTCGGCTACGCCACTGTGTACGTGTGTATGTATTTAACTCCCATATCTCATTAACTATTAGTCGTATGTTGAAATTTTTTATATAAGATTGTTGTAACATCTAGTTGTACATCTCGATTTTTGCTTCCAATCTGCTGGAGGATTTATTCGCAGGACCACCCAAAGGAATTTCATTACATGAATGCCTATGGACATTTTCAATACATTACATCTGTAGTCAGTCATTGTTTGGATTGTTTGGTCCACGCCTAGAATCTCGCCATTTGTCATCGACCTTGTCGAGTTTTGCCGAAATATCGCCAAATTTGGCGCCAAAACTAATTTTGTATTTCGCATATTTCGCAAACTTTTAACCGTAAAATGTTAAAATTTTGTATTTAGAACTATTGTAACATCCAACTGTGTATCTTTTTTGATTGCAACTGTGTAATTTATTGACATGGTTACCCAAATGACTTTAAATACATTAAGGTGTATGGATACATCCAATTCATTGAAAGTTCGTGGTCAATTACTACTTTGGCTATCGCCAAAATCTCGCAAGCTATCTGAAGCTTGTCGGCTTTTTGGCGAAATATTGCCAAATTAAGTGTCAGAAACAAATCTTTCAGATGGAACCCAGCTTGGCGATATCGGAAATATTTGGGTAGAAATCGCTAAACCTTAGTATTACAGCAGTATTTTATTTCAAACAATATAAGTTTAGATGAAGTGCGCCGAAAATATTTTTGATCTAATAGACGTGCAAGGAAGTCATGTGTTGTCCACATGACTTCCTTGTCCATCAGATTTTTTTACTGAGCAATTCATAGTATATACATTCACAGGAGAAAAAGACGTAAGTGGCCTTTTATCAATGAATTCTGATATCAGTGAACTTCTGTTTCTATAAAAAAAATATTTAACTGTCTTCAATGTTTAAAATAAAAAATAAAAAATAGCCCTTCTCCACCCCCCTTCCAAAAATAAAATAAAACAAAAATAAAGAGACAATACGTAATTATGAACAAGCTGCAGTGACATAATAACACTCCAAACAGTAACACCGCAACCGAGATCAACTAAAACATAACTCAGATAATTTTTTCCATTATATACATCTATGGGTATACATACAAAATTCTTATCTTTAATTCATGTCCTAATAGAAATATATGCAGCATTTAGGATATTGACGTTTATCCCTGGGGTAAACTCCTTTCCTTTCTCCCCCAAAGTGCACTGTAGGTTATTTAATAAAACTGAAAGGGGACTGACTATAAGAATAATAAGGGGAGAATTGTAATGAATCCCTTTCCCATCCTTGTGTTTGAAATGTGTTGCATCATCACATGTGCTGAACGTACTACAGTAAAAATTACAGATCAAAATAAATTAGCAATTTTGACATTTGACAATATTTTTCTTCCTGAATTTCAAGTATATATTTAAAGTTGTACATACTTTATATGAGTGTGGGTGTATAGTTTGGGTCCTGGCATAATTTTTAGAGCCGCGCATGAGCGTGATTTCACATGTACTTTTATCACAGCTACAAGAGTGCTAATTTCAAAGAGAGAAATCTTCGTTAATTTCATATTTGTTAGCAGAAAAAAAGCTAAAGTTCCATTCGATTTGCACTTTTTCTTAAAAAAATTATTCACGTTATTAAGCGTTTAAAGCTACTGAATTTTATACGATGTTTACTTTGAACATGAGACAAAGTAAGTTAGAAAACATTGCAAATGTTTTATATTACAATTTCTTTTTATATATAACTGTATAGCGACTAAGTTATCCTCTACTGCCTGCCCACCATAAGAAATTCTTCAAGCAAAAAAAAAATTTTTTTTTTTGAAATGGTATTTTTTAAGGAAATAACGTAAATAAAGAAAAAATTGTGGAAAATGTTATTTTTTATAGGTTTTTTCAAAGGTTATCATGCATACTACCATGATTTGAGTCCCCTAAAACCCAAGAAGTGTAACTCCATTTTCTAGTTTTGCGATATTTAAAGGGTTTATTAGGGCTATCACTGGAAATTCAGTCTTCCACAGCAACTAATGCTGCCTTTTGCGCGGCTGCTAGAGGAGTTTTAACTTACACTATTTGTTCTTTAATAGAATGGACTTTGTTGAACATTTCTGTGATCCCTAACCCAAAATACCAAAAAACGGAGTTACAGTACTTGGGCTTTAATGAGCTTATTTTAATAATCTTCTAAACATTATAAATGAAACTTTTTAAAAAAATATTTTGTTTCTAATGAAAAAGATCTTGTTACATATAAATAACAATTGCTCAATTTTCTTCAGATTAAATATTATTAAAATAGTGGAAAAACTTATCATTATAAACATGTTTTCTTTGTTGACTTCATCCATGTTGCTTCTAAAATATTTTTCATCCACGAGGCGTGTTCAAATGAAAGTGATTCGAAGCGTCTCATGCGAACAGTTTTCAATGAATTTCCGTGAAACAAAGGCGATAGTGAAGGTGTATGTATCGCGCATGCGCGTGCGCAAGCAGATCTATGATAAGTTCATTCGTAAGGGCGTGGCATTCATTTAAAAATGGCTGGTGTGGATGCAACTGCTTCCAAAACGGATCTGCGAGCTGTAAGTTTTTAACAATGGAAGGGTGCAAGCCGGTGGTCCAAACGTCCAGGTATGCTGTCGCCCGGTGTCATCATTCTGCACGACAATGCAAAGCTGCATGTCGCCAAACGTGCGTGGTGAGACACTGGACCGTAAAAAGTGGGAAGTCCTGGAACACCCAGTTTACAGTCCAGATCTGTCGTCTTGCGACTATCACATGTTTGGACTGCTAAAGAAAAGCATAATGGGTCAACGATTTCACTTCGACGATGAAGCTGTTCTGAACTGGTTCCAACTGACACCGTTCTTTGTGGACAGAATTCTTAACTTTCCTAAGCGAAGGGACGCCTTCCTAAACGGCATGGGTGATTATTTTTAACAAACTTTGTATGCATTTCACTCATTAAATATTGTTGTTTCTATCTATGTGTCTCTCTTATTTCTCTCCTTACGCATCTCATGGATACACACCTCGAATCACTTTCACTTGAACAACCTTTCTATAAATGCTGACATCCGTGAACCGAAACTACTACTATTATTAATTAAAGGTATTAATTACAGCTAGTGTTTTTGTGACTTCAAAATTACATTTCGAAACGCTTCCGCTTGCTACCATGGACATTAGAGGGTTAAGGCAAATGAGGTAGCTGAAATCCATGCTTTTTAATTATAAAACTCCAGTTTTCGTATATAAACTCATTCCATTTAAAAATAAACTGAATATTGTATTGTTTATCAGAATTTTTTTTAACCACATGATCATATTTCTTACTATTTAATAAAAACAGTTTACCCTTACTTCATTAGAAAGCAAAAAAGAAGATAATTTTTTTTTTATTTTTTTTATTATTTTTATTTTAAAGTACAAAATTGGTGCCTGCATACTTTTGATCGGACTGCGGTGTCGATCTACGTTATTAAAGAAAACCTGCTAAATATGGGTATCAATATCATAATAAAGCTGGAAATATTATTACGTAAAACACTAGTTTAACAGTACATAAAAATGATAATATGTATAATTAAAGATAGAAAATTAAACGACATGACCTAAAATTCTGTTTTAAAAAGTCATACACATATCACCAGTAAATAATTTTGTTCATTATGTTCTTGTTGAAGAATTTTTTTAAGGTTGAAACTTTATGTTTTTAGTAAAACTTTCTGTGTTGCGATCATTCTGAGCATCGTCTGAAGACCGGCCGTGATTGGATCAAGTCGGGTTACAGTTACGTAGATGAGGTAAAACTTCAATATAAACACAACAGTAACTATAATCTTAAAAAGTTTTAGGTGCAATTACGTAAAACAATAACCAAAAAACAATTGAGGAATCTTCTGAGAGATCAAAAACATAAAAATTTAAATTCACAGACTTTCAGTTTTTACTGCAATACATGAGTTTTCCTTAGTCAATTAAAATACGCATATTTCATGAACTATTTTTCAAACTCAGATTTTTTTTTTTTTGTCTGTCCTGTGAAAAGTATATCTGCTTTTCACGGCCCCCTTGAACTTTTTCAGTGCTTCCTCACATTTTTAGCGGCTTGTTTTGACACAGTGTGACCTTACACGATTAATTTACTGAAAACTGAATTTTCAGTCTTCTCTCGAAAAATTCCCACGCTCTGTTAAATGGTAAAAAAAAAAAAATATATATATATATATATTGAAGCAAGTTTCAATTTCACAAAAAACATTTCCCAATACTCCAATGTCTAATTAATGACGTACAGTTTCTGTTTCGAAGCATCCTGGGCTCTGTTTTCAAAACGGAGAGAACGCTGACACATATTTTTCACTATCACTGAACCTTCATTGGATTGCAATCGAATTTTTTGAGGAAATCCGCATTAGCGGACAATGTACGTCGCTTTACTGAGCTGTTTGAATAAGGACAATGAATGAAGTTTAAGTGGCTGTAGGGGTTAGGAGGACGAACATTTTGAGTTATAATAAGCTCCCGTCGAAAATCGCTGCCACAAAAGATTTTGTTTAAACTTGACTGCTGGAAATTTCTGTAAAAAAATAAATAAATAAATAAACAGATGAAATTGAAATCCTCTTAATTTAGACTAGTGAACTGAGGAGAGAGTCGAAGACTCTGATTTTTTTGCGACTTTATAGCACTATTTAAAAGGTATGTGTGTGTGTGTGGGGGGGGGACATGGAGCGTTTCATAGATAAATCTGGATAGACGATTTTTTTAAATTAACGTTTCTCTAAAACATATTATAAGCGTTGTTTTTTCACCGTTAATAGAACTAGTTCAACGTTTCACCATACAAAGGACCTAAATTAGCGGAATACTTTCTATGGAGAAACGTTTCACCATGATTTAGTTCCGCTGATCAGTTTAACCACCAAATCAGGGTTCAACATTTTTCCATAGAAAGGCTGCAGCTAATTCAGCACCATATTATGGTGAAATGTTAACTACGTTTATTAACAGGGTATAATACAGAAATGGAAAACATGTGCTATGCAGTTGAAACTTTTTGAATCTTTTTTTCCCGTTGAATTTATTACCCTATTTTTTTCCTCCTTATATTAGCGTTTCATAAATGTGTACAACTTGGACTTTATGGAGCCTGAGCCTATTCGGCAGTCGGCAAGTACCTATGGCAGAATTTCCCCTTCTTTTCTTCTTCAGTGGCTTGTCAGCCTAAGGACGGATCCCAGAAACATTTTTTGGAGGAGGCGCAGATCGTGAATACTCATTTTTTCTCGTGTAAAGCTTACTTAATACCGGTGAAAGCCTCACATATCTAGTGTAAGTATATTTTTCTCGGAGGGGGCGCGCGCCCCCGCCTGGATCCGCCTTTCTGTCAGACCCGGGTGGGTTCGAGCTTTCCTGAGAAATCTCCCCCAAGTCAGTCTTTTGTAAGTAACTGTTCCATAGTTTCTGATCTTTGAGCTATTTAGATATTTTGCGATACAATTTGTCCATAGTCTTTAAATGCACCAGAGGTGACACCACCAGTAGAGATTCCCCTTCTATAGTGTCCATGTTTATCTTTGAATGTACCAAGCAACGTTTAGGCTTTTCCATTTTTGCAAAAATATGATCGTACATATTAAATCACTAGAAGTTCTATCATTAATCGCCCCTTAATATTTTCTGCCTTTGCAACTGCCCAGATTGACCACTCGGTTACATCAGGTGCAATTATAATTAATTCCACTGCATGCTTAATTAACAATAACTACATTTATTAACTTGGTGATATTGTAAATGCAACCATGTTTGATTAAAAAAAATGTATTACTCTTCTAAGAAAATGAAGCCTGGGTAACTTAATAATAATAATAATAATAATAAATAGGGTCAATGACAAAATGTCCTGCAAATTCCTATGCTTTGAAAATAAGGAATTTACAGAATTTGGAATATAAAAATTACTCTAAAACGTCCATTATTAATTAACACAAAGCTAAATGGCTCATTTTATTAAAACAATAAAATTGGCTCCTATTTGTTAAATAGATTAATTTTCAAGCCCGGACCTCTGACTCCAGTTAAAAGCTTTTATAAGGACTCTCATTGTTATCAATTACTTTTTTCTACAGTTAGATGTATTCTTCTTGATAGCATGCAAATGAGGAAGAATTATAAACCTGTTTCATCATTATCTAGTCTGATCAAAGTTACTGCTTTCTTCAAAATTCCTAGACAAACAGAAATAGCTCTAAACTCAATCAAGCGAATTCAAAACTGAATTAGAACATAAAATGATCTAGAAAAATAAACATACCACTGGAACAGAAAAAAGAATAATTCTAGGAACTAATTCATTTTGAAGTAAGATTATAATAATGTTATCACATCAGCAAACGGGATAATTTAAATGATGGAATAAATTATTCTAAAGTTTCAAAAGAAAGAGAAGATTCGCATTACTACCTTAAAATGATCTAGAAAAATAAACATACCACTGGAACAGAAAAAAGAATAATTCTAGGAACTAATTCATTTTGAATTAAGATTATAACAATGTTATCACATCAGCAAACGGGATAATTTAAATGATGGAATAAATTATTCTAAAGTTTCAAAAGAAAGAGAAGATTCGCATTACTACCTTAAAAATTAATTAATTAATTAATTAATAAAAAATAGATATGAATAGATTGTAGATGTTTCTGCGAGAAACATGAAAATAAGTTGCTAATAAAGAAGTTTTCCCATTTACATGATCAGATGGAAAAATAGTTTTAGTTTCTCTTTTTCACACAAAAAATAATTCTCTACTAAAAACAAACAAACAAACTAACAAAGAAAAAAACCTGAATAAGCGATTCCCTGGAGAAATTAAGCAAGGGAAAACACTGCATACAAAAATCCAGGGGGGCATTGCCCCCCTCCCCTTGCCCTATACTGCCGGCGCCCATGGTGTGAGCGTAAAGTTTATCAATTACTATAAGCCTTCAACATTCGTAGCCTTCAACAATTCTTCGTAGTGCTCTGTGTACATTAGGGGAGGACACAGCTAGCTGCTTCATAAGTTATACCTAAAAATATTATCATCATATTTTGTTCACTGTTATCCTTTTTTATTCTTGTAGCGTGATGTAGCTGAACTACATAAAAGGATAACACGTGTGGTTTGGTCACTGCTAACGTTGATAGTACCATGTTGAGTAGAGTGTGGTGGGAACTGGATTATCTCACTGATGTATGCCGTGTGACCAAAGGTGCACACGTAGATAGAATACCTGTAGATATAAATATGCAAAGAAAACTTGAATTGTTTAAAATGAAGCGGCGAAAATATATTTGACCTAACAGAATTCAAGTTGGTAATCGAAAATTTATTTTGAATTATTTCGAATAAATAATTAAGTTTCGAATAAATAATTAAGTTCAAGCAATCGTTCTCCGCTCTGCACAAGAGAAGCAGACGAAAGCGATTGTTTATTTACCTAGTGTGCTTTTTCTAAACTAGATGGCGGTGCAGATTGCCGCGGTTATTTTTTTATTATATTCTGCTTGGAAAAGTCCGACGAGTCTTCAGCTTCGGCACATGTTTTAGTTTCGGTGTTGTGAGAGAGAGTATTGCGTCCGTTTGCGTTCATTGTTTTGGAACAATTGGATTTTAGTGGACTATCTTTTTGTCTTTTGAGAGAGCAGATTGGTATTTCAACAACAAGATGGCATGGTACAAAATGAAGAGATTTACGAGGATCATGCGAATTAAAAGAAAAAGGTAACTGAACAAACATGCATGGTACACGGAGATATAATGGGTTTAATAAGAAATTCCCCATAAATATTTTTTATTCCAGGTTTTATGAAATTGCAAGTTGATTTAACATAATAATAATAATAATAATAACTATATTTTTAAACTGATAAACGTACTAAACTCCATGAATGAAAAGTTTTATATAATCTGTAATAATATAACTATGTAATTTACCTAGGATTAAATTTAAATGAAGGTACTTTTCATTAGGGTAAACTTTAAACGGCCTTTATTTATTGTTTAATTTTTTTTCTTTCATAAATTAATGTGCTTTAATACTTGACTTAAAGCTTTTATGGTTACTAACATTGTTTAATATTGAAAATTTTATTTATTTATTTATTATTAAAATGCATTATTATTTTAATAAAATGAATCGTGAGATTAAAAAAATTTAAGCCCCACCTTGATCAAGTGGATAAAATCAGTGAACATGGTAGATGCCTGAAGTACTACCGCGCGGCCACCAATCTAACGGTCTTTGGGCGGTTTTCTCCATATATAACTACGCTTTAGAGCCCTTTAAAAATCCTCCGCCCAGGACACCTCTCCTTAGGTAGATAACTCTCCAGTAGCTTTGTCTTGACACACAATAATACAATATAAAATTTTAACTTTCCTCAGGATGAAAAGTTTTGCTGTAAATCTAATATTAGATGTTGCAATAAGTTAAACAACTGTAATATATTTAATTCAGTATATGCATACAAACACACTATATTAATATACTGAGTAATCGAATTGCAGCTAAAAAGTTTTCAAACAGATGTTCTTTATGAATGAGCTTTAAACTGAATGTTAAAACGTCATTTTCAAAGTTTTAATTAAACAAATTACAGAATGTTTCTTCCAATAACTCTACAACACGCAATGATTTAAATTAAGTTGATTCATTATAATCGGTTATTTATACCAAATGATAAAAACTGATAAATTTACGTGATAAATGAGGAACCAAAATTTCATACATGAGAAATTTACTGTAAACCTTTCTGCAAATTTAAACAGATTAAACATAATTGGCTTCGTTTATATTGAAGATGTTTTATCCATCATTGGTTGTGTTAAGGCAAAGCTGCGTTAAGGAGGGTTGTCTACCGAAGGGAGCCTTGGGCTCTTTGTGGGGTTCTAACTCGTATTCATGTTACATTCGGAGAAAACAGCTCAAAACTCTTGATTTTTAGACAGACAGCCGCGGGTCAGAACGCTGGATCAGCACATTTCAGCCATCTACCAATGTTCAGTGTCTTATTCAATCGACTACTCATAAGCTCTTCGTTTTTTTTTTTTTTTTTTTTTTTTTTTTTTTTTTTTTTTTTTTGAGCGTACCTCCAGAATAAATTATTCATATACGTAAATACCTGCATACATTTTTCTTATATGAACATGTGCGTTGACTTTACGAGTTTGTTTGAGTTAATTGTAATTATTTCGAACGAACACATACACTGCGTAACGAACTGCGTAAAATTTTCATTCTTTAAGAAATATTAGAGCAATTTATGCAGGTGGACATGCAAAACTAGCTAAATTAAACACCTTTGACAACTTCGCCTAGAGAGAATCAAATACGCCCTCATTATTTCATCAAAATTGCAGAGATTTACTGATAAACTGTTGGGTACAGGTTAACGGTCTCTTTGGCCTGCGGGGCATAATTCAAAATATATTTCCAATAAATGCTTTGTTTGTAAAAAAAAAAAAAAAAAATTATACAAGGCAAAAAAAAAAACATTGGGACATTGATTGAAGAAGGATAAAATTGGTAGTGTCCTAATCGGTACCGCAGGTTTTATGCATTATTGCAGTGCCGGATATATATTTAGGGGAAGGAGTTCACCCTCACATTAAAGTAATAGAGCTAAATTAAATGAGAAAATAAATAGTGCTAATTATATTACAATTTATGTATTTATGTTTAGTGCTAATTAATGGTATTACTAATGCTAATTAGATGTAAGCAAAGCTAAAAGGTCCCACGTGTTATATTTGCGAGAGGCTTATCCCAGCCGTTCCACCACCTTGGGTGAGCTAATCTGTAGGTTTTGTGCGATAATAAAATAAAACACAACTTTTACGAATTTTCTTGATTCAAAATGAACAAATTTGAGTTAACACTAGACAAATCAATTTCACCAAGTAAATTAGTGTGCGGAAAAAATGCCCGTCAAAATAAAGTGGGGGGGGGGGGCTAAATAGATAGTGAGACTGGCGATGTTTAAAGTTATTTATTCGTACAACTCAGGTTTTTTTTTAATGAATGTTAATGTTCATGGATATATATTTGGAATTTCTAACACTTCCCACCTTTCCCATATGCAAACATATAACTAGACAAGTTTACACACATAAAATAATAATTGTTTCTGTAAAATTTTTAGAGCCTTTGAAATCAATATGTATTTTAAACTGTGCCTTTAAATACTATTTTTCCCCTATAAAAATACATGCTTGTAAAATTATTTCATTATCTGGACGGTCTTTACTAATTATAGGTTACATATTTTTAACTTCTCTTAATTTATTTAATGGGTTAATTCATAAGAAATCGAACTGGGGATAGATCTAGCACAATAATACCTCCACCATTCAAAATATACTGCATACACGGAAGGCATTTAAACTGTACATGCTTGTACAGGGGGACTGTTACTTCCACATACCGCTTGGAACACTTCTAAAGGTCATTTCGTTGGTGTTCTACAAGCATATGTACATTACTTTTCAACTTATCCTCGTTAAAATGATATAAAATATTTTGCTAAAAAAAATCTTTATAAGAGGAATAAAATAATCTATATAATAAATAATAAAAAATTCGGATAAAACATTCATTATCGTATTACGTTCAAATGTTTTTGCAAGACATAATAATCTTAAAAGTAATTTGTGAGTTTCTTTGTGGGTCAAGAGTATCCGAAAATTCTTTTTGTTTTCAGTTTGCCTGAGGTTATGGCTTCTTGGATACCCCGACCGTGCGAAGATCCTCTCGGTTCCAATTATTTTATTTGAACGAACGTACTGGCATTCGCGCTCTTGACCTGTGGTTTCGACTGGCCAAAAATCAATTCCTTCATATTTAACGTGGTTAATTTCCGAGATAAATAAGCTAATTTATCGTAATAGTGGATTCCCCAACTATAAAAAAAATTACTTACATTCTATATATTATTATTGTTTCAAAAAATAATTCGCCTTTGTTTAAATATTGTAAAATGTAAAATAAATAATTAAGTAAAAACAAAGCAAGCCAACTACCAAAAGCCTTCTAAGATGGTTTACACCCTAGTACACCTTCGAATTTCGCCAAAGCCACCCGCCTTTACTGTAAAATAAAAGAACTTTGGGGCTGCCCAACATCCGTTTAAAATACCATCCTCATATTTACTGCAAAACAAAATAACTTTATGTCCAATATTTAAATAAAAATTATTGTTTCGTGGGGATTATGGGGCGCGTTTTTCCAACAATCTTAATCCTATGGATCTCAGCTCTCAGGGAAATGCAGAAGGTCAACTCGCGTTCCAGAGAACATCTTCAGAAATAGCCACAAATATTTCCGTTCTATTGAGTCATTTTGAAAAGTTTGATTACAACTTCATTAAAAAATTCTTTCGACTTGTTAATGAAAAGTCCCTGAAATGATCGGGACAGATAGACTACAGCCTAATGGCCTAATGAATAATCCGGCCCGCTGACGGATTAATACAATTTTGTGGGTGGAGGCTTGGATAGAAGATTCACACACACACACACACACACACACACACACACACACACACACACACACACACACACACACACACACACACATATATATATATATATATATATATATATATGTGTGTGTGTATATATGTATATATATAATATATATATATTATGGAAGTAAGTTGGGACTGTTTACATTAATTTCATTTTTCTCGGGAGGGGCGGTCACCTCCTCCGACCCCCTCCCTTTAATCCGCCCTTGATCAGACCCTGAGTCTGTTTTTTTTTGTTTCGGCACTTAGTTTTCTTTCTATATTTTGTTTATTTCTGGATTCATTCTTCAAATAAAGACAAAAATGTAACTAATGGTATGGAATCCATTTTCTGAAGGCCATAGGTGGGTGGTGCAAGGATCTGGATACCCCTCCTCCGTTTGTCCGAGTTTCGCTTTTAGTCAACGAAAAGATAATGATACAGCCTTTCTTTCTGTCTTTTTTTTATTTCCCCCCTTTTGGATGCTCCCTGATTTTTTTTTATGAGAACCGTGTTTTTGTTCCACAGTATTGTTGGATATACTCTTGTGTGTGTCCTTATTGCTGACTTTAGAATACTCATTCAGTTTCGCCTAGGTAATGAGTTGACTAAATAATGCAGGCATGCAACAGCCATATTAAATATGTTAAGGATTATGTCATTGTATCTCTCACCCCCTTTTGAAAATGTGACATAAAAATGAGACACGAAAATGCGTTACGAAAACGCGACATAAAAGTAAGAATAAATGTCCGCTGAAAATGTTAGTATGTGTTACGTAAACCACCGATTTCTATAAGCTCCGTAAGGTTGCATTTATTTGATAAAATGATTGTTTAAAAATTTCATCCGTTTATTTAAATACTATTAGTTCACAACAGCTTTAATCTATTGTTACAATATTTCGTAAGCTGTAGAATATACATCACAAGTATATTTTACATATATTTAAATACTATTAGTTCATAACAGCTTTAATCTATTGTTACAATATTTACTAAGCTGTAGAATGTGCATCACATGTATTTTTCTATAAATAGGTAACAATCCTAAAAATTTCAACATGGGGTTACCAGGGCTCTTATCGATAGATGAGAGATAAAATGACATAGTCCATTAATATCGTTTTAATATGGCAATCATGAAACTAAAAAAGTAGGAAGGTTCAGGGGGGGGGTCTCCCATTAACGAGACTCGAACAGCCGAGTTATACATAATTCTTTCAATGAGTTGTCTACAACTGATTTACAGTTCCACTATATGGAGCATTGTCAGAAATTGTCTTATCCAAAAAATAAATAAATAAAAATGAAAAGAAAGAAAGAACGAAAGAAAAAAAGAATTACAAGATTTATCTGTTGCCTTAAAAAATCAAGAAAGATAAATCATGCCAAGCTCATAGATTATAAAACACTTTCCAATACAAAATATTTTTGCTCCAAATCTGCTATGTACTTTAGTTAAAACTGGCGAGATTTCGTAGATAAAAAAATGTTGTATTATCACTATAAATGCAATTTTATGAGACCCAGTAAAAGACCTTTAATTTTTTTTAGCGTTTAACTGAAGAATATAAAAATTTATACTCATTGTCTTGTGCTAGAAATGTATTAGTGTCTCTCAAATGCCACAGACTGCAATGGGAATTCTTTTGAGTGCTCCTGTAGAACTATTAATAATACGGACGTTATTCTCAATGGAGAGCATCATTTTGAGAGCCGTAGTAATATATATGCCAACTTTGTTTTCTTTCAAAAATCGAATATCTCTAAAATATGTTTTCAAGAATGACTGTTGATTCAGCCATTCCTGTATCAACAAATACAGGGGGAGACCCCCCACCGAACCCCCCCTTTTAGACTGTGCTATACATTGGATTTTTTTCTCCTGTAAAAGAACTATAAATGCTACATACACCATTTTCAATATGGTACGTGGTACTGTACATAGAAAAAACATAAATTTCGCACAAATCGATGTATATCCACAGCAGTTAGAACACTGGATGGGTGGACATCAGAACAGACAAATAACCGAAATCATAAGGACGTTAACCCGTTTTGGGTTCTAATGCATTAACAAATTTTCGTCGGTCGGAGACCCCCTCATACTCCTAGGCAGATAGCCCTTAACAAAACACAATACAATAAATCAGTTAATTAAAGTGCGAGTAACGAATTTTCAAAATTTCCAAAGAAATCGGCAAAGCTTAATATAATTACATTAGACATTTTTCGAGGTACTACATTATTATCCAGGCGATCCGCCAAGACGAGCAACTTTTTCGCCAAGATAAATGCCGGACACATGAAATTATTGATGGTTCGGAATACGATTGCCAGGAAATTTGAGGAAAAAATAGTTTGGCGTTAATGACCGCCGGGATAATACGTAAATACCTTTTTCGATTTATCGTAAAATAATAAAAATATCGCCAATTTCGGTTCATTTTTCAAAGCATTTTTTTCGCACCCTATTTGGCAATTTATCGCAAAAGTCGCCAACATTGCTGGCTTTTGGATCAAATTTTGAAGGAGGCACACGATCGTCGTCGGATTATTATCTAATCATATTGTAGGATAGTATTATATGCTTAAAATAGATGCCTGTCTCTAAACTGCCATTGACCGTATTGTATTGAAATTATTTTGAGTGCTCCAGTATAGAAAAACTTTTAACTTTACAGACACTATTTTCGATGCCAAGCTTCATTTTGCAATCCTTAATAACATCCATTTTTGTTTCATTTCAAAGAGCAGAATATCTCTAAAACTAGAAGCCTTTTGTGAAGGCAATTACAAAGGGTGAGAGAAAAAACATTTTAAGGAAATTTGTCTTTCATTCAATATATTTAATTTTCATCCACCTAAAATAAATAAGTTCATATTCAATTTTTATTACAGACCCCCTTAACGTAGTCTTTTTTCCCCCTACCTTATTTTAAACATTTTTTTAAATTACATTGCTCACTTATCTCTAATAGATAAAGAATTTAAACGTATTACCATCTTTTGGGGGCACCCTGTACCTAAAAAGATAAACAGTAACGTCATTTTCTGAAGAATAGTTTAGCTTTGCTCAGAAAACTTTTTTCAGCTGCTTAGTAATTTTACATCAGCCAGTCAGAAAAGCAAAATGAAGCAGTATAAAACTAAGAAAGTAAAAGATGGATAACAGAATATTATGATAGTAAAAAAGTATTTAAAAAAAATGTAATTTTTTAACAGATATAACATGTTTTACGTACTGTAAAATGGATTGATTGGGCACATTACTATAAAATAGGTTTGAAAAGCATATTTGTGTATGCAAAAGACAGAAAATTGATTAATTAACTTACATATTAACAATCATTATAGTACAACTTTAATGAATGTATTAAGTCAGAATGATTTTGAATTTAATTTCGTGTTTGATTACATCTTGCCTTATAAATTAATGCTGAATCTTTGCTTAAGGGGTAAGCGTTTCTTAGCGATGAATTCAGCAAACTTTCACTTTTCTTTAAAATGTCGTGAAACAGTTCTTTTGCCCGAATACCGGCTTAGTGCTCCAGTCTTCAACAGGTGCAATAGATTACGCCTGTTTAACTTGCAAATTTATTACATCTGCAGCATGTTTTTGCGACGTAATCTCATAATTTATCCTGCAACCATGATTATTATATCGGCGAAACATAGTGTTCCATTCGCTTGGGATGACTGACCATGCCTGAGAGACCGCTACGTTTTGATTCTTTTGTTTTAGAGAAAAAACACGGGATTTAAGGCTTGTTATTACGAGATGGAGCAGAATTACCTATAACGAGGTGCTGAAAATGCAAGCAACCTATTCCAGTGCACCAATTTTTTTCTTTTCTCTTCTTTTTTTTTTATGATGGTAATATGTGGACAGATTTCTTGGCACAAATTTTATATTATTTTTTTTTGTGCTAACGGATTTGTTTAAGATAACTTAATACGTGCGGTAGTTTTTTTCAAAGCACAATAGTACGCAAAGAAAACTTCTGTTGTATTTATGCTTACAATATTTTTAAAAGCATAAATGTAAAAGAAATGCGATGCATAAATTCTTATTTGATTCAAATAAACTTTACTAGTGAACTACGATTTAAAAATATAAAAATCCACGGTTGTTATAAACATTTATAAAATTCTGAGACATTTAAAAATCGCTGAAAAAAAATTGTCGACAAAATGTAGTCACAGAATTAACTGCATGCTTTACACAGCGTTTCTTAACTTCTTCTCTATCAGCTATATACTTAATAATATTTTGTAAGCTACAGTAGAGTCCCGCTCCTCGAACTAACTGGGACCGAACACTGTTCGGTTTTGCTGGAATTCAGAGTAGGCGGATTTCATGAATAATATCAACGTATTAACTTGTTAAGGTGTAAATTAAGTGGTGATTGTATAAATGGAGCCGACTTGTACTGTAAGTAATCAGCTTTCATTTTAATCTGTTTTCAGGCGTAAATAAATGTACGTTTTTTCACGACCGTCTCTTTAATTTCTCCTGTTTTTAAGTTAAAAAAATTCGTATTTTTTAAAACTCTGCTCGGAATAAGTTGATTTTAGGAATAGCGGTACTGTATTTCATTATAATTCCGTAGTCGCCAGATAAAAGAAAAATATACACATAAAACATAATAATAATTGTACTTATATCAATTAATATTACATTATCAAATTTTAGCGCAACACTTTCACAAAGTTCATGAAGTACCAGTGTTCCAGGGAACTTCGGTTTAAGAGCAACATACTTGAGAGATCGTGGGTGAAATATTACGGTTTTACTAAAGAAAAATAATTTTAACAATTATAGAAAAAGAAATCAACGATATTATTTATACAAAATTCACATGTTAAAAAAAGAACAGTTACCATAATTTATTCATACAATAAACTTATTTTAACTAAATTTTTTTAGACAACACAGAGGAAAATATTACCGAAGTTTCATTAAAATAAGCTGATAATGTTTTCAACTTGTCTAAGAAATTGTGTATTCAGTTTGGAATTGAGAGGGGGGGGGGATACGAGTTATGCTGCACATTTAAATAATAGATCTCTTCTTTAAACAAAAATATTTTTGTTCATATTTCTAACCTGTGTATAATCTAAATTCTGCCGACCAGATTGAATCGTGGGTAACGCACCGTACTACGGTTTCGGGTTCAACTCCCGGCAGTCGGGGTTCGATTCCCGACAGGGCGTGTCTGTCCCCCCGCAGGGTGCGCCTTTGGTCCACCTACTAGGTGCCCCCATAATAAAGAGACCAACAACTCCGGCCTTAGTAGTGGCCAATGCCTCTAGGGACAGAGGTTCGCCACTGAGCGTAAAAATAATCTAAATTCTTATCATCAACTTTTTTATAAGAATAAAAATTAAACTACAGCATTTTTTTAAAGTCGTCAAGCGTATTATTTACGTGTTTAAATAACATGCTAGTTTCATTTACTTTCAATATCGCTTTTTCATTACAGTCCTTTTACAGTTCTTCTTGAATCAACTTCGTTTTAACCTTTTTCTATAAGCTATTTCCTAAAGATTTTATGGAATTAATTTCTCTTCGTCCATTTAAAGTCCTGTTTGTTAAACATATCTATGATTTACTTACATGCATGCGCATTATTAGCTTTTTGGTTCTTTATCTTTCCAATAAAGTGTTTATGATTTCGTTTTGAATATCTGAATGTGTAGCAACTATAAATATTTATCAATTATCATAAAATGTATGTATGTTACTGATGTTATACTATAAAATGGTACCTACTGAAAATGTATGAAACATTTCACACGTGAATATTAATTCCAAAACATATTACGGGCTATGAGCAGTACCTTTTTCAAATGAATACTTAGAAACCGTAATCTCATTATACTACTATTATCAAAATTATTTTATATGTTACGATATAGTGAACATGAATTGAAAATAATTTTCATTTTGGTGTAGGAGCATTCCACATTAGTCGCTTTCGCTCTCTTCATCTTTGCTGTAGGGTTGCAGTAAGAACTGCATACACTTTAAATACTTTGCCCTCCACCCATCTTATTTGTGCCTAAAAAAAGCAAAAGAAGATTCAAAGCTTCCGATATGAATTAGAAGGACAGTTCCATTGAAACTTGTTTGCTGTCTGCTTGCAGAGGTTCATTGACATTATTACATCCCCTTTTTTGATTGATGACACTTTTTTGTAACGCCTAATTTTTCATAAAAGAAAGTTATAATTGCTTTTATTCATTCCTTTATGGAAAAGAATTTATGTAATGGATTTACATTACTGGCTTTGGTGAAAGTACTTATACATAGCGTCAAATGGAATTTCCTGTCCATTTTTTTGAGATTCATATATTCTTAAAAAATTAATATCAATTAATTTGTCTAAAAATTGACCAACAGTTAATATTTACTAAGGATATGCAGCGGTTATTATATCACAAAATATTAGTTATGTTTAAAGATAAATTTCAGCTACAATATTTTTAAAGCATTTATTTCTTCCGTTAAACAGATCAAACTTCTTGAATCATTGTTATTCTAAAAATCACATTTTTTTATCAACTGGTTCTAATCGCAATCTGCGTAAATTTGTAAAAACAAAGATTATGTTTTGTGTAGAGGGTACACTACTTACAGATAAAATATTCAGTAAGTGAATTCTGTTGCGTGTGGATATAGGTATAACATTTAACTTTTGTTAAAGAGTAGCTTTTAAATGGAATATTTACTGACTGTCAATAATTTCATGCTGCATATAAATTTATGATTACTATATTAAAAAAATTTTTTTTTGCTACGAATATATGTTTCTAAAAGGCAATCCGATTAATTAAAATAGAAATAAACGGCTTTCCTAAGAATTCTAAAAATAAGTTGGATGCTGGTAACGTGAATACTGTGATACGTCCGTCTTAATCCTTTTTGTTTTAAACATTTCATCAAAGGAACTATAAAAAAAAAGAAAACTTTACAATTTTGCAAAGTCTCATTGAGTACACTGATGAAACTGCAGAAAGGCAATGATATTATTTAAAAATGTTATTTATTGAATAAAACTAGTTGAACAAAAAGTTTAATACTAAAATATGAATTAATTTGTTTTTAAAACATTAAAAGAGCTATAATGACTCATCGATCATTTTGAGAAAAACTTTCCCTCTTCATATGAAGAAAGTTATATAGATATGAGACCAAGTAAACACTGAGCAGAAATTAATGAACTATATTCGAGATACATTTGATATTGCCATTGTAAAGAGAGAAAATGTGCGAGGAGATAAATAAAAATAATCAAGATGAAAAGAAAGAGAATAAGGATGAGGGGAAAGGGGGAGAGAGACTAAACTAAATGAAAATAACGAAACTTTAATAGTTGAAGTTAGATAATAAAGGAAGGATAATGGCAACGCAGAAATATGATGATTAATGTAAAGATGAGGAAAAATGCAAAAATTAATATATTACTATAAAAGGATCAACAAGATAACGTACTTTTAAAAATAATTATTGTATACTTCTTTAATTTTCTTACTTTGAGAATTATGAAATTAAAAAAAATAGTAGTTTGAAGTAATTACTATTATAAGATAATAAGCAGTATTAAAATAGAACTTTTTGGTATTTTTGTTCATAGTTGACATTATATTATTCATAGTAGCCCCAAAAGTGTTCTTTTTTCCAATTTAAAAGAATAAATTTCAGTTTTCATAATGTTATTACTTTGTTTAATTCTTTAACCACTGAATTATTAAGATTCTATAAAATTGAATGAATTTGCAGTATCTGGTCGCTGGAATAAATTTTAGTAGGACCAGACTACTAAATGAAAAGAGAAATATCCAGTTTTTCCTTAGTTTATGTCAAAAGGAAAAAAAAAAAGCTTTTGAAAATGTTTGCTTGTTTGGAGATGTTGATTATTGCCGATGTTTATACTTATTAGTTTTGTGTCTCTCAGCCTACAGAAAAAGAAAATAACAGTACTAATATCAGATGTCGCCTATGACAAATTCACGGAATTTTTGAATGAATAACTAATTCTGAAAACGCACTGTCTTTCGCAGTTCACTGCCAGTGAATAACACTGATTAAATCTGTCTGAAATTGAAATTATATTAATTACATTTTTTAATACTCTCCCTTCATAGTTCGTTTTTCGGTTTCTTGTATTTTAGAATGATTAGATTTCAAAACACTTCATTCTATTCAATGCGGCAGTATTAGAGATACATCTTTGCTGTCTGTCTGCTTGTACCCAAAATAACCCCCAACAGTTGAAGTCTTTCTATATGTACTGAAATAATATATTCCATGACTAATGATGTAGAATAAGTTTATCAATGAATGGCCACTTTTGCTTATTTATATGAAGTTTGAATAATAGTTGCCATGGAAACGCGTGTGTATTACGCGAGCACATTCGCACGCTTTGCACGAATACACCTGGTGTTGCACAAATCTGGGAAATGCTATCTGAGTACAGAATAATATTTATGTTTCCACAATATATGGTTACACATACATTACTATATACAGAGGAGAAGGGGTATGTTTAAGCAACGCTTCTGAAAAGTCGGCATTTTTTAAAAATTAAATGCATTATATTTTAATATTTTAAAAGAAACATATAATGTATTTCCACATTACATGAGCCAAAAATGAAAAGTGTCCCAGAAAACATTAATGCGTTGTATGGGTTTAAAAATTTAAAATATTTATCTAAGGACAACTTTGAACAAATAATAATATTAAATAAAGAAATTACAAGAATTTAAAAAAAAAGAACTGCATGTATTTAAGAAATATAAACTAATAAGAATAACTTAAACAACTACGTTTGACCGAAATTATTGAAATTCTGACGGTTAATGAAATTGAAACTGATATCAAAGTTTATTGTTGGAATAGTAGGCCAAGACCCTATTGTTATTATATGTTTTGTTGGGGCGTTTTAGTCACAATATGCTGGAAACTCACCAGCTGATAACTGATATCTCTGGAAAATGAAATTTATCATTCTTTTATGATAATACAATCTGAACAACACTGTGATAATTATAATTTTTTTTATGAAATTGACCCGAAGTGAAACCACTTGCATACAGGAAGTGAAGACACATCTTCACTTCTCAATCCTTGTTAATTGGAACATCCCCCCCCCCCTTCAAAGTATATATGTTCAATGGCGCTCCATCGCATACAATTTAGCATTGCAATATAAATTCACTCCATTAGGTGGAAGAATACCAATAAAAAATAGGTTATAAACTGAAGCCAAAACACCTCGGTTTAAATATTGAACAATCAATTAAATTATGAGGATATAAGATTAATTGCAAAAAGCTTAGGACTTTATTTCTTTAAATTCAGATTAAAGGAAAAAAAAAAAAAACCACGTTCCTTGCAGAGACAAATGTGCACGTGAAAAGGTGGAGGTTTGGGGGTATTTTACATAATGGAAGCAATACTAATGTATTGTCATCAATATTAAAATATAACATTTATTACAAGAGAAGTATTTCGGTATTTTAAGGTGCCCCCAGTTTCAGCGTTCTCCTCTCTTCAATATAAATGTAAACAGATATCATATTTTTATTACACTTACTTCACTTGATGATCGTCTGTGGTATGTTACGGTATATTGCTTACTAGTTTTATTCTGAAATACAATGGTTTATACCAGGATTTGTTATTTGGTTAATAGAGTTTTATGAATTTCACTTTAAGATTTAACTTGGCATGAAGGATGATTTGTACTATGGATTTCTCTTTAGGATTCTCAGATTTGGCTGGGTTTTTCTTTTTATTGCTTCTTACCTTCAAAGCTTGATTATATCTTATTTATTGATGAAGGTGATGATTCGAATTAATAAAAGCTCTTTAAGCTTCTCCGTCGGTCCAAATGCCGACACAGAATTTATATAAATTACGTCCAATTGTGTCTTTGTGTCTTTTTTTTTTTGTACATGTATGGTTTCTCCATTCTCTGTTGTTTCTGTTACTAATGCCCTCTGGCAACAACGGAGCGGGGGCAAGACCCTTTTTATAGGACGGCGAGGGGCGAAGAGGAGCGGCTTCCAGTTTAACGAGCCCGAATAGGAGGGAATCTGATATAGCTTGGGGTCTCCTAATTTTGAACAAAATCCAGATGAGAGACCCAGCACCTGGATTGGCAGTCCAGAGGCATCGTTTGAACTTGGAGGACATTGGAATCACGACAAGTTTGACGTGCATCTTCTTAGTATACACGGCTACACAGCAGCTCAGCCTAGAGAGGTTCTTACCCTCTCAAGCACTGGCCATGACCAAGCTGATCTTGGTATTTTTGTGTTCCTGTACGTCTCGATCCTTCTTTTTAATTTTGCTTTTTAATGAGATATAAATAAAAACGTGGCTGGTTTGAAACTTGTTATCAAAGAAATGGCGGAAGTCGACAGTACATTCATTGAAGTAAAATATACTAAGCCGCTGTAGAAGACCGTGGTGGATATGGTAGTAACCGGCCCCACATTTGGCATAGCGCAAAGCGTTCTGAACTGGGAGACGGAAGGTTCCTAGTTCGAAACCAGGCCGACCTAACCGTTCGGAATTTTCCGTGGTTCCCCCCGAAACTTAGCGTAAATACGCATTAGGACCCCCATGGAGGGCACCCCACCCCTCGGCCGAGAGCCCACGCGCAGCTAATGGGCCGTAATCCCACAAACAAATAAAATTGGTAGTAGTAACCGATTAGCAATTGGAAGATTAAGCCCAGCGTATTACTTACTGAAGACTATATGTGCATAAACACTAAACCATAGATTCGTAAAGTCCTCCAGCTTCTGATGAGATAATTTAAGTGTGGCGGAAAAACTTCAGGAAGGGTGCAAGTGGCTTTAAATGGCTCAGTCGGTGATGTGAGCTGCCACGTTCTGACTTTCATTTGACTCTATAAATGACTTTAAAATATATTTTAAAAGAGAGAAAGAGAGAAAGAGAGAGAGAGAGAGAGAGAGATTATAAATATTACTCAAATAAAACATGCTTTCAGAAATCTAACAGTACTACCAACAGAGTTGTTTATGTTATTGCAAGCCTGTATTGCAAGCCTGTAGGCAAGCGTGTATTGCAAGCCTACACGAGGGACATATGCTTAGGGGGAGGTTGGCTGGAGGAGTTTTCAAGGGGTTCTTCCGTGTATTCATGTTACATGTGGAGAAAACCACCCCAAACGCCTGACTGTCAGATCGACAGCCGCGCGACATGTCCGAACCCGGGTATTCATACTTCAGTCATCTCCCGTGTTCAGTGTCTTATCCACTCAGCCATGGTGGAGGCTCACTACCAATAGAGACTCATTGACTGCACCAACAAATTTTATTATAATTTTGTTAGTAATTCAGTGATAGGCATTCTGACACACCCTGTATATTAGAAGTTACTGCATTTCTCTCTCAAATAGATGAGGTGATGGCTTCGCAAGTCTTGCAGGGCCGATTTGTTTTCAGATAGTGGTCGTGACGTGAGCAATCTGAATGAATTTTTGTTCCGTGCGCCGTCCTTGAGCGTACCCGATAGGTGGCGTTCGGTTTCATTCCATTCAAGAATTGAGTGTGTCGCCCGATGACATTGACCGCTAGCCATCGGTGAATCAGATAAAAAAGCCAGATAATGTCGCACCTCTATCTGTCTTTTCGTGTTCTAACGGAAGTGAAGGGTGCATTCATTTCGCGGGGCGTGTTTTGGGAAGGGGAAAAAAAAAATGCCTGACCACATTCATTAGTTTGTTAAATATCATATTATTTAAACTGAACTGATTTCTTAATTTTCACCGACACGGAGTCAAAACGTTGGGAAAAAAAGCGTTCAGGTAGTCTCTTCTTTTAAAATTACCGCGGCATTTATTAAAGCAAGATTACTTATCTTTTTGCTACACCGCCATACCCTTTTATAAGTCTTTTCTGTTTTCTTATATTGAGGTTTCTATTAACTTTCTGTTCCTATATGGTGTTGTGTTTTCGCAATAACCCTGTAAGGAGGCGGATAGACATTTTATCCGCCGTTTTAAGGGGTTATGTTTAACCCAACCAACATGTGCTTACTTTTTTTTTTTTTTTTTTTTTGTTTAACTTCTATAATCTATTTTCTCAAAATCGCTAACATGGCGAACTCGCCACTTTATTCTTTCAGAAAACTCAAAAATTAAATCTATTTTGTTGTAATAAATTCTTATTATTCTTTTGTTGTAATAAATTCTTATTTGATCGAAAACGACCAATTCCCGCTCTGTGTTCACATGCAGACGATATTTCAATTAAAAATGACGATTTAAGATTATTCAGTTAACTAACTGTACGAATATCATTTCTTTCCATTGCTTAGACTCAAGAACGTAAATTATTTTACGCAACCGAAGATCGGCAAACATGGCAACCATATATATTTTTGATCAAAAAGAACTACCTATTATTTTATATATAGCTATATTATTTTTAAATGCCAAAATATTAAACTTTATTAAGAGCTGTTTCTTCAATGAAGGTGGGGGTAAAATGGGTAATATGTAGTAAAAAAAGCGAAAAATTTAATGCAGCTTATCAAATTTTATTTATTTCCAATAAAGACTTACAAACGATTCAAATTATAAAATATCATTTCCTCGACGTTGCCCTATACTTTTAATGGCAGTGAATGACACCTTGAATTCATAATTTTTATAATTTTGTATCTTCAAAGAAGATATATTTAATTTTTTAAAAGTTTTCCGTTGAGTCTCAGCGACCAATATATATATATATATATATATATTCGTTGATTAGCATGTTCATATTTAATGTATTTATTAAAATCTTGTATGGCATTTTATAATTTTTTTGTATTTCTTAAATTTTTGAAAATGCGCGCGTGCGAAAGTGTTTATATGTTCACCCGTACAAAATCTACTATTCATTTATTTTACACACAAAACTTCCTGACAAAAAGCGCCGACTTCACAAGTAGTAAATAGAGAAAGCATTTATTGCGTAACAAGTTTTGCATTATTGTTCCTTTAAACTTCCACTATAGTATTGAATCCGTGAATAGGATTATTGGGAAGAAAGGCACCACTTAATTCCGAATACATGCAAGCGACATCGCTGCCTGAGTGAACTATTACCGCAGGGGCGTAGCGTTAGGAGGGTCATAACCCCCCCCATGAGGAATTTTTTGCCATACAAAATATATATTCTTCACTCCCTTATCACACACATGTATGCATACAAGTGAGTTGCAGTAGTCGTAACCCTCCCCCCCCCCTATGAAAAATTTCTGGCTACGCCCCTGCCAGGTATAGTATCTAAATCTAGGTATCTAAATCGGAAATTTAGGTAGCCAATTTCCCCCTTTAATTTTACTCTTTAAGGTTGGGTTAAACATAACCCCTTATTATAAAATACCTATCCGCCTTCTTACAGGGTTATTTCGTAAACACAGCGCGATATAGAAATTTAGACTAAAAAAGTTAATAGCAAATCAATATAAGAAAAGAAAAATCTTAACACATACAATCTAGGTATCCAGGTACCAAAAAACCTGGCAGTGAATCCTACTATATAGTTACGCGGATCCCTGACTCACTGAATCACTCTCTAACAGTTCCGGGCAACCACTTCAAAATGAAACTTTTACCGCCGTTACTCCAAGAAGATTAAAAAGTTCAAACAGATTAGAAAGCACAAAAAGCGGAATAACATCTACATGCTTGTACGATCCGCTTGAAATTACTCATAATCATGTATAAAAATAAAGAAAACATTTTGCGCTACTTTAAAAATCTGAAAATCCACCAGTTTCCTAATTTTTAAGCGATTTTCCACTCTTTTCGGTTTTATTTTATTTCCGAGAGTAACAAAAGTGAATCATTTGAGTGACGAAATTCGCTGTTTCATGTGAAAATGACGTAATATAATTGGGATTACAATTCGTTTAAAATAGTTTTTAAAGATAACATCTAAATTTTTTTCACCATTTTCATCTGTTTGAAGCATTGATAAGAGTGGGTGTGTACACAAAACGAAATCTTTCGAATGCAAAAAGTTTCTACACGTTTCTGGAAGGGTATTAAATTCGATTTGGGTATACAATAAAAATTGAATATGAAGTTATTTATTTTAGGTGAAAGATGAAATATATTGAGCGTAGACATATTTTTGTCAAATATTTTTTCTATCGCCCGCTGTAATTGCTTCCACAACGGGCTTTGACTTCTAGTATCGTTACAATAATTAAATGAATCAGCTGTGCATTAATTGCATGTTTATTATTAAATCACTTTAATTTCCGGAATAATTTTAGCAATGTAACTTAAAAGGTCATTGTTCTGTCTAGAACATAAATTAATCAGACTTGTGTTTTATCTATGACAATGATGGTTAAGAGAGGCTCTATTGTGCTTTATGCTTGTTTTATTTCATGCTGTGATGTCTAATTTTTTGCGATGTCATGACTCTTTCAAGATATCTATTAAGTAATATCTCTCTCTCTCTCTCTCTCTCTCAAAAAAAAAAAAAAAAAAGGCTTTATTTTTTCCTGCATAATCTTCATTTATAAAGTCATTCGTGTTGTCATATTACTAGAGTCCAGGATGTTCACATTAATTTGGTGCATACGTCTTCCATTCATAACGGTTTGGCCTTTCAAAATGTCACCATCCTTAATATTCTTGTATTTCAAACTACCTCCATATTAACAAAGACATCTCCATTATTATTTCGAAAACGCCGTCATCGTATTGCAAAGGAATAACTCGTTAAATCGTTATTATTTCTCAACCAATTCTTTTCTTGGATAAGGAATTCACACAGAACATTTTTTTTTTTTTGGTAATTTACTTACCACGTTTAAAGTTTAAAATAAATATTTTGCATAAACTCACTTGTTAGAGAGAAAAAAAAGGTGTTTCTGTGAAAATTTCATTTGTATCACATGAAACTTACATCTGTGCAAAATTTTTTTTGTGGTATATTTGTTTAAAGTATTTATTTTTTATTTACACCAACTTTTTTTTTTAGTGCTTTTAACATGCATTTAAAGTTCTTTGACTCTAACATACAAATGCAATTAAGTTTTTGATAAGTCTTTTAAGATCGTAGTTGTACAGTTCAAAAGTCAATACAATGTTTAAACGAAGTTACCAGTCACCGAATTAAATTCATTCGATTCAAAATACAAGAACCTAGCTTCTCATACGCAAACAAAAGTTCCCATGTAAATCATTTTTCCAACCATGGTAGAAATTTAGAGATGGCGAATCCTCTCTACAGTTGAAATTAAAGTTTGGGAATTCATATTTCTTAATAATAAATATCTATTTACCTATATCTGTTAAAAGAAATAGAATTTACTATCGGAACATCCTTTGCATTTTGTGATCTCCTGAAGAAGAGTAACTAGCATTTTAAGCGGGTTTTGGCCAAGCACACAAATCCGAAATACATGCTACACAACCAAAGAAACAAATACTAGCATTTTCGATAAACATGTAGTACGGGTTTTTTAGCTTCCTTTCAACAAAAGGCAAAGCAATTTATGGGACTTACATAAAAACCTTTATTACTCTAACATAAATCATACAATTCCAACGCCAGTTTTATCAGGCGTCCAAAACAAAAACAGTCCCAACAAAATTTTATAAAAAACTAAATTAAATCTTTAGAATCCTCGCTCCTCTCATTATTGTAACGTGCCCTCATTCTCAAGTACATATTTTATATTTCAGCTCGAGTCAAATTTCCCAGTTTTATTACCATGGAGTTTGGTGCGTTCGTTAGTTCATCATCACATAATCCGTTGATAATATCGACGGAACTTTACTACTCCCATGGGGGAAAGCACATCCGTCACAGGAGTGACGATGCTGCTGAAAGAAAATCTTTGTTTACGATCTTTTATGGACATGTACCAGATTATCCGGATCAATGTATTATTAATAATTTTTTTTTAACAGGTTCGAAAAATAAGTAATTATATCCTCATAATACACAGTAATAATTCAATTTACAATAACAATTCAATATAAAAATTCATAAACCTGATCCCACTTTATTAAGAAGGATCTAACTTGAGCCTGGATAATGCATCAGCATTTCCATGTTGAACGCCCCTTCGATAAGTAATTTTCAAATTGTATCGCTGCAACGCTAAAGCCCACCTTGTTAATTTGGCGCTGTGTGGAAGACCATCTGTCAAATATGTTAAAGGGTTATGATCTGATACGATCTGGATTTCCGCGCCAAATATCCAAGTATCAAATTTTTTTAGTGCTTCTAAAACTCCATATGCTTCTCTCTCAATCGTAGACCATTTCGTTTGGCTGGGGTTTAGTTTCTTGCTGAAAAAAGCAATAGGGACTTCCTCTCCCTTGGCGTCCTTTTGTGCGAGACACGCGCCAATAGCTGTAGCCGATGCGTCACTGTACAACTGAAACGGCTTGTCAAGATCTGGGGTGTGTAAGATAGGTATCTTCATCAATTCCTCTTTCAATCGAGTAAACGCTTGGTCCTCAGCGGAGCCCCACGGTATAGTAATTGGTACTTTCTTCTTGGTTAGATCTGTTAGTGGCAGAATTATTTGCGCGAGTTGTGATATGTAACTCCTATAATAACTTGCTAGCCCGATTAAGCTTCTTAGCTCTTTCTTGGTAGTAGGTCTTGATATCCTCTTTAAAGATTCAATCTTCTCTGGATCTGGTGTATGCCGACCGGAACCTACAATATGGCCCAAAAATTTTACCTGGGTTCTCCCGAACTCGCATTTTCCAAGATTCACAGTAAGTCCTACTTCCCTCAATGTTTTAAAGACTTGGCTTATATGCTTTAAATGTTCTTCCCAACTGTTAGAGAAAATGGCTACGTCGTCAATGTATGCACAGCAATAATCACGATGTACGAATAATGCTTTATCCATTGATCTCTGGAATGTCCCTCCGGCGTTCTTCATCCCAAAAGGTAAGACTTTCCATTGATAATGCCCCGAATGTGTTACGAAGGCGGTGAAATGCTTGGATTCTTCATGCATGGGAATCTGCCAGTATCCCTTCGTTAAGTCTATGACGGTTATAAATGCAGCTTGTCCTACTCTGAATATTAAATCCCTGGCAATTTTCATGGGATATGAATCAGGCACCGTGAAACTATTCAATAGTCTAAAATCAATACATAACCTAACGCTTCCATCCTTTTTGGCAACACAAACAACAGGATGTGCCCATTCGCTATCGCTTGGTTCAATGAGGTCCATTTCAATTAGCTCCTCGATTTGGCGATCCACTTCTTTTTGTAAACTGATGGGTACTCGATATGGTTTGAGTCTCTTTGGCGTGCAGTTCTCCGTAACTTTAACATAATGCCCGTCGACTTTGGCATGTCCTGGCTTTGAACTAAAAATGTCCATATATCTCTTCAGTACATCAAATAACTCTTGGGTTTGCTCTTCAGTTAAATTATGATTTCTAGTTTTCTCCAAATGTTTTCGGATGTCCTCTACCTCTTTCTTTGTTTTATCAGTAGGCGCGTAATGGATTACGCCAAATTCTTCATCCATTTCGTAAACAACACCAATGTGATTTACCCTCTGCACATACGGTCGTACTTTATTCACGTGTAGCTCTCTAGTACTACCATCCTCTAATTCAACTCTTACCGAATGTGGTCTGGTGATTTGAATTACCGTTGCCGGTCCAATCCAAGTGCTTAAAGGTTTGTGAGTTGATAATGGGAGTAATATCAACACTTTGTCGCCAATGGCAAACTGTTTTTCTCTCGCACGGAGATTATACCTGGAAACGTATTCTCCTTGAGCTTTCTCGGTGTTTTCGGAAGCGATCTCATTAGCTTTACGTATATTTTCAACTAAATCTTCAAGATATTTAGTGATTGGTCTGGACGCGGTCGTTGGGATAGTTCGTTCTCCCGTCCAAATACTTTTCAATAAGGCCATAAACCTATTCAATAAGACCATAACCGCCCATAAACCAATTGAAATGGTGATAGCCCCGTGGTGCTGTGTGGCACTTCACGATACGCGAACATGAGATATGGTATATGTATATCCCACTCTCTCCCATACTCTTGTATGTTTTTATTCATCATCTCCTTAAGAGTTTTATTCCATCGTTCTACTGCCCCCATACTTTCCGGATGTCCGGGTGTCGAAAAACGTGGCGCTACCCCTAAAAGATTTTCAAATGATTGAGTCAGCTTGGAAGTGAAATTTGTACCCTGGTCGGTGCATATCACTTTTGGAAAACCGGTGTGGGTGAAAATCTTCATTAAAACGTCACACGTTGTCTTGGCACTAATCTCTTTCACTGGAATTGCCTCGGCCCACTTAGTACATAAATCCACGGCACAAATAATATATCGATGTCCTCTCCTTGATGCAGGCTCTAGTGGTCCTATACAGTCTACGCTCCAGACTTCAAAAGGATTTTCAGGCCTAACGATAGGCTGTATGGGAATATGATCCCGATAGGTGCTAGTTCTCCTCAATTGGCATTCTTTGCAACTTTGGCAGCATAACTTTACATCTTGCCTCATAGTAGGCCAGTAAAATGAATATCTGATTCTTTGTAGAGTCTTATTTTGCCCTAGATGTCCTGCCAACGGAATCTCATGTGCCATTCTTAAAATAAAATTCCTTATTTCTTTTGGAATTACTACTTGCTGAATTTCTTCTCCACAGACATAATCCTTATGCTGTAGTATTCCCTGATCAATGAGATACGAATTTTCTTGCCTTTCCGCCCAATCAAAGCATCTCTTGAGTGTCTCGTCATCGCCTTGAAGTTTCGCCAACTCTGAAATGGCATCTAGCTTTCTACTCGCAGACTCATTTGCTGTCAAGACATTCACATTCGGCGTAGTGGAATTCAAATCCGAAGATATTTGTACATTTACGTCCTCCTCTGCTTTCCCTTCAGCTTCTGCTTCCACATTTGAAACTGTTTCTTGCCATAATTGTTTATTATGATAAAGTTCAATGTTCTCATTTAGCATCTCAAAAGCTGAACGACTTATTAACATATCACTGGTAAGTTTCTTTGAAACGGCACACATAATTGCTGTATCGCCATGTTTACCATCGTGGATTTTCATCTCATATGTCCGAAGTGGAGCTGTTTCATTATCGCCAAAAGCGGACGATAACTCTATTTGTCCTTCTCCTTCAAAAGGTGTATCATGTACTAATTCCTCGCGAATTACAGATATCTGTGCACCAGAATCCACTATACCATTAAAAATTGATTTTCCACATTTGATTTCAATCTCAATTAGGTCATCCAATTTTTTGTGATTACTTGATTGAGATAATGGAACGGAGATCTTTGCTGTCAACACATCTGTTTTCTCGGCTGTTTCAGCGCTTACAGTATTTACTTTCGGTTGTGAAATTTGTCGAGTAAAAGTATTGTTTTGAGTATTCGTCATATTAGTTTTAAATTGTCGTCCTTGCCCACAGAACTTAGAAATATGCCCCTGTTTACCGCAACTAAAGCATGTGGTGTTAAATCTGCGTTTAACCAACGTTTCATCTTGACGTTTCTGAACCCACTTAGGAATGGTTTGAGACGGAGACTTCGACGCCATCCTAGCTCCTTGTTCCATTGGACGCTCATAAGTTCTCTCATTACCTTTATTTTTCGAATCACCTCCCCACGACCTCTTCGCTAAATCATGGACGTTAACATATTCGTCTAGTTTATCTGCCAACTCAGACGGGATTATCAACTTAGACCACTGGTCCAAAAAATGCTCACGTATTTCATGTGGAACTCTCCTCTTGATTTGGTCAGCGATAATCAATTTCTTCAACCCGTCATAATCCTCGATTTCTAATCCCTTTACCCACTCTTCAAAATAGTTAGTTATTTCAAAACAGAAATCTCTCCACGTTTTCTCTGGCACTTTTTGATGGGTCATAAATTTCCTCCTAAAACTTTCAGGGCTTAATTTAAATCGTCTTAACAAAATCGATTTTATATACTCATAGTTTTCTGCATTCTCTACCGGTTCTCTATTAATCAGCTGAACAATTTCCGTTGGTAATAAATTTAATAAACACAAGACCCATTCCTTGTTATCTACTTTCAATCTATTAGCATGATTTTCAAACATCGTTAAATAGCATGTAATATCAGATTCGCGCGGGTCAAACTTAGGTGTGTACTTGAATAATTCTAACCTAGCTTTCCCAGCGTCTCTAAAATTTTCGTCTCTAACGTTTGTTGACAAGTCTATTCTACTATTTGCTTCGATTTCCAATTTTCTTACCTCAAATTCTCTTTGCTCTCTTTTTCTTCTTTCTTCAAATTCTCATTGTTCCCGTTGTTTTATTTCTTCAATAAATGAACTAAGCATTTCCTTGACCAATTCTAAATCTTCTTCATAAATATTACTACTGGTAATCATTTTCTTTAGATCCGGTAGTAACAAACCAGGTGAAGGATTTTCACCGATCTCTTCCGCTAACTTAATTAAATCTTCCTTCTTTCCCTTATTTAAAAACGACATGGCTCTTCTCACAACTAAATAACTTCTCCACTTCCTAGGTTTTGATCCTATCGCTGCTGCGCCAGTACGGGTTTTTTAGCTTCCTTTCAACAAAAGGCAAAGCAATTTATGGGACTTACATAAAAACCTTTATTACTCTAACTAAATCAGACAATTCCAACGCCAGTTTTATCAGGCGTCCAAAACAAAAACAGTCCCAACAAAATTTTATAAAAAACTAAATTAAATCTTTAGAATCCTCGCTCCTCTCATTATTGTAACGTGCCCTCATTCTCAAGTACATATTTTATATTTCAGCTCGAGTCAAATTTCCCAGTTTTATTACCATGGAGTTTGGTGCGTTCGTTAGTTCATCATCACATAATCCGTTGATAATATCGACGGAACTTTACTCATGTTATCGTAAATGTCAATAATACATACTAATTTTATATATCTTGTTTGAAGTAGATCAACTTACTTAATATGCAATTCAAACAATTAACTGTTAATAGATTGCGTATTCTATAAGTAGATATTTTTAGGATAAAATTATCACTAATACACCACACAGACAGTGTAAAACTACCTTGTTTTTCGCCTATCATGTTAAAAAATCGAAGAAACTTCCACGTTACTGAAAAATAAAATGTAGCAGCGATTTAGCACAAATCAGTTACACTAGACTTGTAATTTTACTTTTACCATCCAATTTTTTGCAAGATTTTTATCAAGTGATGAAAATTATTATGATGTAAATATACAGATATATCTGATCAATTTTACTCCACAAATAGAAACATGAAACCGCTGAAAATGTAATTGAATTAAGTCGGCTGAACCGCAATTCACTTGTTACACCTACTCTTTTTACTGTTTTTTAGTCAGAAAAACGAGACGCTGTTCTAGAAAATTATGTTTTCTTAATTTATGCAGTATCAGTTTCAAATTCTTATGCAACCTGTCACAGAAAATTTCCGACACAACTTGCTTACATTTCTTCTGCAGTGCTTGAACAGGCTAATATGAATTGACGTCACCTGGAGGGGAAAAATTATATGAAGTACATTGATATTTATTTGGAATTTTTCACCACGCATACATTATTTTGATTCATGCGAAAGAACTATGCGAGGCAAACAGGACCTGATTACGACTTCTGAAGCCCGAAGACAGACCTCTACGAAACCCGAAGACAGAAGAATTAGTTTCGGTGTCTTTCTTGTTAACCCTTTGAAGCTCAACCATTTCCCAAATTTGAAAGAGTGTAGTCGTTGCCATCGCACGATTTAACTACCAGCAAGATGGCAGGCGGTCGAATCGTCCAGTGCGTGCCACAGAGCTAAAGAACATTTTTGACACAGCCGGCTGTGTGGCGCCGCAGACTTGGCTTCAGATTCGGACGTACGATGCAGGATCTTATGCAATAGTAAATTAAATTAGATTAAAAACAACGGAACTGAAATTATTTCTTAAATGCTTTAGAACAGGGGTGGCGAACACAATATTTTGGGCACGCCACCGATCAAAACAGTTTGCATTTCAATTAAAAATAACATATTTTTATATGCATTACACGTATAATCGTATTTTTTTTTGTTAGTAAATAAAGAGTTTTGAGTTTAGTATTTAGTTTTATTATTTTCCTTATAATCATTAAGTTAAATTATTCGACGACACGTCTATGACCTCATTAACCATTTCTTTAGAAAAAATGGCACTTTGATCCATAAAGGTTCGCCACCCCTGCTTTAGAATATTTGAAATTTTACTTCAAATTTGAATGTCCTTAAAAATAAAACTCGGCTGTTCGAGATACCCCTAATATTTTAGTTTCATTATTGCCATATTAAAACGATATTAATTGACTATGCCATTTTGTTGAAATTTTTATGATTGTAACCTATTTATAGAAAAATACATGGGATGCATATTCTACAGCTTAAGAAATATTGTAACAATAGATTAAAGCTGTTGTGAACGAATAGTATTTAAATATATGTAAAATTATGTCGCTTTTTTGGGACGCATTTTTCGGACAATTTTCAGTAAAGAGGGTGAGAGATAAAATGACATAGTCATTAATAATTTTGTTAATAGAAATTTGGATTGTTCACCTGTTAATCAGCGTTTTAACCCTTTAACGTGCGGTGTCCTCACCGTGAGGGCACATCTCTGACATTTTGATTGCTTTGATTTTGAAGAATAAATCTGTAGGGTCCGCCCGTCGAATTGTCATTCAGCTGCAGTTTGGTAGCGGGAACTGCTGACAAATTCCACGGTTTGAATACATGTTGTGGATGCAATTAATCGAGCCTGATGTCGAGACTAATCATTTATTATATATACAGATATAATCATATTTACAGGTTGGACTTTAAATATATATACATGACATACAACATCCTTCTGATGCTATTACATCGGAGAGTCACGGGAACTGCCCTAATTTGCGTCCGCATCGGTGCATCTCTCCGCTCCAAGTCAAGTGATCTGTTTTTCTCTTTCCCTCGCCTCCTTAGATGACCCCCAGGACACAAGCCCCTTGCTTCGTCCCCCCCGCGTTCTCTCTCCTCTCCGTTCGGAGAGCATCACCGTGGGTCATCATATCTTTGGGTCATCCTACAAGAGGGGGTGAAAACTCAGTGGGTTCCCTACAACCCCCACCCAAGACCAAAATTAGGCTTCTTAATTGCCTAAATTTGTCCCACCATACATAAT
This sequence comes from Cheiracanthium punctorium, assembly GCA_038373885.1. Taxonomy (NCBI): domain Eukaryota; kingdom Metazoa; phylum Arthropoda; class Arachnida; order Araneae; family Cheiracanthiidae; genus Cheiracanthium; species Cheiracanthium punctorium. The sequence continues at coordinate 875,378 of JAWZYV010012352.1, read as the reverse complement.
GATGATGTACATTAGAAAATGATACATAACAAAGAAGGGTAGAATGACTGCCCTTACAATACTAATCAGATCCAGGGGTTCTGATTCAAAACAAAATATTCCAAGAGTAAATAATACACTAAAAGACACTATTATACTAATTAATTAACACAATTAAAATAACAAAAAAAAGAATAATTTTCTGATTTAAAAAAAAATCGAAACTTTCATTTTACGTCTCAATCTCGAAAGAGCATCAGGAGTTTTATGATCTTACCCCGGTCAAAGGGTAATAGTATACCTCCACCTTTGAAGTTGTAGGGTCGTATTCTTTTCACAAATCAACGAGTCAAATTTTCCTCAAAGTTTGTCCCATTATTTGATGCTTTTACGTTCGGGATCCCCGTCCGCGAGAAAATTTCGAAGAGGGCCTCACAAGTTGTCTTCGCTGACAAATTTCTCAACGGTACCTCCTCCGCCCACCTACCATGAAGGTCGATCAAACATAAAATATATTTATGACCCTCAGAGCTTGGAGGGTCAATTGGACCGATACGATCTACATTCCCCACTCGAAATCGTAGTTCTGGTCTCGCTACTGGAGTAATTGGAGCTCTATCCCTTATCGGCCTATTCAGCTGACCATTCGAATCGCGGGCCAGCTGCACAACTTTTGCCCCTCTGCCTACAGGAACTACCAACTGCTTAATGGGTTCCCCCAGCACCTTCTCTCGTTGGAATAAAAATTCTTCCTCCAAATGACAATTGCCTTTTCCCTGCGATAAATCAGAACAGTCCTGCTGCTCTCTACGAAAATCGGTTCCTTCACGCCCCGGGGGGTCCTCAAGATCGCCTTCTCTTTCCGCAACCAAGGAAGAAGTCTCCTCATCACTCCCCCCTGTTTGCACTTGCAGTGACCGGAGGTTCACCCCCTCCCCTGCTTCTTTCTGATACCCCTTGCATCCTCAACCGACTTTTCGCCTTCCGAGATACCAACTGTCCCCCGCAATAATTTTAAAGCGTCAGGAGGCACTAGTGCTTCCTCAAAAACATCACATTCTCCAGCTAAATCTAGGGGTTTTAGCCAACCTTCCCCTTGTTTTATGCTAATGTGGGTCGCAGTTTCCGTATCCAAGGTGGAGATCAACCTGTCCGCAACTATTAACTGCATCACACTTTCCATGTCAGATGCTTTTCTCAGTTTGCAGCAATAGTCCCAAATTGATCTCAACCTTGATGCGAACTGGACAAAATTTTCCCCAGGATTGCGCTTTGCCCTCCTGAAATTTTCAAGACAAATTTGCGGTGAGGGTTGGAATTCACGCAACACCGCTTCCTTGACCGCGACATAATCATCATATCTCACCTCTTCAAGCCCAGACAGGATGTTATCCGCTCTCTCCCCAAGGAGGCATAGCAAAATTTTAGCCTTTTGCGTCTCGTCTACCGCCTCACTTGCGAAAGCCTTTTCTAAACTTGTAAAAAAGAAATCCCATCCCTCCGGTTTGCTGGGTGGTTTCACGGTCAATAATCCAATAGTTCTAATTATTTCGTCCAAGCTCTTTCTTTGCGATTCTGAATTTATGGAAACATGAGTAGAACTCCTCATCTCCCGTTCCAATCTTAATTTTTCAATCGCCATCCGTTCGTCAGACTCCAATTTCAGTTTAGCTAATTCTAGATTCCTCCTGGATTCTAACTCCTTAGCCTCCCTTTCCAGCTCCTTAGCTTCCTTTCCGCTCCAGCTTCCCTTTCCAGCTCCTTAGCTTCCCTTTCTTTTCTCTGCTCAACTATGGCTTCCAGCAGATCCTTAATTATCTCCTCCTCATACCTCGCACTGTTTGTGATGAGGTTTTTTAAGTCCAAGACTTTCATTCCCGGAGTGATCTGCTCCCCCATTTCCTCGGCTAATTACTGCAAGTCTGCCTTCCTGGCTTTCACTAGAAACGCCATCCATGATACTACTATTCTATTTAACCTTAAGAATATTTCCCAGCATCAACTATAGGTCAGTACCCTTGCACAACTTCCCAGAACCTTAGCCTTAGTTTATATTTTCCGAAAAGAGTTAGCCAAATATGAAAGCTTTACCTAAGAGCCTAGAGTCACACTGATCATTTTATCAAAATAATTAGATTTCATTGGAAAAATACATAACCGGAGTACATAAGGAAAACAAGATAATGATAATCCCTAATCATTTTAAAACCTAAAGCAAAACATCTTTCCTTATTTATTTATTTTTTTTTTCAAACCTTTACTTTTTACTTTTAACAAGAATCAAATTTACCCTCCCTGGATCTAATCAATACAACAAGGAAACAGCCACTCACCCTTTTGCCGTCTTCTTTCATTAGTATATATCCCATATTGATTCCTGATAACCACTAATCTGTCCCTAAGTTCGGACGAGGTTTATAATTTCACAGCTTCACCAGTTAACAGCTTTACAAGCTCACAGGTTAACAAGTTCACAGGTTGACCAGTTCACAGCTTTACAAGCTCACAGCACAGGTTGACCAGTTCACAGCACTGTATGGTTCGACGTCGTAGCTTCCTCGCTCCTGTGTAACCCCTCCGGTAATCCACCAGTGTCTCCTCAACGTAGATGCCGATGAGTTTCTCCTGGATCAAATCGACCACTCAAAACAGCTAATCCGGCTTCTATGCATCTCATCTGTAAACCGTCCGGTAATCCGGCCATGTTTCCTCAACGTAGATGCCGATGTGTTTCTTCAGGAAATATCAATACAACTCGACACCGTAGATCCGGCTCTGCATCTCATACCGCCGCTGCCTCCAGTGTAGGGTCCGCCCGTCGAATTGTCATTCAGCTGCAGTTTGGTAGCGGGAACTGTTGACAAATTCCACGGTTTGAATACATGTTGTGGATGCAATTAATCGAGCCTGATGTCGAGACTAATCATTTATTATATATACAGATATAATCATATTTACAGGTTGGACTTTAAATATATATACATGACATACAACATCCTTCTGATGCTATTACATCGGAGAGTCAAGGGAACTGCCCTAATTTGCGTCCGCATCGGTGCATCTCTCCGCTCCAAGTCAAGTGATCTGTTTTTCTCTTTCCCTCGCCTCCTTAGATGACCCCCAGGACACAAGCCCCTTGCTTCGTCCCCCCCGCGTTCTCTCTCCTCCCCGTTCGGAGAGCATCACCGTGGGTCATCATATCTTTGGGTCATCCTACAAGAGGGGGTGAAAACTCAGTGGGTTCCCTACAAAATCTGATTTCGATAGAACACTAAAGGGTGAGATAGTTACACGAGAACCCCTTTTTACTGAGTACATAATTTCCCGTAAAAACTATCTATTATTTGTGAAATTGGTATCAGAATTATTTTTGTCAGTATTGGCATCTGCTGAAAACTGGAGAATGTGATGAGAACATTCATCCATATAGAAGAAAAACTAGATAGACTGCCCAGTGCCGAAAATGTGCAGCTTTAGTCAATCGAATCGCTCATCGTGAGCCGCAGAGCTAAAGAACATTTTTGAATATGCGACCTGTTCTTTAGCTCTGCTGCACGCGATGGGCGATTCGATCGGCCGCCATGTGGATGGTAGTTAAGTGGAGCGATGGCAAGGGCTACACTTTTTCGGCATCGGGGCCCCACCAGTGGCATAGCGCATAGCGTGTTGAACTGGGAGACGAATGGTGCCTGGTTCGAAACCAAGGCGCGTCCGCCGACCTAACCTTTCGGAGTTTTCCGTGATTTCTTCCTAAACTTTGCGTAAATACGGGTTAGGACCCCCCTTAGAAAGACCCCAACGGAGGGCACCCCACCCCTCTACTTAGAGCCCGCGTGTAGCTAATCGGCCGTAATCCCACAAACAAGCAAACAAATTTTCGGCATCGGGAAATGGCTGCGCTTCAAAGGGTTAATTCAGTTTGGTCGAGGAGAAAAATCAACTAGTTTTCCGAGGTCTGGTTAGTAAAACGCCCTTTCTCCCGCAGTGCTTTATTTAAGCAGAGAACAAAAGCATTTCTTCCGCTATTTCGTCCATAGGAAACCCTTTTCGAAAATAGAAAGCATCCTTACCTGTATGCTGCCACTCTTTTTTCTTTTCAAAAAAACTTTCTCAACAGCGGGTGGTCATTAAAAATGACCTTGTGAGAGGTAAAAAAAAAAAAAAAAGGGAAATCTATTGCTAAGCGTGACTAATATCGTGACAGAATTCCGATTTACCATTGTCCATTGTTACGTGGACTGTGAAATAGCCTAATGTAGAGGCCCCTTTATGAGAGGGTTCGCAGCACTTGTGAAAGGTTGTTGCTAGAGGGGGCCGCATAAATTTTGTGTACGTATCCGTTTTGAAACAACATCGGGTTACCAGTTTATTTTCATCTGCAAACATTATTCAATGCTCTATGGGGTACAGAACTCTATTTCTACAAGTCAGTGGCGTACGCAGAATTTTTTCATAAGAGGTGGGGTAGTATCCTTTAATTTGTTTTTCCTAATAAAGGGCTTTTTGAAAATGAAGAGGCTTTTACTTGAGGGCGTGGAGGTCAACCTCCTAACCCCCCCTCCCCCCCCGCCTGCGCTCGCCACTGGTTAAAGGTCAAGCTCAAATGGTAAATTACCAGTGGAGGATAGGAAAATCCGATGTCATTTCCTAGGAAGTCCTTTAAAAATGCTTCGAAGTCCTTGGAATCGACGGTGTTGCCCTTTCCCATCGCAAGGTACACGGGAATTATATCTTCGTCACTATCATTTTTAAGGATATTTTAGTTATTTTAAGGATATTTTGTTATTTTAAGGATATTTTGTTATTTTAAGGATATTTTTGTTATTACAAATGAAAACTATGCCAATACGGTGAAATAATAATGCCCCCCCCCTCTCTCAAAATAAATAAATAAATAAAAATAATAAAAAATTAAGTAAGTAAGTAAGTAAAATAAATACTTTTATTTCTGTGGAACGCGCGCGATTTAAGCCATAAACCCGAAGTCGTATTCAGATTCCATTCGTTTCAATAAACGGATAAAACAGTTATTTCTAAAATGTTTACAGAATTCACAGATTTCGCCGATCGGTCAAATAAACCTGGTGAAATTTCCGATTTCCCGTTTTGATGACTTAATAACATTCCAGCAGTGGTAATTAAGTATGAATAGTAGATGAGCAATAATTAACAACTTTGCAGGGGAGAGTAATGCTGCCCAGAAGAGTGCAAAATTATACAAAATATATCTGTGGGAAAACAAATGAGACATTTTCAGATTGAGCGCATTTGCGCTCTCAACTTTGAGACGGAAGGTCCCTGGTTCAAACCCAGGTCGCAACCTAACCGTTCGGAGTTTTCCGTGGTTTTCTCCGAAACTTCGCGTAAACACGGGTTAGGACCCATAGAAAGATCAGATAATCGGCCGTGATCCCACATTTCATTTGATTATTTGATGATTATGGAATTACAGACGAGTCAAACAGCCTCTTTTTCCTTTCTTTACCAAATTAAGAATTGCCAAGAAAATGAACTTGAATCTATTTGTTTTCTCTTGTTATAGTTATGCAATGAATGATAAATACTAGTTAATGTAATAAAAAATTATGAAAAAATTAATAAGCTATACGTTTGATGACTGGTTTTATAAACAGTTAACGAGTCTTTTTCAAAAGAGTATAGGACCAACCAATCTGAAGGAGTCAAGTAATACTCTGATTGACACACTTTTACAAAATCGAATCCTTTAATCATAAAACAGACGTCTGAAAATTCACTAATGCTCTTTTTTTGAGGAGGAGGGCGCTCTACAAAATTAGAAAGTGAACGGAAAGCTGTCTATTTAAATACCATAGATTTCGGAACACCTAGATTGCTCATCCAATGTTCCTAATCGTTTGCTTTTTGTTTCCAAAAACGCACCCCATTTCTGCCACTATCATGGCTACCGTCGATGTAAAATAGAACATTCGTTGCAATACTTCAGAAAAATAAATAAGTTCGAGGGAAAATATTTCGATAAGAGTACTTTTTAAAATACAGATCGTTCTAAAATGATTGAAAATACCATTATAATTTAAGTTATTGCCATTCTGCGCATGCGCATGCCACTATCATGGCTACCATTTGGAGGCAACAAGTTTTCTCTCGTTATGCTCAATCTAGAATTCCTTTATCTATGCTTAAAACAATCAACTCTAATAGAACATGCAATCGTAAAGTAAGCTTATTAAATGAAATATTTGGTAGGGATTTTTCAAAGAATGGAAAAGATTGTAAATATTTTAGTGTAGAACCACTTCTACGTTATAATAGTGCGTAAATCATAATGGCAATATGGGAGCTTGGGTGCCCATGGCCCCTCCCAGCCCATAGGTACGGGCGCCCATGTACAAGCGATAATGAGGTAAAGCCTTCAAAGTTTATAATACTTGCGCGATACATGAATGCATTTGCCCCTGTTTCTGTATTAGTTAAATATGTTTTTTGGTTCTTTTTACAACCGAATAAGCATAAATCTGCTGTTGTTACTCCTGTCCTCTGGCTAACCGCGGAGCGGAGCCATATCCTTCATATAGGACGGCTATATTCGAAATGAAGCTTCCGCAGCTAGTTAGCCCACCTCCATGTTGGTGAGGACCATCGGGCGAAAGAGAGACAGAGTTTTTTTAATCTTGAAAGGATTCCAGACAAAAGACGAGAGAAAGTGTATATGGACACTCCATGTGGTATCGTTTGAGCATGCAGGACATTGGAGCCAAAACACATATTACGTGCACCGCGTACGGTGTCCGGAAGTAGTCCAGTCTAGAGAATCTGTCACGATGTGTAAATCTTTTTAGGAAATGGAAACACTGAGCTAAAAGTCCAAAGAAAAGAAATGCGTATTTCTTTTCTAAATTTTGATGGATTTGGCTCTTGTTCTGGATGTCTAAAAACAAATTAAAAAAAGGATAAAAATGTATTGACCACGTAACTTTTTTTTTTTTTTTTACATAGAATAAAATGCCTTGAACCCTTTATTTTATATTAAAATAAAATATTTCGCTTCTTTACGATAGTTCCAAACTCATACTTGTTGAATACTGTTTCAGCAGGAGCATGCAACTGACAAATTCAGCAATCCGTAATATGTTGTGCATTTTGAAGAGTAGGTTTTCGACATCTGTTGACCACCTGCGAATTCTATTCATACTTAAAAACAATGACGTCGATTCAACCCACACAAATGCTCTGAAGATTACATTAAATATTTGTCATTCGATTGTGAATATTGGGTGTAACCAAGCTTCATCCCAGTATGAGGCAGGCACAAGCCTTTGTATGTTTAAAAGGGACAAAGAAGAAATGGAATGTGGGTCATGTTAATATTAAGCATCTTTTGCTAGCTGTGAAAATGGAATGAGAGCTTCTGTTTACAAGGAGCTGAATTTTGAACTGGAGGGACGTTATATTTCGAATGCACCAAATTTATGTAAATAATTATGTATTTTTAAAAAAGTCATGCATGATTTTATATTTAAACTCATTCGGCTAACTTTTAGCTCTAAGGGAAAATCTCTAAGGGAAAATTTAAGGGCTAATACACATATTCAAACAATTCCAGGTATGCGATATAATGTTTCCTTAACATTATTTTGGGAAATAAGAATACTGTTATGATGAAATCAGTTGTAATAAAGGCAAGAAAGATAAATGATTCCAAGCGCATCGATTATAAAACACTTTCCAACACAACAATATTTCTGTGCTAAGTTTGACGATGTATTGTACTTAAATTTAGTGAGATTTTAGTTTAGTGATTAAGTCAAAACGAAACGGGGGCTGTCTACCTAGAGGATTCCTCGGGCGCAAGATTTTTTTTATAAGGGTTTCTGACGCGCATTCATGTTGCATCAGGAGAAAATCGCCCCAAACTCCAAACCGTTAGATCAACAGCCAAGGGGTAGGCCAAAACCCAGGACATATCTTAACTCTTCCGCGAGATTTTAGAGATAATCTTCAAAGCGCTGTATATTACTATCAATTTAATTTTGCGGAACCCTGTAAAAGAACTTTAAAATTTATTTCCATCTTTTAACTGAAGAGAATGAACACTTATAAAGGTTTATATACTTATTGAATTGTGATTCAAAGCGATGAATGTCTCTACACTGCCATAAACTGAAATGTATTGAAATTCTTTTGAGTGTTCCTGTAGAAGAACTATAAACGCTACAGACATTATTTTTGATAGAGATCATTACTTTGTAATCCTCAATACCATATATAAATTTTATTTTCTTTGAAATAGACGAATAAGTCTTAAGTATGCTTTAAAGAATGATTAACCATAGCGTAATGAATTGGAATTCTTTTCGGTGCTTCTGCGATAGAACTATCAATGCTTCATACACATTTTTCAATTGGGTACATGATACTGTACATAGGAATAACGTTTCATAGGTAAACTTCTTAGTAATCGACGCATATTTATGGTAGCTAGAGCACAGACTGGCAGACAGACAAACAGTAATCATGAACACCTTGGAGTTGTTGGAAGGAGTTAAAAATACTAATATGCCTCTCATGCAACCTAACCGTATCGCACGAACGCGGAGAGCGAGGAATTTGTTCTTTTAAGGTTTAGCAGTCTAAAATGTACTTCGAGCTAAAAAATTCAGATTGCTGTTTTGTTGCATGTAAATCGGTTAATTAGTGCGTGAGTTACGGATTTTCAAAATTCCCATTGAAATCACCGTACTTCTCGAATTTACTTTTTGAAACCGAAATCACGAAAAAGTTATCACTTATCGCATTAGGAATTTTTTGACTTCCCACCAGACAATGAAAATATTGCCAATCTGGGTTCATTTTCCGAAACATTTTTTTTGTCTTATATTTGTCATGTTTGGTGATTTATCTCAAAAGTCGCTAAGTTTGGGCGGCATTTGGCGCATTTTTGAGGCAGACCCACGATCGTCGTTGGACCATTAACCAGTATATAGCAGGATGGTATTGCGCTTGAAATGGGTGAGTCTGTAAAACTGCCATTGACAGTAAAATACTGAAATTCTTTTGCATCTTCCTGTAGAAGAACTATGAATGATAGATGCACTCAGTGGCGTAGCCAAGGGGGGGTTAAGGGGGTCATAATCCCTCCCATGAGGAATATTTTGCCATACAAAATGTATATTTTTCACACATTCCATTATCACACACACGTATACATATATATGAGTTGCAGTAGTCGTAACCCCCCCCCCCATAAAAAATTTCTGCCTACGCCACTGGATGCACTAATTTTGATGGACAGTTTTATCTTGTAATCCTTAATAACATATACCAATCTGGTTTCGTTTTAAATACCTGTATATTCCTAAATTAAATTTGAAATTACGATGAGGAATTTTTATGATTTCAATTTGATAAAAAAATTACATTTTTGCTGCATGAACAATAACTTTGGAATAGTAAAGGTTTCTATAGAGTTGTTTAGTAAAAATTGTGCAAAACTTTTTTTTTTTTTTTTTTCTCACTACGCAGTCTTCTTGTGACTAACTAAATGCTTCCTGATTTGACGATTCTCATTTCATTCGAACTCCTACAAATCTTTCTCTTTCCTTTTCCTCTATTTAGTCATATACTCCGGCATCAACTCAAAGCCCCGATTTGTTGCTCAACCATCGCGTGAATCTACTAGTCATGGAGCATAAGAATAAACTACAGATAACCCACGCCCACTTTTAGACAAACTCATAGAGTTTAACTCCGGACCGATGAGAGTAGTTAACTTAGCGTCGAAATAAAGAAAGACTGTTCCGTCTGATCTACCATGCATCCAGTGCTCCACTGACCATCTAATCCAAACACTTCCGGCGAGCCCCATCACGTAAACGGATGTTTCAAAAATGGTCAAAAATCGAACAATGACAAGGAATTTCTATTCTGATCGGATTGCGGAGATGGTCTGTGTTCCTGGATTATATCTCCAATCTACAGCTATCTGCCTCGGACGGCGTGCCTGCTGTCCGTTGACCCCGTTTGACCGTAAGACAACCACGGCGAGGTATCGATAGTTTCGTGCAGAAGATGTGTTGTTGTCGAAAGCTTATCTATTAGGTCGTGAGCGAGAACTTAACATGCTGAACGCCAATACGTCAAATTTACTTTATGAATTGTTTTATAGCCAGTTTTCCGGAATGAATTTCCATCTATCAGATCGTTTTTCTTCGAAAATGAGATGGTATCCGTGCAAACCAGTGAGTTAGTCCTTTTCTAAAGTGGAGTAACTGTAGTTTGTAAAGATTAGTCAACGACCAAGACGTCTTCATAACTGTGCAAATTTATAAGCAGTTATCGAAAGAAATTTTATCGTAATGGTAACTACCGATTTCAGAATTAAGTTTTGTCGAATTTTTCAAAATAAAAATATTTCTTCCTCAAAATTGGAAAAGTATTCCGAAGGATTCATTGATTTCAATAATAAATAAAGAAAAGTCAAAGTAATGTTTCAAAGTGATTTATGTACTTAGTTTTAATAAATAAATAAATATATACTTTTGGTACAAGATCAAAAAATGTGAAATTAAAAAGTACACTTGATAGAGGAGAGTTGAGAACTTTTCAGCTAAAAGTTTTCGTTTTCCATTCCATATTATGCTCGGATATTGAATTAGCAGTAGTGAAAAATTGCTTGTATTTCGTATTTTGTTGTACAGTTTCTGGGTAAATAAAAACAGAGAGAGAAAAGCCTAAAAAAATACGTCCAGAGATATGCATCACATCCTTAGAACTTAGGCACTACATTTCACATCGAAATCGGATACTTTGAATTTTCACGAAATATCTCCTTATATAATACGCTAACGTATGCCGTACCAAAATCGATGATATTTCTACAGTGCGAACGGCAACAACTAGATGTAAACATTAGCGTATTAACAATAACACATGTGCAAAAATTCAAAATAACAGTTCAAGGACGCCAAATGAAGCAAGCTCATTCGTTACTGCGTTCTTCTACTTACGTCACGCTGTAACTGAGATTACAAAATAAGAATAATGCATACGCGAAAATGAGAGATCTTTCGGATATTTTCACAGCTTTAATCGAATTTTCAGCACTTGGCACGGCTATCATACATCCAAAAAATAAACAAATACTAAAATAAAATGTCGCCATGCAGTGGGCTGAAGCACATTTTAGCCATTTCCTGTTTCTTTTATATTATTGTAACTAAGGATACGTATTAAATAACACAACGGTACTTACTACCTATTATCCCGGCGGTCCGCCAAGACGAGCGATTTTTCGCCAAGATAAATGTTGGACACATGAAATTACTGATTGTTTGGAATACGATTGGCAACAGTTTGTCAGCATATTTAACGAAAAAATAGTTTGGCAGGAATGACCGCCGGGATCATACGTAAGAACAAGAAACCCCTCAGCTTCTGAAATTAAGAAGTGTTCTGTCGGAATTTGTACAATACGTTATCATCCAATACAGTATTTTTATAATCATTTCATGAATGGAAATCTTATAAATAAAAATGAAATTCTGTTTGTTTGTTTGTTTGTGGATTTGATTCGTATACAAATCCACAAAAATGGACCTATCGGCCTGAAATTTTGCACAGATATGTAAAATAATATAGAATAAATCATAGTCCACTTTAAAACTTTGAAAGTCCACCCGTTCCTGGAATTTAAGAGATTTTTTTATGCTCTTCACGCAAAACTCTTTCCGTAATTGTAACCCCTGCAGTGAAAAAAGTGTGAAATAAAGATCGTGGTTGCCATGTGTGGCGATTTTGCCGAATAAAATGTCGTTCGTATACAAATCCACAAAAATGAACCTATCGGCCTGAAATTTAGCACAGATATGTAAAATAATATAGAATAATTCGTAGTCCACTTTAAAACTTTGAAAGTCCACCCGTTCCCGGAATTTAAGAGATTTTTTATGCTCTTCACGCAAAAAGCTTTCCGTAATTGTAACCACTGTAGTGAAAAAAGTGTGAAATAAGGATCGTGGTTGATATGTGTGGCGATTTTGCCGAATAAAATGTTTTAAATTCTCAAAGTAAAAATAAAATAATAATAATGATTTTTTTTGTTAGTTTATATTCGTAAGGTTATTTTTTTAAAATTATAATATCGTGTGCATGGGAAATCAGAGCAGGAATGTAATGCTTTACACGCAAAACAATAAGAATTGAAGATTTCCGAGGCTAATGTGTAATTTTTTTTAGTTTGGCGAAAAAATAAAATGGCTGAAATATGGATTTTGAGTAAGTGAGTTCTAGCGGTTTGCACAGTTTTCGGCTTGGCGCAATTTATTGAGAGCTTAAGGAAATAGATTTTTGAAAACAAGTGCAAAGGTTTTATTAGAATACAGCGTTAAATTTTAATGATCCGTGAAGAAATAATGCAGTTATTAAGGGATTTCAAGCGATCTAACTTCAGAATTCTCGCCAATTGAGTACATTGATTTAAGTTGGGGGAATTCCGCCAAATTTCAGAAAATTGAAATCTTCTCATTTAGTACATCGAAGTAACGATGAATAAAACACATTATAGTTGATAATTTAAAAAAAAAATCGGCTGTATTAAGGAATTCCAATTTTCAAATAAATGCGTGCTACTCTTTGGCGGTCGAACCATTTCCCATATTGATTGCTGCTAAGTCAATGCTTCGAATGATTCCCTGAAAAAACTCTTGCAAAATGGCGTATGTTGGCACTTTGGCGAGGCTTAGATTTGAAACTGGATTTTATTTGAGACTGGTATATATATAATAACACTGGTTATAGATAAAAATGAATGTTGGTATGTGTTTATGAGGTTGAAAAACTCCAGCACCGTTGAGCACCGTTGCACGATGAAATTTGGTTCACCTAAGTCTTTTATGATGGAGAAGGTTTTTATGCTATCCGTTTTCCTTAACTTGCCACTTGGTGCCGCAGCACAACGTTGAATTCTATTCCGTTTAGCCGTTTGCTATGCGAATATCGTCCAACCGATTTCGATGAAATTTGGTACACGCGAATATTAGAACACGGAGAATATTTTTCACTATCCATTTTGCTGTAACTTGCCGCTAAATGGCGCTGCAAAGCATCAACTTCTATACCGTTCGATCGATCGGCATAAAATTTTTTATACTTACACATTTGAGCACGAAGAATATATTCTAACTGCGTTCCTTTTGATGTTACTCACCACTAGATGACACTGCAATGCATTATTATTTTAACTCGCCACTAGATGACGCTGCAGCAGGCCAAATTCTTGACCATTCAAACGGTCGCTATGAAAATCAGTATACATAGCTATTTGAACAATGAGAATATTTTGGCGTTACATTCTATACATGCTATTTGAACAATGAGAATATTTTGGCGTTATCCATTTGCTATAACTCGCCACTTGACGGCGCTGTAGCAAATCATTACTTTATTGAACCACTAGATGGCCCTGCAGTGTATCACTTCTTGACTGTGCAAATAATCGCTATGAAAATAGGTATACATAGATATTTGAACACGGGGAAGAGTTTGGCGATATCCATTTCCCTATAACTTGCCACTAGATGTCGCGTCAACACATGAACTTCAGGACTGTCCAGCCGATAGTCATGAAAATTCGTATACATCGATATCTGAATGCGAATAATATTTTCGCCGTATCCGTTTTGCTAAAACTCGCCACTAGATTGCGCTCACCGTACAAACGATTGCCTTGCAATTCGGTATGCATGATTATTGGACACAATACAACGCGATATCCACTTTGCTGTATCTGTTTATTACAATGAATAGTAATCACCACAAATCGTAATATCAAAAAGTCCATTCATTCCCGTGCGAAGAACGGGTACTTCAGCTAGTGTCACTATATATATAACTATGACTTCTCATACATTTTGCAATGTTAGTACTTGGCATTGCTACCATGGCCAACATCGGCTTTTATGATGACACCCAAAATTTGTAGCAAACCTAATCTAAATAAATTTAATGACAAATACTGTTAAAAAAAGGAACTATGATTTTCGTTGAAATGAGTCCAATAATTTGACCAACACTGCACTGAATATAAAGAACAGTAAGGTACGGGGCGGCGAAGCTGGCCGCCTTGGCGGCTAGGTGTCTTGATTGTGTAAAGTGAAAACGATTGGATTAAAAAATACGCTAACACTTGCTTGTTATAATCTCTGTCAGACAATTTTCACTCAGGAATTTTCATTCATTAAAATATTTGTTTCTCAAGCAAGTAAAATTATGTTGAGAAAAAAGAATGCTTTCAAAATACTTTGAAAGTTTACGATCTCATTTCTGATGCTGCACACGCTTGTTCGAAAAATTAGAGTTATCAGTTTCCAATAAAAGATACTTTCTCCTGTGTGGGAAAAAATGTAATTTTTCTGTTTTCCTATATTATTTTGTGATACAGCTAGAAATCGTTAATAAATATTTTTTTTACTTTCAAAAAGAAAAGGAAGTATTGTTATCGCGAAAAATTTCGGATTTCAGATTTTGACGTAAATATCCATTTTAACAAGCTCCTGCGATTCATCTGTACGCATTACGTGCTTATCTCTCATAACTCAAAAACACTTTGGCGTAAGTTTGTTAAATTTTTGTATTTAAGATAGCTGTAACATCTAGTTGTACACCGTTTCTTATTGAATGAGATCGATTTGGTACTCAAAATACTTAGTTACATGAATGTCTATTAGTTATTTTTGAACTATTATATCTCATTTTAAAATAAGGCAAGTTTAAATGAGCTTTATCTAAAATTTGTACTGTATGATAGTACAAGGTAGTGATGTTGGATCTGAGCATCTGATGTAGTCTCTGTAGTTCTCTGAATTTACATAAGATTTTTTTCTAAAAATAATTTTTATTAGAAAAATTTCTCATGTTTTCAACCTTTAATGACGTAGAAAAAAAATCCAATGTCATTCTTGTTTTTTCTTATAAGTAGTTCAAATTATAATTATAGAATATAGTTAGACAAATTCTTCGTCTATTCATAAATACAACTTATTGCAGATTCGACAAGAAGCGTGTTTTAGATTTTAAATCTCATCTCGTCTGGACTGTTATAAAACCGTATAAGCGTGTAACGATTGTCTTCATTTTTTTTAAACAAACAAAAAATTCTTTATAAAAATAACACTTCATATTTATAAATGTTCCTTTTTTTAAATCTTTACAAAATAGAATATTTTCTTTTCCATATCCATTTAAAAGGACTTTCTGGAATTAAAAAAACAATTTTGAGAATCTCTTTTAAAATTGATTTTAAAAGTACTAGTTAATATATTTTGGTTTTGATTATTCTTCCACTTGTCTCGTTATCCTTGTTTATTCACATTTTTTTAACTTTAAAATTATTCTGAATAATCGTTTTCCATTGTTTATATAGGATAAATTTTAAGGATATCCGCGATTTCTACTTCACAATTGAAACTGTTCTGTTTAAAACGATGAAAAGGCAGGAACTATTTGTCTTTACTTTCACTTTTTCCGTTTCAGGAAATGGGGAAAGCACTTTACCTGTAAAACTTATTTAATTTATTCCGGTTTATATAATGATAGTTTATTGCATTATATACAGAGAGAGAGAGAGAGAGAGAGAGAGATTTCGAGCTGTTGACAATTACTGCGCGCAATTTATGGGAGCAAACAGGACAAAGTTATTGCTTTTTATTTCTTTAATAAAATTTGTCTGTGCGTTAGAGCGAGATGGGTATGATTCTGTGGACTTACGTTTAGAGACATGAGTTCTGAGATGCATAATGTGAGTCCGCTTAAAGCCCAAAGGTTTTTCTTTAACTAAGTAAGTTTTAATTGTAAAAATTGCATGTGTGAGTCCGTGTGCGAGCTCAAACGAAAAATGCGTTGGGTTGAATTTCCGTGCAAAGAAGCAGGAAATGTGTCTATGTTTAACGCTTTTTAGAAATCTACGAAAGGCCAGATTTCATATATAAAAATGTTAGATTAGAAAGTTTTATTAAACAAAAAATCTATCTTTCTTTTTTTTAAGGTACCTTTTACGTTATTTTAAATATATATCTAAGTATTTGCAATAAAGAACTATATATGTTAATTTATTTTACTAATTGTCAATTGTAATAAATTTAAATTAAGATCTGGTTTCAGGCATGTTGTTGTTGTTGCTTATCCAGCTCCAGAAGGTTGCTACCGGCCAAAAAATTAATAATAATAAGGTGATCGGATGTTAAGTCCCCCTTAGAAAGTCCAATGCAAACCAGAATGTGATCATGTGAAGCTGGGTGGTCACAACATTTTATACGAGTGGGATGTATTTTTCTGCCACTATCAAAGGAAAGACCACGATCACATTTGATTTCCAGCACAGAGACTGGGAATGTTCCTATGTACCATTGGTGCGTAGGTGGAATACACCATTTTAAACTGAGTTTAGATATTTCATTTGAGGGTAGTTCTTGATAAGTAAGCGAAGAGCCAGTGGCCGTTTTTCACTATTCTCTTTGGAGAGTCTATCTGCGACCTCATTACCACTAATGTTAACATGTGATAGGATCCACGTTGGAGGTGGACGTCGTGGGTCTGAGAGATCTTCAGCAGTTTGAGCGGAGTAGATACGCTGGTTTCATCATTTGCGGAGGACCAGCCACTAAGATGTTGCACTGCACTGCGGCTGTCCGATAAAATCCATAATTCTCTAAAATGCTCAATCATAAAACATGATAGCACCAAGCCCTACCTTAATCACAATTAACTAACACCTGAAGACAAAGCAAGTGTCAGGGCTGCGTTGCTTTATTGTAGTCCCAAGGTGAGGGATCCTAATAAAGGTACCTCTGCCAGTGCCGTCTTCTGTAAGACCACCATTAATTTAGACCTGCCCTGCATCTTTAGAAAGGCAACTAATAATTTTCAGAGCTAGCTGTGTCTAAGATGGTCTTCATGGTGAGTTTGCTTGTTTGCAGTGCATTTCAGATCAAAGTGGAAGAAAACTCTTTTAGTTCCACTGAGGGATCAATACAGAATCTTAGAGATAGAGGTGCAACCTCCCGGAAGATCAGGTTCTGAGTTTCTGCCAAGATAAAATTGCTGCATTTCTTGAGTCTTTGATTGTGGTACCCAGTGTGCAGGTACAATGCACTCTTGACACATTCATTATTGTAGCTAATTAGAGCCTCTGAAAATTCAGTTGTACGATAAATAACCAATGTTTGACTTTTGTGTCACGTAATAGCACTGACTGATTATATATAGTATCCCATTAAAAAAATTAGATATTTCTTGAAATTACTTTATGTAGCTCTATTAACGAAAATTTACCTGTAACGAATCTTCCGATGGTTATCCGGGAATTTCAATGCGAGAAGATTTAGTACAGTTTTACGTATAATTTAATGTAAAAATTAATATGCCACAAAGAAAATTGGCAGTGTGAAAAATTTCCTTGTATTTGAGCTTCGAGTGAACGGGCTTGACACCACCAAACCACATCATGAATAATAACTTAAGCGATTCGATTCGTAAGAAAAGTATAATTCTCGGAAATTACAGTGCGTTTGCATGCATGATATTTACGTGTTATCCAACCCTTTTTCTGTTTTCTACCGTACAACATTTTCGCCGCATGGAAATCTAGTTGATATGTCTTGTCCTGTGCGTTGACCCCCTATCTCTCTTAACAGGTGGCTTCTACGGGAAGAAGATGCGGGAGAGCTTTTGTGTTCCGAAACAATGGACAAGTCATTTAGTAATTTATTTCTCGGGCGTTTTCTGAGGCGGGGTCCGGTACTGCACACGCTGTTATTATTGCTTGCACGCCAGAGGAATGGGCGATAGCCTCCTCTCAAAATGGGGTTTTCGGGAAAACAGTTTATACACTTTTTTGTTTTTTTTTTTCTGGCCGTGAGTGATGGTTTATGCAAATGCTGCTGCTGTAATGCAGGAATGAGCGCGGCTTATTAGTCTTGTTTTTGCATTTGTTCCGGGGACAGTGCGTTCATAATAAATACACCACCGATGGTATCTGACTGGCTATGAATTGCTGTTTTATCTGGAAGAGTGCAGAATCTCTTTAAATAAAGAGGTTCTTTAGATCCTCAGGATAACGTGTTCGGCCCATACCGAAAAATGTTCATTGCAGGTAGAAATTATGTGTTTAAATATTTACAGTCGGGAGCACCGGTTATGTCTACTGTTAATTTATTTATTGTAGAAACAACCATTTTATTTTACTCTTCGTTACATAAGTGCTTTTCTGATTCTGGTATAAATAAATTTCCCCCGACAGAATTTTATCTAGCTAAAGAGAGTCGTAAGTCCTTTGGTATTCTAGACAAAAGTATTTGTAAGTTGACTTTTACTAACAATTTCTTTTTATTTTATATTTTTCTTGTTTGAAAATATTAGTATTTTTTTCAGTACCAGGTCACGCCCTCTCAGGAAAATGGCGTGAATGTGTTTATGGCGGGAGAAGTAAATACTTTTCAGGAAAACCTTCAAAGGACACTGTCCCAAATTTGTGTATCGGAAAAGAAACCCAGCAAACTCACATTAGGGATATCGACCCTCCATAAAGAACGATTTGTCAAAATCGCTTCTGTGTCTACTTGTTTCTAAACCGATTTTTAAGAAGTTTCTCTAACTATTTATCCATAAGACTTTCGTCGAAACAAGAGAACTTTTCTGATACTGGAGTTGGCATTGGATGAAAAATTAATTGTATCTTCGCCATCCATAATTTAAAAGTTTGTAAAATGTGCGTCTTTAGTAGGGAATAAAACAAAAAAGAGAATCCCTATAGCTGAACAGCGGTATCGTCTGAAATTTGCAGATATTCCTTGATATTTAGGGTAAATTCGTTAGAGATAATCGTATTTTTGCTTAAGTGTAATAGTAATAATAAAAAAAATATTTGTCAGATCACTAAGCCTTTATTTTTATTATACTTATTAATCATTAGCCTCCTTAAAATTAGCATCTGATGAAATTTTCACTGTGATAAAGAAGCTATAAAATCTATTAAAAAAATACGATTGGACAACTCACCCGACATATGAGGGTAAGTTGACCATAGTAGTACCGGACAGATGATCAATGATATATTTGTCTTTCTCCTTCCCTTTTCTACCACTGCTGCTTAACTGGAGGATATGTTGTCAAATTCTGTACAATTTTTTTTTTACCCATGAAATACAAACTAAGCACGGAACACAATCTTTAATGAGTATTATGATAGTTTCCTAGTCATTTAGCGCATCTTCTTCGTTTTCCGTGTTCTCGTCAAGTGATGCATCTTCTAATATTGGTTCCTCGTTTTCAGAATTACTTACAGAATCCTGTCTTATAGCCTCTTGTTTTCTCATTGTGACAGATGCAGCATATTTTTTTTTCTTCGTTAAGGCTTTTATCATATTCATTCATTCATTTATTTTTTGTTTAACTATTCACTCATTTTCTTTCCTTTTACATTTTTCATGGACTAGAAACTTTTTAAAGTCAAGTGATTAAGAGTTGTGTTAAACAAATAGAATATCTTTATGAGCAGTCTGCAGAATAGAAAAAAATGAATATAATTGCTGCGAATAACTCAGCAAATATTACATCTACACATATGCAGTTCTATTGAAAATTACTTTTCACTGATAGGACTTTCCTACTTTAAACTTTTTGCATAAATTTTGTCATCATAAAAAGCCATTGTTTCGATTTTTCTAAAATATACTGCCCCTTATGGGGCAGTGTATGGTATAAAAAGATTTGCATGGCACATGGAAAACATTTCTGTAGCTGGAAGTATGATGCTAATGCCAGTAGTTTAAAAGACTTCCATTCCATCAAACGAATCACCCGGTATTACTAACCCTTTGAAGCGCAACCATTTCCCAATGCCGAAAAAGTGCAGCCGTTTAACTATCAGCAAGGTGGCGGAATGGTGGTGAACTAAGCTAAAGAACATTTTTGACAGTCAAAAATGTTCTTTAGCTCTGTGGTGCGGACTAGGCGATTCGATCGACCACCATCTTGCTGATAGTTAAATCGTGTGATAGCAACGGCTGCACTTTTTGGACATTGAGCAGTCTATCTAGATGTCCTCCTTAAGTATTGAATTGAAATGAAATATATTCTTCGTGAATCAAACCAACCAAAATGTCAGATTGTGACCTCACAGCGAGGACAGCGTACATTAACCCTTTGAGGCACAACCCTTTCCCAATGCTGAAAAAAGGGCAGCCGTTCCATCGCTCGACTTAATTACCAGCAAGATGGTGGACGATCAAAACGTACATCGAGTGCCATAGATCTAGAGACCCTTTTTTACTGGTAGCTAAGTCGAGCGATGGCAACGACTGCCCTTTTTTCAGCAATGGGCAATCTATCCAGCTGTTCTCGCATTCTTCCATTTTTCAGCAGATGTTAGTGCTGTTAAAAATAATCGTGACAACTTTTTGACGGGAAATGATGTGCTAAAAAGTAAAGGATTCTCGTGGAGCTATGTCACCCGCAACTATTTTTATAGAAATCAAATCTATTCTTCTTGACTGGCAACAGTCAAAACGTCAGAGTTTGGTGATCCCAGAGCGGGAACACTGCGCGTTAAAGGGTTAAGACCGCGAACAAGAATTAAATGCGACAAAGTAACCAGTCCATTTATATAATGAAGCAGAATGAATAATTCTTGACCCTTTTCAAAAATAATACTTCTCGCGCAGTAACGCCCATCCTTAATGTTTAGTTTAAGTGATTGAAAATGAAAAACACGCCTTATCAATCCTAATCTTCCCTTAGCACGCGAATCGTCTGCGAAATGATAGTAACCTTTCCTTTGACTGCAAATGGTTCAAGTTCAAAAGATGCCGAATAACATTTTAGAAACTTTATAAAAATTGGGTTAATCCCTTGATAATGAACTCGTTTGTGTTTCAGCTCCTACAAGTATTGCAAAATTTATTAAAACTTTATCGACGAAGGCACTAGGTTTCTGTGTCTGTATTTCCAGTGATCTGTCATTTGCGTGACAGGTTTTCAGTGAAACAGGATATAATAATCCACCAAGTGGTTTCTTCCCTAATTCGCATGTATCGCTATGGATCTAATACTCATAAGCGTCACTTATTGCAATAAGTGTGTTAACGTCGAACTGCACAAAAACCAGTAGCATACTGTTTTACTGGTTTTAAAGAACTTTTGTTTTATTTTACTGTAAAACTGAAGGGAGAAGTGAACTTAAAATTGTGGCAAGATTTTAGATATGGACGTATTTTCCGGATGATGTGGAAAGACTTGTCAAAATGCTGAAAAGGAATGAGATCATTTTCGCATTTTTGAGAAAACATTTCGAGAAAAGGAATCCATCACACTATATCGAGATAGCGGTTTTTCTTTTGCTGCCTTTGAACATTTAGCAAAAGTTTTCTTTTTCATTTTAGATTTTTTTGCTAAACTAGGGGCCAAGGCCCCTAGACTCGCTACGCTCGCTTTTCGTATGAGGCATTCGGCCCCTAATAAAGCTTATTCGTAAAAAAGACAGAATTTCAACACACAAATCCCAAAGATTGGATCAGATGGAATGTAACTGAGCTACACGTCGCTTTGTTCTTGCATGTTCTTTGGTACATAAAAATTTAAACTTCACACTACAGTAGACCACTCCTCCATATCACGGTAGATATTTTGTTATTAGGAATCCGTGTTCTACGGGTCCTGAGCTATACTCCACCTGGAGTGCGGACTCCGCGTATAATCGCTGGAAAAATTATTTGCACTCCTCAGAAACACAATGATATTTAATGTTGCCATTCAAAAGTTATGTTAATTGGGAGGTAAAGCGTAATAAAATCAGAACATCTATTTGAGTTGTATTTTTAATTATGTAAAACCTATTGGACACCTTGCGTATTTGCCACCCACGGCGATTTTTCATTATTTGGCGACTTGCGTATATGTATAGTTAATAATGATCTCTAAGAAAACACTTTATGTGCACACTTACACTTTATGTGAAGTTCTTTATGTGCTTTCTTTGATAAAAACTACGGAACAGCTAGGATAGCTTGCCACCAATGGCGACTTTTCATTATTTGGCGAGTTACACATGCTCATGACCTATGATTACTGCTCCTGCAAGGTTCCCGGAAAACCGTTATCCATATTTTCATGTGCATAATCCTTTGCAGATTGGCGTATTTAGCACCACGAATTATATCATCTCGCCGTGCTGGCAAGTAGGCGTAGTTAACGCCACCAAATATGTCTACTGGTAGGAAATACTCCAGCTGGACCGAGCCGCTTTTAAAATAATCTGCACTTTAATTATTTTTCATTTTCAAGATACTGGGTTCCAGCATTCTGGAACTCTAAGCTTAACCTGCTTGGAAAGATACCATTTTGCCAAAACATTCCTAATGCCAAGATGCCGCTTTTAAAATCAGTTACAATTAGTTATTCTGTTTTGGAAAAACGAATAGTTTGAGATAACTGCAGAATCAGGTAACCCTGGGTGAAAATAAGTTGGTGAATACCGTTTTCAAGTTGTCTCTGAGACAAACCGGCCATGGAGGTTTCCCAGCTCCTTGTGACGGGTTACTCCCAGTTTGTTGAATACGACCCTTAGGGCCGTATTCACCAAACTGTGAGTAGCCCGCCATCATCCGAGAGTTGGGAAACCTGCATTGCCGGTTTGACTCGGAGACAACTCGGAAACTGTATTCACCAACTTATTTCCGCCCAGGGTTACTTGACTCTGGAGTTGTCTCAGACAGCTTTGAAAGCTCATCTGTGATTGGTCAGAGTAATGATTCCATGCAGGGGGTGAACTAGGTTTAATGTTCGGGAGATCGAACCCAGCTCCCACCACACACTCTTCCTTCATGATATTTAATTTGTTTTTATGCAAACTGCGCATCAAAATGTGAAAATTAATTTTTAAAAAATAGACTGATTAAACATTTAATACAAAATTACATCCAATATTTTTTATAAATAAAATTTCATGTCTGTTATACTTTTTTTCAAATTTAGGAATTTTCATATTTTTTAACACACAAAAATTAATTTATGCAGTTTTGATGTTTTTCTTTTTGAGATACTTTATATATTATACATAGAATATGTATGTCTTTAAAAAATTCTATGATACTGAAACATATTGTTTTTTTTTCTCACATTTGTGTGAAAAATTGTTAATTCGCTATTCCCAAGTACAGTACATTACAATCAGACAAAAATGTTTAACCCCTCAACAACACTTTTTTTTTTTCATCCTTTACACATAAATGATTAATCTCTTCAATGTAAATATTTTTATCCCGCCTCTTCTTACAAAAAAAAAAAAAAAAAAAAAAAAGCGCGGGCGTAGTAGATCCACAGTGCTCTGGCCAAATCGCCCCTCATCTGTGGAACAATAGAGACAAGAAAATAAATAGGAAAGATCAGAATTTACTTACTTATTTTCAACACAAAAAATAATTAAGAATAAAAAAGCGTTCAAATCAGAAAAGAGAGGGAATGGAAAAGCAAACCAAGATAAGTCCGACAGATGGCGCCTGCAGTCTCTACGGCAAAAAAAGTACAGTCATTCTCGAGAGTTTTTGGAAACATTGTACAAAGATTTTTTATCACTTTTGGCGGCTTTTATAGCTTGATGGGTGGTTTTTCACAGCAGTTTCCGTCTGTTAAAGCACAAAATATTCAAGTATTAGCAAATATTTGGGATTTTCCAAACCTATAAAAAACAACCCTCGTATCCGCCATTTATAACCCCGAGTCAACCCTCCGATTTTGCGGGGTTAGAATTTGCACCTGGAGTCAGGGTCAATTCTTGGGGTAACCCCTGATTTTGGAGTTGCGAATACCATTTTCTCACTAACCCTTGAAGTAGCTCGCTTTGCTGGGTTAACTCCAGGGTTTAAAGTTTGGTGAATACGGCCCTAAGCGTGCCTTGGGAGTTTTGAGACGTTCCCGAAACTACCTCGCTCGTTCGGCGCCGGACATTTGGGTACTTGTGCATAGCTCAAATCCCTCTCTTTTCAACGATAGCTGTGATTTAAATTTCTAGCTGGCTCTAACACGGGCTGGTGCCGACACAGTGATTTTTTTATGCACTTCCTGGTTATTTTTTTAATCTATAATTAGCTGTGCCCTGCGGTTTTACCCGCGATACGGTGTGGTTTTTAACCTTTTTATCTATCAGATGCTGCAAACATTTGGAGCTAGATCCTTTAGACTGCGTTATCGATGCTTACCATCTCATACTTCCACGACTATTTGTATGTTGTAAACAAGACGCTTGAATTTGGCAGCTCTCTAATGGGATGTGTATTTAGAAAGTTTTGAATTTCTTATAAGCATAGTATTATTGAAATTTCCTAGATAGGATTACATCAGTGTGATTTTGTCATCACCTTAATGAAATTCAAAATTAAAATATAAAATCCAAAAAGCTTTATTTTTCCTCAAACATTATAAAGAAAGACGTTTCCTGAACACGGCATCGTTTTAATTTACATTATTCCAAAAATTAAAAATCTGAAGAAAAATCATCTCTATTATTATTAATCGCCGTTCCTTTTCAAACATGACACAAACATCTTTATGCGTTTATCGAGTTTCGAGTCTTTCCGTATTTATCGTACAGATGTTGACTTTCATATATATTGGCATATTCTCAATGATCGAATTATTCTTTCAAAATGTTCTGGTAACTCTAGAGTTAACACATGGTAGATGGTCGAAGTGTGAAGGTCCCGCGTTCGGGTCCCATCGCGTGGCTGTCGATCTAACGGCCTGGAGTTTTGGTAGGTTTTCTCCAGATGTAATGTGAATACGCGTTGGAACCTTTTAGACAGTCCTCCCATCAAGGCAACCCCATCTTTGGCAGATCGCCCTAGCGTAGGGTTGTCATATTCACACATATCACCTAGAGTTAACACAAAAACGTAAGATAATTTTGTGTTTTGGTTAGAGCGTTACTTGCCAAGCTCCATCTTATGTAGATGATTGATCATGCGATTGTCACGTGACTCATTTATTTATAAAGGCTTACACGCTTTTTACAATTATTTCCACTCTCGTAATTTAAGCTAAAAATAATTTAAACAATATGGCGCTGGTCGCAACGCTGTTGAGGGTAATAATATTTCATTATTCTTCGATACAGATGAATATTATTAACGTTGTGTGATTTTACATAGCTTATGTCCGTCACGGACAGTGTAGCTTTCTAGTAAAAGAATTGTTGGAATCAGGTCAGTAGTTCTACAGATTAACCTCTACACATATAAACAAAGTTTATACCAAAGTTTAGACAAAAAAAGTTTTCATGGGGGGGGGGTTACGACTACTGCAACTCACATATATGTATACATATGTGTGATAAGGTAGTGAAGAATATACATTTTGTATGGCAAAAAATTCCTCAGGGGGGGGGTCGACCCCCCCTACCCCCCCCCCCTTGGCTACACCCCTGTTTATTATATTAGTATACATAACGTACGTTATTCTTATAGTAAAACAAAAGTGTTTAGCAATTTCTCGCCAAATAGAGAAATCATCGCCAGGCAGGGTTTGGTTTTGGAAACTTATTTCTTTGGTGCCAAGCGGCTATAAATCGTCAAAAGAGACCAACCTTGACCTTTTGACTTACCGCTTCTGTTTGCAAATCTAAAAACTTGGCCAAAACTTAAACCACGACTCCCAAGACAGAGCAAGTAAGAATAAAAGCTTATAAAAAAGAAAACATATCAACCTATCGACTTTAAAATGCTTAGAATAAAGCTGCAAAAACTACACGGTAAAAAAATGTTTCTGCGCTAAAAACAAAAGGAACTATGCTCATGTAAGTATAAAATGAGTTCACCACCCCCATCTCAAAGCTGCCACGTTACTTTATTTTTACAGTTGAAGACGCTGCAAATCAGGGAGGGAAAAAGAGGAAACTGATGCCAGATAAAAATAAGTGGACCATTCTGAATTTTAAGTTCAAAACCTTAATCTTGAAGGACACACCTACGTGCACCTATCGTCGCAGTTTCAAAAAGGCAAATCTGAAGGGGTTTTTTTTTTGTTACGCTGTCAACAGGTAAATTGAAGCAGCGAATTGATAACGGGAGGTTTCATTTGATTAGTAGTCCAAGCAATTAAGTTGTAAATGGTAGAATAGAAGAATAGTAAGGGAAATGAGGTATATTAACGTTCTTTCCAAATGGAGTGAGATGTTATTGTGAGATTTAAATTGCACGGTTAGTTTGTAGGTCTAAATAAATAACAAAGGCTGCTGCCTCGTGATTTATTCAGAAGTGTAAGAAATGATTTTAATGGAGGTCAACTCAGCTCGGAAACTCCCATAGAATTACGGGTATATTATAAACCTCAGAACAGTAAAATTTATCTCGTTATGACATTAAATGTTCCGCGCAATGCGACTTACGTATACTGTATCACGGAATTTATTTTAAGGATGCAAAAATATGTTTGCATGTACATAAGTTGTGGAAGATTTAGCGCGTTCAATACTGAAAACTAACTATCACAATCAAAACACAAAGACGTAATCAACAAATTGGATTTTGTAAAATGTTCAAAAACAAATACAGTGAAAGCATCTTTCTCACCGCTGTTCTCCATATCAACAAAATCTATCCATTTTTTAGAAAGATATAGAGTCAATAGACTAAAAGCAAATGAGTATACAATGCGCAATAAAGCAAATATGCTGAGATAGGTTAAATTATTAACGTCGTTCTAATTAGTAATAAACATCGAAAAAACCATATCAATGAGAAAGATCCTCTCAAAGTGCCCAGCTTTTTTGGCTTTTCTTGTAAGCACGTTTATTTCTTTGAAAATAATAGCAAAAAATGAAAACCTCAACTATAGAGAAGGAATAGGAATATTTCTGTATTCTCTGGCCACAACCACAGATTTAAAGATGCATGGCGGAAAGCGGCGGCCATGTGCGCACAGAAAGAAAATCTCTGCAGTCGTGTCTTTGGGAGTTAACAAATTAAAGCACATAAGGCAACACAGTGTTTTTACTTTCCGAACGCGTGCAATCCAACGGAAGTATTAGAATAATAATTAAAAAAAAAAAAAAACTCGACTTTGAGATTTTGATGTATTTACATGCTTTGAGGTCTTCTGAATTCATTTATGCTATTTTTACGAGATGTATGTATGTGTGTGTGTGTGTATGTGAGTGAACACGATAGCTCCTAAACGTGCATTCTATTGAGCTCAAATTTGGTATGTATATTATAGCCACCGCTGCACGACCGGTATCGATTTTGGTGTGTATGCGACTTATCGTTTTTTTTTTTTTTTTTTTTTTTACAGGACTGCAAAAAGAATTGTTTTACATTACGTCGAAAGAAGAGAATTTTTGAAAGTGCGCTAGCGTCTAAATAGTGCATTCAATTTAGCTTAAATTTAGTATATACACTAGCCTCCAACAGTTAAGGAACAACCGGCTTTTTGCGCCTAATTTGCAAATGAATGAATGTAGAAACACTAAATTTGGATGACGTGCCAAAAACAGTTATGTATCGACTACAACATAGAAGTTTACATAAGGTTTTGTAAATCATTTTTGCGTAAGAAAAACGCAAAAATGATTTACAAACAAAAAAAAAAAGAGCAATTTCGCTGGGAAAGCCTTTTCTTGGAAAAATTAATATATAACAGTTTTATCTGGTAAGATGCCATAGAAACATACCGAAAAACAGGTTTAATAAGGGCTATGTCCACCAATAGCTTGAAAGCATTGGCGGCATCGACTTTCCATGCTGTCAATAAAGTTGTTGGTTATCGAAATGGGAAACGAAGACTACAGACGGAGTAAGCTTTGTTCCAGCTTCCCTAAAGACCTTGGAGGAGATGCACTTAAAACAGCAGCCTGTTTACCAGGGTAGTCTCAAAGATGCTCCATCGCATTCAGATCTGGAGATTGAGCTGGCCATTCCAATCGCTCTAAACCCAGACACTCAAGTAATTCCTCAAAAACTAGTAATTCCTTTCCGAACGCGTGCAATCCAACGGAAGTATTGGAATAATAATTAAAAAAAAAAAAAACTCGACTTTGAGATTTTGCTTTGAAGTCTTCTGAATTCATTTATGCTATTTTTACGAGATGTATGTATGTGTGTGTGTGCGTATGTGAGTGAACACGATAGCTCCTAAACGTGCATTCGATTGAGCTCAAATTTGGTAAAGAGATCCATTAAAATGAAATCATTGCCAATTGCATCGACCTATGGACGGGCTTATGGGTTAAGGATCTCATCCCAATATCTCACAGAGTTTCTCCCTGGAACGCATGCAGGTCAGTGTGGCCCCCCGAGTGCGATCCCTGCAAAAACTATTATTCCACCACATCGGTAACTGTGTCTTTCAGCAGTGTTGGATTGATGGTATTTGATGCTTCGTTCCTTCCAGATCAGCAGATTTCCTGAGTCGTTCTCCAGGGTGAATCTGGATTCGTCTGTAAAGAGTACGAAATGGGAGAAGCCCATCTCTATCTGGTCCAGGAAACGTGTTCTCTTACTTAAGATAAGCGGCCTTTCTCTGTCGTCCGTTGAGAGGCATACACAGAACTGCCCGCCTTGCACAGAGACCTGCATTGTGAAGATTCCTTCCCACCGTACTAGTGGATATTCTTTGATGCTACAGTGTGGTTTGCAACAAGTTGCGGCACCAAAATGCTTCTCCTTTCGGCCGAAAAGATCTGTAAAACGGTCTCCTGCAGGTGTTGTAGCTCGTGGTCAGTGTGGAACATGTCTTCTGGACACAGAAGCTTCGATTTGATATTGATTCCAGAGCCGGTGAATCACACTGAGAGATACATTAAGACGCCTAGCAGCACGAGCCTGTGACAACCCTATTTCCATCCATCCGACCGACCGTCACCTTAACGAATCGGGCGAACGGCTTTTCGAGACATTGCGGGGATCTACTGAATATGTCGACGAATCTGCTAACAGAAGTTGTAAATCAACAAAAGTTACACGCGTAATTACAAAAGCCTAATATTTGCATATTTCTCTCTCATTCATGTATGCCCATTCTTTTCTATAAAAAAAAGTGGTAGTTATCGTTTTTTCATAAATTTGCATAAGTTCATTTTTATCATTTATATAAACTATAAATTTTATTGTTAGTGTCTTTTTTTTTTATGGTGAGCTTCAAAAACATGTTGTTCCGTGACTTCTGGAGGCCAGTGTATATTAAAGACCATTTTCGCGTTACCGGTGTGTATAAGACATATAGTTTTTTTACAAGGCTGCAAAATACAATTCATTAGCATAATGGCTTACGGACGGAAATTCTTGAAAGTACGCTAGCGTCTAAACGGTGCATTCGATTAAGAGCAAGAGCTAGCGACCGCCAGACCTTCGTCATAGTATAAAAGCTGAAACTTTCTCTGCGCATACCCCCCAACAAAGGTAGGAACAATCGGCCACTATAAAGTTTGGATGATCGTGGCTTTGGGAGGTAACAGGTGGCAAAGGTGTATAAAATTGCCGAAAATTTCGTCATTTCATAAAGCTTAATTTTTTTATATGTTCTTCTTCGCAGTACTAGAAATCACTTTATCCCTTGCCAGACACTTTTCCATCGTGGCAAACCCCCGCCAGACAATCTCAAAGTCTTGAAAAACGTAATTCTATTACGAGCGCGCTGCAAGAAAGTTCGCGCGTAAGAAAGTTCAGAAGTAGCAGTATAAAATGTGCTTGGCACTTTGTGACAGCTTGACGTACTTCGTCGCGGGAGTTTACGAACACAACAGTTTTCCATGACTTTGAGGTTGTCTGGCGGGGGTTTGCCACGATGGAAAAGTGTCTGGCAAGGGATAAAGTGATTTCTAGTACTGCGAAGAAGAACATATAAAAAAATTAAGCTTTATGAAATGACGAAAATTTTCGGCAATTTTATACACCTTTGCCACCTGTTACCTGCCAAAGCCACGATCATCCAAACTTTATACTGGCCGATTGTTCCTACCTCTGTTGGGGGTTATGCACAGAGAAAGTTTCAGCTTTTATACTATGACGAAGGTCTGGCGGTCGCTGACTCTTAGACTAATTGAGTGGAAATTGGATATGCATAATATAGGTCACAGTCACATGACCTGTTTAGAGTTTAGTGTTTGTAGACAAGATAGTTTGTTTGCAAGGTGTCATAAACAATTCTTATACATTACGGTCTACGGACGCAAATGATTTAAAGTCTGCTAGTGTCTAAAAAGTTCATTCAAATAAGTTCAAATTGGTATTTATATTATAGATCACCGTCACACAGCCTATATAGATTTCGGTGTGTGCAGGGCTTATAGATTTTGTACAGGGCAACAAAGTTCGAATGCATTACATCTCAAATTCGTGCAAGTGTACTAGTGTCTATACATCATGCATTAGATTGAGTTCAAATTGGGGACGTATATTATAGGTCGCTGTGTTATGTATCGTACAGATTTTTGTGTGTAGGCCTTGCAGTATTTTTTACAAGGCTACAAAAACTATTCGTACATGTTGCGGCCTATATACAAATATTATTTGAAGCACACTAGTATCTGAACACTATATCCGATTGAAATGAATCAAATTTATTTAAAAGCTGGTAAGTTGAAGTGTTAGGAATGTCGAGTGGAGTCACTCCAGATTTTTCAATTGCTATCGTTTGAGCCTAATCTGTCAGCGCCTGATTATGACCAACAGGGGCCCCGGGCATTGATGAATTTGGGGGCCCCTATCTATGAAATTTGTTTTATTTTTCATAAAATTTTGATATAAAAAAGACTATTTCAGAACAACATTTGATATTGGGGGCCCTTTCGAGCCGGGGGCCCTGGGCAAAGTCCCGATTTGCCCATGCGATAATAAGGCTCTGTAATCTGTGAAAATTATTTTGTTTTCCCGAGATGAAGAGCTGTACATTTTACATCCACCTTTTTCGACAGAGAACATTCTCTTTTATAAACGTCAATAACATGCGTGAATTTTGTTTTGCTTGAAATAGATGAAGTCTCTGAAACTCCCATATAACAACTGCCGGCCGCGAAAAGCATAATATATTGGAATCCTCTTGCGTGAATCTTTAAAGGAACAATTCATGGTGTACATACACCATTTTCAAAAAAGTATAAATGGCATTGTACATATCAGTAACATAAATTTCGTGGGGTATTCATATCTGCGCCAGAGCACGAACATACAGACATACAAACTGAAATCACGAACACATTTCAATTTGGAATTGCAGAGACTTTCAGTCCAAGTTCGAAAATGTAATTCTTGTAGGACACACCTACATAATTGCTCTCGCAGACTTCTAAAAAAAGGTTAAAATTGAGTTCTTTTTTTTTTTTTAAACGTTGCCATCAAACGAATGAAAAAGCTTCCATTCCATTCTTAACGGTGAAAATAAAGCGATGAATGAGGAAGGAGCCTCAGACAAAATGAAGTCTGGGAATACAACATTGAGCAGAATGAGATGTTATTGTAAGATTGAAATTACGTGGCGTAGTAAGTCTAAATTAGGAAGAGATTACTTCCTCTCTGAAAAAAAAGAAGTTTTTTGATGCTGGATAATTGGGAAGCTTCTGTTTGAATTTGATTAACTAGCGTCACAAACTTCGTAAAAATAAAACTTCCTAATTTCTTTATATTTTCTCTACTTATTGCAAAAGAAGAAGTCTGTCTGTCTGTTTGTCGGCGGCGTTACGGACAAACGGCTACACGTAGAATTACCAAATTTGGTTAACAGGAAGATCTAAACATTAAGTCATGCACTTGAAAGTGATATTTTTCGAAAATCGAACTAGGCATTTTTTAAATTTTATGCCGTTTTTCGTATTTTTCTCACGTAATGAGTAATAACGGCAGTAATTACGCCTGCAGCAAAGCGGCATTTGTATCATTGAATAGGGCAGAAAATTTTCTTTTAAAAGCATTTTTTTTTTGAATATGTAACATAACCTACAGATTTTTAACAATTTCTTAACTAAAGATCACTTTTGACGAAAATTTTCGTAAAATAATATTAAAACTGCCCAGGGGCGTAGCCAGAAATTTTTCATGGGGGGGGGGAGTTACGACTACTGCAACTCACATATATGCATACATGTGCGTGATAAGGGAGTGAAGACTATACATTTTGTATGGCAAGAAATTCGTCATGGGGGGGTTATGACCCCCCTAACCACCCCACCCTTGGCTACGCCCCTGAAACTGCCGCATCTTGAATTCTATCCGTCATACTTTTTTTATATTTTAACAAATGATAAAATGTTCATTTCGCCCTCTTTTAAAATAAAAACGAAAGAATGATAAAAATTAGGTTTTTCTTTATGTATTTTAGTGTAACGTAATGTTTAGAATTTAATGCCATCAACGTGAACAGTAACGCCATGTTGTTGTTGTTGTTGTTAATGGACCCCCAAGGAGGGGAACACTGGAGAGCTTATGGCTACAGACCCTCGGACCGGCCTTGCGCTCCAGACAAGAAATTTAGCCGCCAGTAACGCCATTATATATCAGCCACGATACGAGAAATTGTATTAGGTTGCCACAAAAAGGATTAGAAAAACTCTGTTTTTTCAACCTATCGATCGAGTTTTTAAACGGACACCGGATTTTCAAATCGCAAGTGAGATCTACTTCTGTGACGTCAAGTGTTTTAAGATACATCAGAAAAAAAATGTCTTGAAAATTTTCTTATTCTGTAAATGGGCAAAAATTACTCCGCGATCTCAAAGAAATTTATTTCCGATCTTTTTTTAACAGAAAGAAGCGATATTTTGACTAAAACTTACGATAGAAATAAACTGAAGAAAGAAATTCACGATTATTATTTTGTAGTTTTATTTTAACACTAGCTTGCTACCCGCGACTTCGTCCGCGTCGGCTTTAGAATTAGGTCCTGAGAGAAATGAAGTAAGTGCGAATAAAAAATATATTTGCGACAAAAGAAACTTCATTTAAATATTAATTACTTTTTACTTATTTTAAATGAAGCATAATGCATGGTAGTATACTTCGTTTAAAGTAGAGAGTATACAAAGTCACTAAATTTAGATTTTTTTTCAGGTATTTGGCGAATAGAGACAGTTACGACAGTATTTGCGAACTGTTTTGAGTGTTCTTGTAAAAGAAATATTTATGCTATATGCATGAATTTTAGCCTATGTTAATCAGGAATAGAGCAGCTTTCTATTAGTGAAAAAGTTAGAATCGGTTCTGTAGTTACAGAGATACCCAGAGAGCTTAATGTATTAGAATTATTTTGAGTGTTCCTGCAAAGGAACTATTTACGCTAAATGCATGAATTTTAGCCTATAATACTCAAGAATAGTGTAGCTTACTATCAGTGAAAAAAGTTTTGGAATCGGTTCAGTATTTACAGAGATGCACTTAGAGCGTAATGTAATTCTTATGAGTATCCCTGTAAAAGAACTATTTGTGATAGATGCATTAAAGGTAGCCTGTAATACTCAGGGTCCCACCAGTGTCTATGAGGTTCTGCTCTCAAAACTTGAAGGCGGGAGGTGCCAGGTTCAAACCCCAGTCGCGCCTGTCGACCTAACCGCTCTCAGTTTTCCGTGGTTTTCTCCAAAACTTCGTGTAAATACGGGCTAGGATCCCTTAGAAAGTCCCCCACAGAGGAATTAACCATATAGGCCCAGGACCCTAATGTAGTCAATTGGCCTTAATCCACAAACAAACAAACAATAATACTCAGGAATAGTGTAACTTTCAATCAGTTAAAAAATTTTGAGAATCGTTTTAGTAGCGACAAAATTTCCATAGAGCGCAATGCATTAGAATTACTTTGAGTGTCTCTCTATTAAAAAAAAAAGTAACGGCCGCTGTTGCCTCCGCCGCCGCTGTCAAGAGCTTGTTCGGCTATCGTCTCCTAAACCGTGGGGATTTGAATTTTGAGAAACATGTCCACGGATTCGGAAAATTCCGAGGAACCTGATAAATTGACTTAAATTTCGAAAATCGAATTATTTTAGAAGATATTAATAAAAAACTGAAAAAATAAAGCATAATGGTTGCCAGATTTGGCATAAAATCATTCATTACTTTGCAACTAAGCAATTCCAAGTATGTAGAATCGCATAAAATTGACAAACATGAAGCAGAATTGCACCGATATTACGCCAAATTAAAAAATATATGAAATAAATAACTCAAAGTGTGCTACACAAAGTTGATAATTTTCGCAACATAGTAAGTTTGCTTAGACAACAGAAGTTTCGAATCAGCGATTATTTGTTTTTCCAAAACAGAATAACTAATTGTAACTGATTTTAAAAGCGCCATCTCGGCATTAGGTACGATCTGGCAAAATGGTATATTTCCAATCAGGGTGAATCTATACCGCGAGTTCCAAAATGTTAGAATCCAGTATCTTGAAAATGAAAATAATTAAAAAGCAGATTATTTTAAAGCCGGTTCGGTCCAGCTGTAGTATTTGCTACCAGTAGAAATATTTGGTGGCGCTAACTATGCCATTATAGCAGTTTTAGTACATTTTGGATATTTGCCAACGCTGCGAGATGATATAGTTCGTAATGCTAAATTCGCCCATCTGCAGAGGATTATGTATATGAAAATATGGATAACTGTTTTCCGGAAACCTTACATGAGCAGTAATTACAGGTTGTGAGCATGAGTAAATCGCCAAATAATGAAAAGTTGCCATTGGTTGCAAGCTATCCTAGCTGTTCCGTAGTTTTTATCAAAGAAAAAATATAAAGTACTGTTTTCTTAGAGCTAATTACTAACTATACCGATATGCAAGTAGCCAAATTATGGAAAATTGCCATAATTAGCTAATACGCAATTTGTTCCATGGGTTTCGCATAATTGAAAATAGTGCGAAGTTAAAATTTTTATGTTCCAAGGAACATACAAGAACCAAGCAATGTGCAGCTCGCTAACATTCTATCTGATCCAACCTTTGGGTTTTGTTTGTTGATATTATGCCTTTTTTTACGAATAAGCCTTATTAGAGGCCGAATGCCTCATACGAAAAGCGAGCGTAGCGAGTCTAGGGGCCATGTCCCCTAGTATATATAAAGTAAAATTAATAGGGGATTTGTCTGATATTCATAAAGATTTTAAGCCAGCATGAAGCTCGAAGTAGACACCTATTACGTCGTTATGGTATCACACAGTGGCGTAGCCAAGGGGGCATAGAGGGTTAACCCCCCCATGAGGAATTTTTTGCCGTACAAAATGTGTCTTCTTCACTCACGTATACATATATGGGAGTTGCAGTAGCCGTAACTACCCCCCCCCCCCCCCCCCCGCACCACCAAAAAAATTTCTGGCTACGCCACTGGTATCACATTTACATAAAACATCATCATCATTATTATTTTCATAATAAAATAAATGTGCAATAATGGGCCACTTCTTTTTACAAATAAGCTCATAACTAACTCCTGGAGAAACAATTGTAGAAAGAATCTTATATCTTATAAATAAAAATGAAATTCTGTTTGTTTGTTTGTTTGTTTGTTTGTTTATTTGTTTGTTTGTTTGTTTGTGGATTTGAGTTGTATACAAATCCACAAAAATGGACATATCAGCCTGAAATTTTGCACAGATATGTAAAATAATATAGAATAAATCATAGTCCACTTTAAAAGTTTGAAAGTCCACCCGTTCCCAGAATTTAAGAGATTTTTTATGTTCTCCACGCAAAAAGCTTTCCGTAATTGTAACCCCTGTAGTGAAAAAAGTGTGAAATAAGGATCGTGGTTGCCATGTCTGGCGATTTTGCCGAATAAGATGTTTTAAATTCTCAAAGTAAAAATAAAAGAATAATAACGATTTTTTTTTTGTTAGTTTATATTCGTAAGGTTATTTTTTTTTTAAATTATAATATCGTGTGCATGGGAAATCGGAGCAGGAATGAAATGTTTTATACGCAAAACAATAAGAATTGAAGATTTCCGAGGCTAATAGGTAATTTTTTTTAGTTTGGCGAAAAAATAAAATGGCTCAAATGCCGATTTTGAGAAAGTGAGTTCTAGCGGTTTGCACAGATTTCGGCTTGACGCAATTTATTGAGAGCTTAAGGAAATAGATTTTTGAAAACAAGTGTAAAGGTTTTATTAGAATACAGCGTTAAATTTTAATGATCCGTGAAGAAATAATGCAGTTGTTAAGGGATTTCAAGCGATCTATCTCCAGAATTCTCGCCAAATGAGTACATTGATTTAAGTTGGGGGAATTCCGCCAAATTTCAGAAAATTGAAATCTCATTTACTACATCGGAGTAACGATGAATAAAACACGTTATAGTTGATAATTTTAAAAATTTCGGCTGTATTAAGGGATTTCACTTTTGAAATAAAGGCTTGCTTTACTTTTTCGCGGTCGAACCATTTTCCATATTGATTGCTGCTAAGTCAATGCTTCGAATGATTTCCTGAACAAACGCTTGCACAATGGCGTATGTTGGCACTTTGGCGAGGCTTAGATTTGAAACTGGATTTTATTTGAGACTGGGATATATAATGACACTGGTTATAGATAAAAATGAATGTTGGTATGTGTGTATGAGGTTGAAAAACTCTAGCACCGTTGCACCATGAAATTTGGTTCACCTAAGTCTTTTATCATTGAGAAGCTTTTTATGCTATCCGTTTTCCTATAACATGCCACTAGGTGGCGCAGCAGAACGTCGAATTCTATTCCGTTTAGCCGTTTACTATGCGAATATCGTCCAACCGATTTCGATGAAATTTGGTACTCGCGGATATTAGAACACGGAGAATATTTTTCACTATCCATTTTGCTGTATCTTGCCGCTAAATGGCGCTGCAACGCATCAACTTCTATACCGTTCGACCGACCGGCATAAAATTTCTTATACTTACACATTTCAGCACGAAGAATATATTCTAACTGTGTTCCTTTTGATGTTACTCACCACTAGATGGCACTGCAATGCATTATTATTTTAACTCGCCACTAGATGACGCTGCAGCAGGCCAAATTCTTGACCATTCAAACGGTCGCTATGAAAATCAGTATACATAGCTATTTGAACAATGAGAATATTTTGGCGTTATCCATTTTGCTATAACTCGCCACTTGACGGCACTGTAGCAAATCATTAATTAACCACTAGATCGCGCTGCAGTGCATCACTTCTTGACTGTGCAACTGATCGCTATGAAAATAGGTATACATAGATATTTGAACACGGGGAAGAGTTTGGCGCTATCCATTTTCCTATATAATTTGCCACTAGATGTCGCGTCAACACATGAACTTCACAGGGCTGTCCAGCCGTTCGTCCTGAAATTTCGTATTCATCGATATCTGAGTGCGAAGAATATTTCCGCCGTATCCGTTTTGCTAAAACTCGCCACTAGATTGCGCTACGCCGCATGACCTTCTGCACCGTACAAACGATTGCCTTGAAATTCGGTATGCATGGTTATTGAACACAATATAAAGCGATATCCATTTTGCTATATCTCTTTATTACAATAAATAGTAATCACCACAAATCGTAATATCAAAAAGTCCATTCATTCCCGTGCGAAGAACGGGTACTTCAGCTAGTTATTTATAAAATTTAAATTATATGCGCAAGGATAATATTCGTTTCTTACCGTGCGGAGAACGGGTACCCAGCTAGTATTATATTATTTATTGTAGAAGAAAAATATTTTTGATTTTAGTTGCTCCCTTAAGTCATTTTTACATGATGTGCGGACAAAAATTCACAAAATGTCCAAAACTATTAAAACTTTTTTTTTTTTAAAGAAAAAACATTTTATATTGAGAGCAATTGTCTATTATATTATGGAATTTCATTTCCCCCCCCATTCTTCACACAGCGAGGGCTGGCTGGATACAAGTCTTGTGTGGGACAAGATCCCGATCAACGGTTATTTGCTGCTCCAGATGTGTTATATGAACAGGATGGGGCAGTTTTCGAGGGTGAGGGTGGTGAGGAAAAGTAAAAAAAAAGAAAGAGAGAAGAAATTGCATTGCATGGTTAGTTGTGCGCGACTTCTTGACATGTTTGGAAGTGCTTTCGAAGTTTGTCAAGTCTTTTGTGTTTTTGCTGAAGTCTTCGAGGCCAGGTTTGTTGAAAAGTGGACTTGTGTGTTTAAGTGGCAAATTGTCAGTTGTTGAATGGGGGGGAATTGTTATCTAGAAAACCTGTTATTCAAAATTGATGGATTATTTTTTTCTATATTATTTTTTTCCTGGATCGATCAGATTTTGCTATTCAGCGGAAGTTTTTCTTGTTTCAATTCACTGTTTGTGTTGAGGTGGAAAATGGTAATGACATGCGTTTAAACATGGGAAGCGCATTACTTTTGCTGAAGAATTGCTAGTACAATTAATTTAAATTTTTCTGCGTTTTTCCAATTTATATTTTGCCAGTTTGTGTCATTTTCTGCTTTTTACTTTCCGAACATGTACCATGTAAGGAAAGTATTGTAATCATGAAAAAATTCGACTTCGAGATTTTGGTGTTTTTACACGTTTTGAGGGCTTCTGAATCCATTTATGCTATTTTTACGAGATGTATGTATGTATGTGTGTATGTGAGTGAACACGATAGCTCCTGAACGGAGCATTCGATTGAGCTCAAATTGGATATATATGTCATAAACCACCGTCGCAAGACCGGTATTGATTTTGGTGTGTATAGGACTTATAGTTTTTCTACAGGGCTACGACAAAGATTTCTTTTACATTATTGCCTATGGGGGGAATTTCTTGAAAGTGCGCTAGCGTTTAAACGATACATTCGATTGAGCTCAAATTCGGTATACATGTTATAAACCA
Organism: Cheiracanthium punctorium; assembly: GCA_038373885.1. Taxonomy (NCBI): domain Eukaryota; kingdom Metazoa; phylum Arthropoda; class Arachnida; order Araneae; family Cheiracanthiidae; genus Cheiracanthium; species Cheiracanthium punctorium. The sequence goes on along the minus strand of JAWZYV010012352.1, from coordinate 836,592 downwards.
CCATCCTAAGACCGGTATTGATTTTGATGTGTATAGGACTTATAGTTCTCCTACAGGGCTACGACAAAACTTTCTTTTATGTTATGGCATAATGGCATATGGGGAGAAATTCTTGAAAGTGCGCAAGCGTTTAAACGGTGCATTCGATTGAGTTTCAATTTGGTATATGTTTAATTATTCATCGATTAAAATTTATTTAAGTGCTTGGTAATGATCTTAATCGTAAGTGTTCGGAAAGTCGAGTGGAGTCACTCCAGATTTTTTTAAACTATGCTTCAGCAATTGAAATAGCTGAACATTATAGAGAATGAAAATAAATAAATAAATACGATATAGACTTTTTTAAATTTGTGTTGTTGGTATTGTATGTAAAACGACAAGAGTTGTTTACCCAAATTTTGTAGTTTGCAAATAAAAATTACTTTTAGTTCATTTAGAAAATTAACTTTGTCACAGAAATGCAGTCATGTCGTACATAACAGGAAAGATGTTACCAAACTATGGTTTATTTTTTTTTAGATTTTATTTATTTTTTTCTTCAAATATGTTTCGATTTGAGAAATAGTGAAAATAACTTTTTCAATTCTTTTATCATCCCCTTCTTCTAACTGGAAAAATCTGAAAATAAGTACAAAAAATAATGAAAATATTTGGAAAGTTTTAATTACTTCCTTGAACGGGTATTTGAAGTTTCCCTTTAAGCATTTGATCCATAATAACTTGGCATTTATCTTTCTTTTTTTTTTTCTGGGCAGAAAGAGACTATTGCATGGAGATGGTAAGAGAAGCAGGACATGGACAAATGCACTTTTATGCATAGTGGAAATGCACATGATGTACTTTTTTCTTATATAATTTCTTTTTGTTGAAGCTGATCTTAAAATTATGACATTATTGTTTCTGAAGTATTATTTATTAATGCATATATCAGTAGCAATGTAAAAAGGATTCTAGAAATAACCAGTAAGGGAACTAACATGGAGAGGAGATCACAGCAGTTAAAATACTGAAAGAAATAGAGTTTAGCAAAAATGGTAGAGCAGCAGGCCCATGTGCAATAAACAGTGAGCTATTGAAAAATGAAGGGAAAAACCTTCCATCCTAATGACAAGGTTATTAAATAAAATACTGAAAGAAGACGCACCTTATGAGATGTAGATACATATAATCTATTTTTAAGAAAGGAGGTAAAAGCAATTGTGTTAACCACATGTAGGTATGCGTTACGATTCCATGAAGATTATAGGACGAATCATAAGAAATCGCCTAGAACAGAGGTTCCCAAACTTTTTTCCCCCGTGGCACCCTTGTCAGGCTAAAAACACTTCGTGGCACCCTTGTCAGGCTAAAAACATTTCGGGGCACCCTTGTCAGGCTAAAAATCATTTCGCCCCCCCCCCTCTCAGGCTGAAAACGTTTCAGGGCAGGTTACCTTTAAAGCAATATGAATATGAAGGTTAGAATGAAACAGTTTGGATACATTTTTCATTGTTTCTTTTATGTTTATTGGGCTTACTATTACACTATCTCGGAAAAGGGATATATAATTTCCCCCCCCCTTTCCTCATATTTCAGAGAGTTCCTGTAAAATAGAGGCGACTGGACACCGAACTCTCTCAAACTTGACTAAAATATTTTTGTTTCGCCTACTTGATCATCGGCTTAGCAAACTTTTTTGTGAAATATCGGTTCAGAGGAATTTTTTGATTATTCTCCCCCAAAACTTAGACTTTTCTGGATTATCTCCACGGCACCCCTGGTAAACGCTCGCGGCACCCAGTTTGGGAACCTCTGGCCTAGAAGATCAATTCGATGTACTCCAGCCGAATAACAGTACGGATGTATGGTAGGAAAATCTTGTGTAGACCATATCTTAGGGTGACCAGACATCCTGCATTATGGCCTTATCACACTAAAGGGAAAATCCGAGCAACTTCGCGCTGGACCAACTTTTCCGACGGACTTGAAGGCGTGGTTATCTTTAAGGGTTGCAAAAGTAAACAAACACTCTCCGACGCCAAATAGTCATCGCATCGCTGATTTGGCGTGCAGGATGTTATTCTACTTATCGTGCGTTGGTATATTTACATCGGATCGGCAGCAATTTCGGCAGCATCGGATGGGCAGCAATCTCTAATACCAAAGTCCACTTGAACGCGGCCATAATTTTATTTACACGTGATTCTGACATCGAGCCAAGCTGCCAAGCTTCGAACATAGTCGCCATTGCTCGAAATTGCTTATGACGTAGGAGGAAGAAGTACTCTGATTGGCCGAAATTTCGTCCGACTCGGATTTTTTCCTTCGGAAAGGAAAAAGTTGGAGTTCGCGGTCGTCAAGGTAACAGCTGGGAAAATCGGCCGGAAACTTAATTTGCAAGGAAAGCTGGTCGGATTTTTCTCAGTGTGATAGCCCTATTACGCAGGACAGTCCTTTGTTTAACGTCTTGTCCTTGAAACGGCATTACAAATCAAAAAACTTAAGAATGTCCTTATTTTTACCTTTGCTCTGCTAATGTTATGCATTCTGTGTCACTCATTAGAGAAAGTGAACACAATTCATGTATGGGTGATATACCCATATATTAAGATAAATAATATCGATGTTTTGACATTGAGAATTAACACATTGACTCTTGATTTTGATCAGGACATCGATAATTTCTTATATTCAACATTCTTTGTAAAGTGTTGCTTGGTCATCTTTTTTTGAAATGCATTTCTAGTTACACTCAGAGATAGATTGGAAAAACTAGTCAGAGTATAACGGGAGAAAATTTGATGATAGCCCATTGTAGTGGCACACGTATGCGCAGAATGGTATTTGCATGATAATGATTATTTATTGTATCAGCCAATGCAAAGTTGGCTATGCCAAACCCCACCCCCCTCGCAATGCAATGATGTCCTGCATTCTTTTTTTTATCTCTGAATCTGGTCACCCTACCACATCTTCACTGCGATATGTGTATTTCACTGTGATTTTGAAACTGACAGATTGAAATACACATGATCTTCATTGATGTCCCGAAAGCTTATTACCGTACCACGAAAGTTACTATACGAAGAATTAGAAAGTTGGAATATAAAGAACGAATCATTGACCAATGTAATAAAACTACTAGCGTAAAAGTACCAACTGTTGACACGACCTTAATTATTGACAGCTGTTCTTTCAGTGTTCAAAAATTAGAGTTGTGGACCACCCAGACATTCACACTTGGAGCCTAACCAAAGCCCAACTGATCAGTCGCAAATTTACGCCACAATCCAATCCAGTCACATTGAGCAATAAAAAATCTGGGAACGGAAAGTTTGTTATCAGTGTCTAGCACACTGCGTTTCGTGAACTAAAGGTTTCGTTTAAGAGGTTAAGTTTCAATTTCACTAATATAACGAGCAGTGGCGAAGCCAAGGAGGGATAGGGGGGTCACAACCCCCCATGAGGAATTTTTTAAAATTTGTTTTTCCCATTTAAAATTCATATTTATGTGCTTATTATAAATGTACATAAAGCATATATGCTGAAATTTGAATTTTGACTCATATTATTTGAGTGTTTGTGAAGTGTTATTAAGTGTTTCATTGTACAATGAAACACTGTGAGGCATTTACCTTTTGCAATTCTTTAAATATGAAGATGCTTTTTACAAACTCATAAAAAATCATTTAGATGGGGAAAAGAGTAGGCTTTAAGTGTCCAGTAATTTTATTTTTGTGCTTGCAAATTTGTGAATTGGGAAAAAAAATGAAGTAAATTTTGTTTTATTGTACCCGGACTTCCCTCATACAGATAAAGTCAATGAGTCAATGTTCAGTTATAATTAATAAATTATAACTGAATATTTTCTAATGCTATATGTTTATGGCGATTGAAAACAAATCTAAAATAATTAAATTTTCACAATTAAATTCCTTTTCTTGAAAATTGAATTGATGGATTTTGATTAGTGTTTTTCAGCGTGCAACTCGGTTGGCCGGTGAATGGAACGGGTGCCATGAGCCAATAATTGCTGGTGGGCCAGAGCTTGTACAATGTGCATCTTTAATTTAAATCAGAGATTTAAAAAAAATCGATCGATATAAATCATTATTCAAAATACTTATCAATTGATTTAAATCATTGACTCCCTGCTTGTGAATAACGCAATCAAAAAGCAAATACCCATAATCTGGAAAATGAGATAAGCAGATGAAAGTTATGAACCTATTATGCCAGAGGGTCCGTTAGGGTATGTATTGTCAATTTTTGCAAAGAATTTTGTTATTCGTGGAGGAAGTCACAATTTTAACAGCCTTGGCGTAACGCCGAGGCTCTCTTTGGGATACTGCTGTAAAATTATTTTACTATCTTGTAGCAAATTTTGAAGAAATAATTTTAAACCTCGTAAGTGAATATGACAGCAACTTAAATGGTGAAAATGTGGAAAAGGAAAGTATTTCTGAAGTTTCTTGTTCAACTAATGAAAGTTCTGCATTGACGAATGTCTTTGATTATAACATAGTTTTTTCCCCTACAGCTTTCTGGTTCACACTGCAAATCTTTGAACACATTTTAGAACACTTTTTGGAACACTTATTTTGTCCCCTTTTTGAGAACACTTTTAAAAGCACATTTCAGAGCACTTTTTGGAACTCATTTCAGAACACTTTTTGGAACACACTTCGGAACACTTATTTGTCCCCTTTTTGAGAACACTTTTTGGAACCCGTTTCAGAGCACTTTTTGGAACACTTATTTTGTCCCCTTTTTGAGAACACTTTTTGGAACACATTTGAGAACACTGTTTGGAACCCATTTCAGAATACTTTTTAGGACACTTATTTTGTCATCCTTTTTAGCACACTTTAAGGAATGCTTTTAGGATTAGATTTGAGAACACTTTCTAAAAAGTAAGAGCAGGTGCGGCGGAAGTGACGTCATCAAGGGGCGCGGCCGCAATTGGCGTAAGGGGTGGAGTTAAGTTGTTTCTATCCTGGATGGTTGAGTTGTATTTTTTCTGGATTTGGAGTCTGCTATGTTTCGATTGGGACATTTTAGTTATTTCATTTAATTATTAATTAATTAGTTTTAATGCTGCCATTTGTTATTGAATTTTTAGTGCTGCAATCTGGTGTTATGTTTAGGAACTACTTTTTAGTTTTGGAATTGGACTTAGAATTTTTTAGAGTTTGGAACTGATTTTAATGAATTATTGAATTTTAGTTCGTTCCTATAATTTAGTGCTGTCATTTGTTATTGAATTTTAGAATTAATTTGTGGACTTGGATTTTATTTTTTCTCACTTACCGGCAGCGGGATTCGAACCCCGAACCTCCCGATCTCGAGGCCAATGCTATACCGTTCAGGCTACTCGCTCATAGCAATATCGTTGTAACAAAGAAAGCAATGATTTCACCAGTGTTCCCAATCTGTACTCAAATGTGCTCCTAATATGTGTTCCCAATCTATTCTTAAGGTGTTCCCAATCTGTTCTCAAATGTGTTCCTAAGTTTAGATTAACAAATATCCTAAGCATAACACTTTCAGAACATTTTCAGAACACTTTCGGAACACTTCCTTTATAAAAAATCACATTCGGAACGCATTTCAGAACACTTTTAGGTAACTGGAACACTTTTTTCCAATAAATGTGTTCCAAATGTGTTCCCAATGTGTGCTGGGAATTTGCAGTGCATGCAGATAATGCTAAATGATGAAGGCATATCTGTGGCTTTTGTTTAACGGACAAATGTTAGATTAGGGTCATTGGCCATGCAACAAATGATCGTTGTTAACAGGTAATATGCAAGATTACAGGCATTGGCATCAGAGAACTTTAATTTACGGACAATTGTCTGCATTATGGGCATTGGCCATGTATTTACGAACAGAGCAGTTTGCGGCCAATTCCTAATTAAATGATCAGAGGATAGATCCCAAGCTGCCGGTCAGAGCCCGTAATCACGAGGAAACTTTTTTAACAGAATAGGGTTCCTATCAGTTAACAACCTTGTTCGTGTGCCTCTTTCTAGCGGTCATAATAAGAGCTACGTTCGGACTAAATTTTTAAGTCCGAGCCCGAGAACTTCTTATCCGAGTGATATTACTTAAGTAAGAGCCCGAGCCCGAAATTTCGGTTAATTAATAATAAATTCAATTACTTCATTGATAGAGTATCATCAGGTTTGCTGCTTCTAGCAAATTAAAGGCAAATTATAGAAGCAAAATTTAATAAATGCACTTTCTAATTCTTTATTTCTCCATTTCAGTTTACAAGGAGTGTGCTCAATAAATGAGAAATTTCTCATCAGCCGGAGCCTGGTTCGGGCTCGGTCTGAGGCCGTTACATCTTAAGTACTCACTGAGTTCAATCGAACGTGTGCAACAATCCAGTTTCTTTGTCCAAAGAGACCGTTTTGGCACCACCTCAAGCGTCACATAACTCTGACATTTTGGCTCACGAAGAATACATTTCATTTCAATTAAATACTTAAGCAGGACATCTAGATAGTCTGTTCAGTGTCGAAAAGTGGCCGATGTCGAAAAAGGGGGCTGTGCACCTCCGCACAGCCGGATGTGTCAGAAAATGTTCTTTAGCTCTGTGGCACGCATTGAGCGACTCGATCGACCGCCATCTTGCTGGTAGTTAAATCGTGCGAAGGCAACAGGCTGCACTCTTTTGACATTGGGGAATGGTTGCCCTTCAAAGGGATAAGAAGATGCTCAAGCAGACGAAAGTAGTCAAAAACCCGTGGAGATTTTTTTTTTCTTTTCGGACTCGCTTGAGAAGCTGTGTGAGAAGCGATGCGCCTGGTTCGAGTCTCCTTTTGTGTTTCCTTTGCGTAACTGTTATCTGGATCAAATATCGCCCTAATGACTGAAATCGCGGCGAGGAGAGTGTCCAGTTCAGACACTTTGTGATTATATTCCAGTATGAAAAAAAAGAAACGGGGAAGAAAAGCAAGAGAGATAAAACTGATTGAAAGAGGGAAAGGTCTGTGGCTTTCCGAATGAAATAACAATTAAATGTGTGCCAGTGATAGACAATTATGCTACATAATTTATATAATGTATCGGCTGTTAGCCGATTGTGTTTTTAACCCCTTAAAGGTCGTATTAGTTTCAAGAAAATGGTCATAAAAGTGTAGTTTTTTTTATTAAAGAAAATTGTACAAAAATAAGTGCATGTACAACATGTGTATTCATTTTAAGGGTACGGACATCATTTTAGCACGGCAGATATATATATATATATATATACATATATAATATTACTTAGTAAATATAAAAAACGAAAGACCCCCCCAGGCCAGCCATTGTTATTATATAAAAAAGTTTAGAATGCATTGTCCTCGTCAGAGGGGGAAATGCACAACTCCGCACCATAGGTTTCAGACTCACAGCCTGAGATTTTGCCAAGGTAATGTGTTATATTCATAACTGTATTCTGCAAAGATTAATATAAAAGTATTTAAACATATTTAATGTAATAAAAGTATTTAAACAGTTTAAAGGTAGTTATATATGTGTTCTATGTTAATTAAATGTATAAACTGCATAAGGCAAATCTCAGAGGTGTGATTACCCCTTACCTATGGGAAAGAAAACGAAAAAATTTTTTACTTACGAGTCAAAAATTAAAAAAAACCACACAAAGCAAACGTGTTGCACATCAAAAGAAACAAGTTAAAATGTAGTTCCAAAATCCTGTAAGTCATGGTCCATCTTCTGTCCAATCCGCGTGTAGTGTATCTGTTGCCATTCTTCAGCCAAATGCACTTCCCTGAGTACTACTAAGTGTAGTTTTACTAAGTAATATTAAACACATGTTTTCTTTTAAGCAGCTTCAATAAGCGCTATGTAACAGTGGAACCACTGAATTTTTGTTACTTTTGCATAGAATTCAACTATATATATATATATATATATATATATAGTTGAATTCTATGCAAAAGTAAACAAAAATTCAGTGGTTCCACATGTTACATAGCGCTTATTGAAGCTGCTTAAAAGAAAACATGTGTTTAATATTACTTAGTAAAACTACACTTAGTAGTACTCAGGGAAGTGCATTTGGCTGAAGAATGGCAACAGATACACTACACGCGGATTGGACAGAAGATGGACCATGACTTACAGGATTTTGGAACTACATTTTAACTTGTTTCTTTTGATGTTTCTATATATATATATATATATATATATATATATATATATATATATATAGGAAAAGCCAATATTTAAGGTTATTGTGACTGAATGTGTGTTTTGCAGTAAGCAGGGAATCATTAAAAATTTATGTTTTAAACAACTAACTAAAGGAGAATTTTATTAAACTTACTTCTTAAAATAAATAAATATTTGTAAAGTTTCTTGCACATAAGTAAGAGTGGAAGCGAGATGGAAAATTGGTGTCACGCAAATTCCCTATATCGTATTGTTAAAAATGTCTGTCTCGTCTCGAAAAAAAGCTGTACATCTCTGTCTCGTCCCGCAAACAGTAGTCCCGCCTCCATCCCTAAACATAAGTAAAAAAAGTGAGCTAGATTGCACAACACATATCACAAATACACGTTTTTGAGTACTGTTAACATCCATTTTAAATAATAAACTATCTGCGAATTAAGTTAAAAGTAGTCTGGTACTGTCATCTGCTGTGTAAAATGACATATAAAAAAATCTATGCATAAGAATTGAAATGCTGAAAAATTAAAAATCAGTTATTTTTGAGTGTTTTTTGTTAATTAGCTCTGTTATCTGCTTAAAAGTTATACAATTAAAAAGTTTTGAATGTTTACAAAAAAAAAGGGGTAATCGCAATCTCACCATGCGTGGTCGTAATCGAAAGCTTGTACCGGTTTATTATTATAACCTAATCGTAATTGAAAAAATGATATTTGGGGGTGCCGTAATCTAATCGTAATCGACAATACTAATATTTGGTATTACCGTAATCTAATCTTAGTCTCCACTGGAAATGAAAAAAAAGAAGTCGTAATCGTAATCGTACGCATCAGTGTAACCCTTCCGGAGTCTGATTCTTAACTGCATCACGTTATGGAAAAAAATCATTACTTCAGTAAAATAATTTTTGACATGAAAAAGAGCAATTTTCTTAAATTTTTCTACAAAATTAAAATCTAAACACGCTGCACTAATTTTAAATCTCTTATCTGCCACTTATCTCCTCACTTTGTATCACTTGCATATACAATGATACACAGACTCAATCATACATTTTCAGACATTATTCACACTATCTGCCCAATGGAACGCAGAGGGAATAAAAGAGAGATTCTTTAAATTAATAAAAATGAACGAGACTAGAAATTACACCAACTAGACCCGGTCTCCCCAACATCTTAAATGATCTTGAATAAAAATATCTAATCGTATTTATATTTCAGCAATGAAAAAAAAGTATTAAAATTTAAAATATTTTTAATGAAAATTGAACTGTAATAGAATGTCACACATTTAAAAAAAAAAATTGTTTTTGAGAAGCATCTTTTTAATTGACCGTAATTTTTTTTTTCAGGTAAACATTTTTTATGTCTGAAGTAAATACTTGTAGTTAAAAAGAAAAATGATTCTTTAATGTAAATAGGTGAGTGCTCTAATTTTTACAAATTTAGGAAATGTAATATGATTTTTATATAAGTAGTGTTACTTTTATGCTACACTGGCTATAAAATGAGCATATTTTTTATAGTAATACTACATACAGGAGGATTGATAGTGAAATTTTGTATAAAAAATATAGTAAAACTAAAATCCTATTAGTGGAAAGTGATGTTACGTTTAAAAAGAGATCAATTTTCTTGAAGAAAAAATATAATGTCGGATGACTGCAAGCTGAACTTGCTCAATTCTCAATCTTCTGCTCTTACAGATCTTTTTTGCAACTGATAAAGGGTGAACAATACAATAATACTTTGGGGGGAAAAACAATCTTTTTGGAAGATAATGTTTTCTTTTTTTTTTAAATCAAACTTTTTTTAGTTAATACGACTATTAGAATAGAAAATACTCCCACCCCGCCTTTAATTGGAGAACCACACCACAAGTTATTATTTAAATGGGTGATACTTGCAAACCAGGGGTAAATTTTAGCATTTTATAATTGCAGTAGGTTGCAAATGTTAAGATATCACAAATAACTATGTATTCGCTTGATGCTGGTTTTGTAATGGTTAAAAATTAATTTGTTTAGAAAATACGTCTTAAAATGAAACAAAATTTATTTTTTTAATTTTGTCAGTTATGTTATGAAGAAATGCACAACTTCTTAAAAAAAAAAAAAAAAAAGAAGAAGAAGAAGAAGAAGGAACGAAAGAAAATAAAAGTTGAGTAGATAGAATAACACAATAGTGAATAAAGGAACTAAAAGTTATGATGTAAATCAACTTTCTGAAAAAAAAAAAAGATTATAGTTTTTGCGTTGTTGATACTAACCTATCTTAAATATGTCCTTTATTAAAGAGAAACGAGTATTAAAAAGATATATTTTTTTTCTGATTGGTTAGTCCTAATCAAGGCTTTAGCCCAAGGGGTAGGGGTGGGGGCGGTTCGACTACCCCACCCCCCTCTTTCAGCCTTACGAGTACAAATTTATTTACTTGGTTTTAATGGAAAAATGTTTCGGTCCCTTTTTATTCCGTTAATGGAGATTTTACCGTACCTCACAATGGTGATTTGATCGTAGATTTTAGTTGGTTATTTCTGTACATCCAACGTTTGTTTCAGCCTTATTGCATTCTCCTCATTACCGTAGTTTGTAAGTTTTAGTAATGTCAGAGGCTATTTGAAAGTACGACCTGCATCAATAAAACCGAAGGAAAAAGTTTAAATGTAATTTCACTTTCATTTTTCACTGTCTTTTTTTTTTTTGGATAAAAATACACTAAACAAATGCTTTTATTCTTTTTTTAAGTGGCGGAAAAGGATATGTCAGTAAATATTTTGATTATTTGTCGTTATTATTATGTTTTTCAATTTTTTTTTAGTAGAATTAACGAGAATGAGACAGAAAATGCAGCCTCGTTATTTTATTTTTACAGTAAAACAGCAACGAATGCAAATAAAGAGACATCCGCCAGCCGTATTTCGCATACTTAGTTCCTCCTAACAAAAATTACTTTAAAATGTCCGGTAGGGTGAACGTACTCCCCAGTAACTTAGCATGTATATAATGCTTTTTAATTTCCTGCAAATCAACTGGCAATCTTTCTGATGGGATGCAGAGAGAAAAAAAAAATAATTTAATATTTCGCTTGATAAGTGGTGTGTAAATACCTGCTTGTTTTAAGAAAAACTTCTTTTTATTCCAGTGCTGTCGAGATCAGTTTGTTGTCCACAAAAGCTGATTTTTATTTTTATTTTGGAACAACAATGCCTTGTTAACCAGAAATTGAAAAGGAGGTGTTAGTTTGATTTTGCCGGTTGGTTGTGTTGGGCTACTTTTGATCTAGGATAATGGGTGTTTGAAGCGTCGAAACTTTTTGTTTTTGGTGTGAAGTGGAACGTATTTTTACCCATTCACACACACACATAATGCGTGAAAGCGTAACAGCTCACGCATGCAATTTTGCATTAGCCTGCAAAGATTACATTTTCCAGGGAATCGGAGGGGAGAAAGTTTGATTTTATAAACTCATAAGTCCTTTGAGTTTAGAGTTTCCTTTGGATGAAATGTTTAGAAACCTCCAAGAAACATGATGGATGAAGCTTCTTGACATGTTCCTTTCACTCAAAAAGAACTATCAAAATATTATTCTAGAAAAAATGAAATTTTTTATGCAGTAGAGCGTCGGTAACCCGGATTAATTGTGACCATGCCCTGTCCGGATTAACAAAATGTCTGGATTTTCGAAAAAGAACAATGTCGTTTCAGTTCATAACAAAAAGAAAACTTTCTAAAACCGTTAATAAATCACTTTAGTGGTTAAATAATCAGAGAAGATAAGTAAAATTATCAATTAATATGAACCTATAATGTTTTTTAATGAAAGGATATGCAATGCATGCATATGCAATGCATAATACGTGAACATTTATCTACTTACAGAATACTGTACAGTTTATATACCCTCTAAAATGTATTCGAGTAAAAGTCAAACTTCCTACGTTGATTCCTTATATTTAAAATCATTTGTCATAAAATATGAATTAGGTTATGTATCATTATGATTTTTCATGTTTTTCTCGAATTGTGCGTTAATCAAAATCACCTTAATTATTCGTAGAGCTAAAATTGGAAATTTCGCTTGTACTCGTATACTTTTATAAGAGGGTGTACATTGTACAAGCTTTTAAAACTGTCTGCTAGAGATTTTTGAACTGCTTTTTTTACGGCCAAGTCTTTGATTCATTTTAATAGAATGAGCTGGTTTGGTGTACTCTTCGTCTGTTTCTCAAGCCCTGAGAGTATCCGCCAGTAGCTCTAAGCCAAAAAGGCGAGCTGCTTCCATGAGGCTGTATCTTGTACCTTGCCATAAAAGCTTTTGTTTGTGCTGATGGCAACAAAATAAGAGGTTGGGAAAAATTGACTGAAAAATTTTCCGCAGTAAGCAATGGCAATGGGTTTCTTTATATAACATATCATCTCACCTCCCCCCTCCACCTAGAATTAAATCCAGATTATCGGCGGTCGGGATTTTTGACGTTCGGATTATTCTCTATCCGCTCTACTGATATGTTAAACAGAAAATCAGTTTGTTTGTTTGTTTCACTATTAATCCGAGAGAATCGGTTTGAATATCTGCACGGATTTGTTAAGGTATATATAAGAAAATTTTTGCTATTTAAAAAAAACGGAAAATACACTGAGTTTTCATAAATTTTAAGTTAGAAAAAAATTAGTTTCATTCTTCTTGCAATTCTTCAAACATTCATTTCAATTTTTTTGCAATGAATGTTTTTATTTAAAGTTGATTTTTGAATTTTTTTTTTAATATTTCAAAATTTTTAAAAAATTGAATTTTTTTCAAATTTTAACGTTTTTTAAACTTAAAAATTTTCAAATTTTAAGTTTGAGCTTTGAGAATAAAGTTGCTTTTTCAAACTTGTTTGGAAAAAATTTGTTTGTCTTACCAGCTTGATTTGAAATTTTACAACGTAAAAGCTCCTATTAAAAATTAAAAATCCATTCTTTCCTCGATTTTTAGGAATGTTTTCAGTAAATTCTAACTCTGAAAGAAAGCTTCTCCGAGACTGATCAATTAATTTAGAATCCTGCATATATATGCAAGAAAAAAAAATTCTTAACCCTCTTAAAAATATGAAAATTCATCCTTTTTTCGAGTTTTAGAGATTTTTTTAAACAATTTTGAAATGTTCAAAATATTTTCAATACTGCTAGATCAATCAGCTTAAAAAATAAAATAAATTAAATTAAAACAAAAATCACAGCAGGACCCACTGTCTCTCAGCTTGGCGAAGTAAAACATGCTGGGCGGGAATCGAACTCATGTCGCCAGCATTGCAAGGAAACTCGCTACCGCTGGCTGAGCTATCCCTCGCACAGTAATTTGCGTTACAAGTCAACTAGTACAGAATAAATGAAATATGCGAGATCCTAGAAAGCCAAAAAAACAGTGTTAAAATTAAGAGAAAATATAAATATTATTTAAAAGCAATTAATTAAAATATAAGGAATGGAAACCCCCCCCCCCCCCAAAAGGAATGACTTAAGTCTGCATGCAACAAGAAATGATTGATATAAAACTGAGAGATGATTCAGTGTTGGAACTATTATGTTTCTTTCCTGTTCATTTGTTGGGTTAAATGCACCCATTTTGTTCAGATCAGAGTTATTGCAATTTGGAATGCTGTAATGAAAGGCTGATAATTTATTGAAGCAAAAAATCATTAAAAATTCATTTATTCTTATAAAATCCAGCTCTCAGGGAAGTTGCTTGCTTATCCGTGAGAGTTTCCACGGGCTGGTCCTAGTGGTAATAGCGAATTTCCTGACAGTAAGTAAAATTTTTTCAAACCGGTGTTAACGAAGATAAAGACGACTTAGCTTAGAGGATTTAGCGAATCTAGCGAAATTCACGACGATGACGACCAAGTGGAAACGCACCTTTGCGCTTTACGAGGTAAAAATTTGCAAAGGAAAACGCTCACAAATCCAGAAACCCTCCAACGAAGGGTTGTGGGCAATTCAGATGTTTCGAAAGTAATGCAACGAGGATTTCAGGAGTCCTAAGGATTCAGTAAGGTTCCGAAGGTGTCGAGCTCTAATATTCTTCACAAACAAAGGTTCGATGCTAAGGAAAAAAAAAATAATATCACGGAACACCCATCATGCTTTTATTCGCAAGAGACTTTTAGTTTTTTTTCCCCCAAGCCAAGTTGTCATGGCGGAGTATTTGAGGCAATATTTGAAGATTTTAGTGATATAAAAATGTTTCTTTTGCCAACTGTTGTGTGCTCGAATAATTATAATTCCTTAGAATACAAATAAAAATCTTTTTAGCATCCATACTTAAACTAAAATCTAATTTCTACAATAAAGTATTTCAGTTCGAAAGGAGATTTATGTATAATGTGTTCCTGCATTGTTACCATTGTCGCCGGTCATGGAACTCAAAATTGCTTCAGAATATCCAAATGCTGTATAGTAATCCTTAATCTATTTAACTTTTAAACGAGTATCAAAACTATTCCAATAAGTTGTAGGCACTTCCTGGCATTGTTTTTATTATGCAAAATATTAAAATTTTATCGATTTTTCAAACAACAAATAGATGCATCTGAGACCATGCCATAAAATCATAGTGACGGGCAAATTCTCTTCTAATGTGTTATTCCTGTGAGCTATTATGGTTGTATGTCCTCGGAATACAAATAAAATGTTTTCCTTGCATAAATATTCATACTGGTGTCTGTAATAAAAACAAATCTGCATTCGTCGGAAGTTGGAAGTAATAATCTTTTCCTGTATTGCTCCCATTCTCAAGGGTTATGGAACCCTGCCGATACTGCATCGGGACACGAAAAATCATTCGACATCGTCGAGAATCATATGCAACACATCATGCCGCACACAATGCCACTCACTGACACAACAAAAAATTGTAAAGAGATTATTCTTTTTCTTCTATTTACTTTCTGATGTCATGACCGCCGACAAGCAGTCCAGCTCCATTTTCCGCCGTCAGTGTCATGGGTGGAAATTCTGAATGGAAACATCCGCATGGAGATAAAAAAAAAAAAAAAAAAAAAAAAAAAAAGCGAGGAAATTGTTCTGTGGAGAGGGTACTTGTGTTCCGAATTTTTTTATTCTTTTTCAATCGAATATGTGAATGTTATTTGATATAAAAAAGAAGGAAATGTGTTTAATCTCATCTGGTACTAGCGATGTACTTAAGTTTTTTTGTGCGTTCAAAAGTTTATATGAAACGTTTGTGTGGGTGAAGTAGCTGGAGGCCCTATTGTAAATATTAGTATAAATTGCTTTTAAATTGTCAAAAGATACACTTCTTGTACCTTTATTCTGCAACATTTTCATTACTGTTACTCCTGAAACTTTTGGAGTGATTTTCGTGGGTGTTTTAAGTTTAAGGAAAAAGATGTAGTAACAAAATAATTTTCAAAGTGTTTCGAACTGACTCATTTCAACTTAGGATCACGGAAGAATAAAAATCATTTTCAATTAAGATTTGTCCAAATATTTTTTTAACGTCGTTATCAATTCTTCTTATTCGCACCACAGATTGTCCAGAAAATCTCCAGTTTTCGCCAACAACGTCACAAAATACCCAATGAGTTAAACTATCAGAATTGGCTATTGGTTTCTGAACATTTTTGATTGCAAACCTGTGTAATTATACAGTATAATTTTACACTAAAGTCATACCGTTTAAGGCATGTTTACTGCCTAGTTCTTAAAAAAATCAAAATCACACATTTTGTCCACTTCGTAGAATTCGTTTAACTACAGAGTTTTGTGTTAAATGGACAATTTTTAAAGTAAAAAATATAACTATTACTCAATTTCTGAACCTGTAGAGTGCAAGGGCGGATTAAAGGGGGGTGGAGGGGGCGACCGCCCCCCCCCCGAGGAAAAGGAAATTAATGTAAAAGATTCTATTTTACTTCCGTAAAATGGATGTATATTTCAATCTTCTAACTAACCGCCCCCATCGACAAGCTAACCGCCCCTTGCATTAATCCGCCACTGGTAGAGTATAAGAAAAATAATCTAGAAAAAAAGGGGCCCTAATTTATAAGAAAGGTTTTACTTCAGGAAATATGTGATTATTGTAATTTTCATTTACATATTAAAATGGAACACATGTTTCGAAAGTTCGACTATTTTTTCACATGATATTTGAAATTAGGATCGGAAAAAACTCCAAAATACAAATTTTCATTTATTTTCAACGAATAGTGTGGGAGCTACAAAGCAACGAACCTTGATCTCGCTAATGTAAAGAGAAGTTTTGAACTTTACAGCCATAGTACATAGGAAGCCATATCACATAAAATATAAAAGCATTTCATTATACTTCATTTTAAAATATAATTTCTAAAAGCTCAAAGACAAAAATAACGACAATTTTTGAATTGTAGTCTCATTCATATTAATTATGAATTATTAAATCTTTTTTAGAAAAGTCATACATACATAAATTATATTACAGGATCATACATAAATTATATTTTCGTCGAAATCAGTAATCTTCAAAACTTTCCGGAATAAATTTGTGTTAAATTTGAGTAATTAGTTTGAAAAAAAAAGAGCTTATATAAATAAAAGTGAATATTAATGGACCGTATGTTAGAATCCATCATTATATGCTTGCATTCAATAGCAGTCGTAGAGCAGCGAAATATAAGTATAATCTTCATCTAACAACTCCCTCAATCTTAAAAGCAAATCAATGAAATTTCACCACTGATAATTAAAGTTAGAGAAAACGACTGAGCGAATTATAAATAAATAAATAATCGTTCATCTAGAAACTTTCAAATTAAGTTGAAAATAAATATGTAGACTGGACCTCTAAAAGTTAAAGGATTCAGATTTTCTGAAAATGGTCCCATTAGTAACAGACAGCACTCTATCGAAATTACGATAAGTCCCTTCCACTGAAACAAAAATCTTAACTATCAGCAAAAAATGTAGAGCGTGATAACTCATTAATTAAATTAACGATTAATCAAGAAGGTATTTAAGAGTTCGTTTGAGTTTTTAAGGTAAAATATTTATTTTTAGAAAGTAGTTCCCGTTTTCTATCCCAGATTGGCATCCATCCATAACATTTTTCTACTTAGTTAGGAAGTGTTAAAAAAATAAAATAAAAGCTTTTTTCATAATTTACTTATTTATGGTATGGAATATGCCATTTTTCTTAAAAATAGAAGTGTTCGGCTAAATTATTCTAATAGCGTCCACTAGTGGGTAAAATTTTCTGTTTTTCATTGTTTCACAAGACTATGATTAGAATGGGGGGAGAGGGGTATTCAAATGCATATTTAAATGAAACAGTATTTTATTTTTCTGTCTTCTTTTCCTAGCTATACCGAATTTGAGAGAGAATAGCACAAATTTGCTGAAGAGGTTGTAAGTTTACTCTCCCTTATAAAAGTATTGTAGAACAAGTCTCGTTCATTAATGAGCGAACTACGATGTAAATTGCCTTACCATTTACATGGCAAACGTGGGCTAGACTAACACATAAGAACTCCTTTAATCCATAATAGTTGATCTGTTATATCTGCAAGAGCTGATTTTCTCTCCCTCGGTGTGCTCTGCTACAAAATAATGCCCCTACCAGTTTCTTTCGATTGACCCCCGCAAATAGTAGGCCAGATTAGTGATTAGAGAGAGATCACACCACAGATAAGATAACGTCGGCTGAAAAACGCTAGAAAAATTGATTATTTTAACCTCGTTTTATGTTGCATGTACTGTGTAGCCCGAGCTTGCAATGATTTAAAAGATCTACGCACTTCGTGGTCGTTAGCAGTTTATTGCTCAGAAGATAATGTATGAGTGGATAACTATTCTTAGGATATATCCTGTAATTTATGAACAAGATAAATAAATTAACAAATTGCGCTAGAACTTGTAAGAGATCAGAGCATCGCTTCAGAACAAGTATTAAACAATCCTCTACATGACAGATTTGTGAGAGTTGGGATTCAGGAAAATTCCCCAGGAAAAAATCAAGAATTTTAAAGTATACGTAGCTGGTTCAAAAAGTAAGGTAACAGATCTCTCACGGGTGCACATATTCTACGAACGAATGAAATTCTATGTCCAAGTACAAAAGAAGATCACGGGAATAAAAAGCTGAAGCTGGGTTAGATACGTGGCTGGCTGCAGCACTTCAGATAGAACGTGTTGAAACATCCTCCCAATAGCTCGGATTTCGCACCAGGTGATTTTCATATCTTTGTGCCAGGCAAGCACCTGGCACAAGCACCAGGTAGCACCAGGTGCTTGTCCTGTCTATCTTTCAAACAGAATCTTTCAAACAAGAATCATATCTTTCTGCCAGGCAAGCACCTGGCAGGACAGCTTTTAAATGGCTATGTAGAGCTGCTATACAATAACTCTGGAAGATGAAATTTATCATTATTTTTCCTTTTACGTTGCAACTTAACCCTCTTGTCACCGAATTATGAAAAATCAGAGAAAAAAAAATCTGTTTAGCATTTAATGCATCTGAAATACTATTATAAATCATGCAAAAATATATTTTTCTAATGTCGATTAATATTAGATTTTTCTAATATTAATTTCTGCATTTTCGAAGCATTTTGTTATGCTAAAATTAATTTAAAAGGATGCACATATTAGGTAAAGGCTGAGGAATAAGAAAAAAAACTATACTTACCTTAAAAAGAAAAAAAACGGTAAAAAAGTAGTGTAAATATTTTCTTAATTTTTCTCCTGGAACAATGAAGCGAAAACTGTAAAAAATGATCTAAATTGACTAGTACTGCAATCTAGGCATGATTTATGCATCTTGTTAAGAGCCTCATATACTTTCTACATGAATTAATGATATTGATATCACTGAAAGAAAAAAATACTAAATTAAATTGTTTTCTCTCTAAATATTGCTATTTGAAGTAGGAGCCTCATATGCGGTTCAGGGTGACGAGAGGGTTAATACGTATCTGCCGTGCTCAGTCACAATACAAATCTCATCGGCATTGTGAAAAGCAGTTATTTTCGCATGAAATTAAAATGAAGAATCATTCGCTCAGCGACGAGGAAGCAGATTTCTTTAACACCGGGTTTCCATAGATTGACATGCCGATGAAAATAAATGCTTTGATGTCCGTGGAGGCTGTGCTGAAAAATTATCTGTATCAAATGCCTTGCTATGTATCTCTTGGATTTCGTTAATGAACTTTTTGGTTGAAGGACTTGCAACCTTACTTTTTGAGCTATGCTCGCATAATATTTTCATAAATGTGCTATACTTGAGAAAATTTGAAATTATACTCGTATTATATATTTTAATATTTCTTAAAGGTAGGCTTATCGTATGGAATGCATGGTACAGCTTATGAAAAATATTCTTGAATTATTTCGCTTCATAATATAAATACTTTTAAATGAAACAAAATGGATGCATATTTATACATAGGTAAATTAACCCTTTAATGCGCGGTGTCCTCGCATTTGATTTGAATAAAATACTTAAGGAGGACAGAGTTACACGAGAATTCTTTTCTACTTAGCACATAAATTCCCGTAAAAAGTATAGATTATTTGTAAAATGGATGTCAGAGTTCTCTCTTTTTATGAGTGCCGGTTTGCTGAGAAATAGAGAATGCGATGAAAATATACATCGATGCATAGCTTCAACCTTCCCGATTTCTTCGGGAAATTGAAGCCCACCACAATTTTTAAACAGCTTTATTTTGCATTGAAATTTCGGCGTTTTATTAAGTATGAATTGATAGGTAAAAAGTAGTGGTGGAAAATCTTCCGAAGAAATTGGGAAGGTTGGCAGCTATGGTCGATGTAGAAGAAAAACTAGATAGACTACCCAGTGTCGAAAAAGTGCATCCGTTGCAAACGCTCGATTTAATTACCAGCAATATGGCGATCAATCGAATCGCCCATCGCGTACTACAGAGCCAAAGACTATTTTTTACGCAGCTGTCTGTGCGGACACAGGCGCTTTTTCGGCACTGGAAAATGGTTGTGCCTCAAAGGGTTAAGAACTACAACTGTAAAGTACACATACTCATATCAATAGTCTTTGGGGAAGTAAAATCCAAGTTTACTCAGAGACTCTTGGAGAGGGCTTAGACTTTATCCTTTATGGTGTGGGGTGTGCCTGAGCTGCACGGGACCATACAACTTTACGGTTGTAATCCTGGTTACATTTCTGCGAGATAAAGCATTTCAAAATGCAGATGAACTCCAATAAATTCCATTTATTTATTTCACAAACACAACGTTAGGAAGTGAATTCACTTTTCTGCAAACTGAATATATTTCGGAATTATTAATGCAGTTTCCGATGTCCCAGAAATGTGTTTTTAAAAAACTATTTTCGAAAGTGACGTTTGATTTTCACGCTTTTTCCATAGTTTCTGAGAGCGGCATTAATATTGAAAGGATATCTCCGCTCAGTTTAGATTTTCAAAAATGCTTTTATAAACTTTGTAATAAAAACACTCGAACTGGTTCTCTAAAAATACGAATATTATTAAACTCATTTCTGTAATCCTCCCCTAAGATTAATAAGCAAATAAACAACGGTTTAAAATATGTTCAAATTATAATGTAATGTTTTTTTTTTTTACTCGTTAATTAAAATTAAAGCATACTGTTCACTGTTCTATAATTATCATTTGCTTTACCAATTATAAATTTTTCATGCATTTTATTTTAGTGCTTATTTGATGCCATTTTGTTTCCACTAATTATACATCAGTTGCTTTCTTAGTATAACCATCTACAAGTTTATTTTGAAAACTGAATCGCGTACCACACATTTAAAAAATAAGCGTGTCCGAAATGGATCTCAAATTAACACGTTTTTCATCTGTTACACAGTTTAATGTCCAAGAAAATAATTAGTGCGTTGAAATTTCTATAACTAGATACCTTAAATATCTGACATTTTCCCGTAATGGTTTAAATTTCAGTTGAGCTGTAGTATTCAAAAGGGTTTCATTAACTAATGAAGTATTTGACAAACGGCATAATTGTGAGAACGCGTTAACATATGACGATTAGAAGGAATAACAAAAATATTATGTCAAACTATGCTTTCTAAAAAAATATATATATATATATATACAAGTATAATTAATGTACTATTATAACTATTTGATATTTATATGCTATTAAAATTATTTTAAATTAATATACTATTAAAATTAGAACAATGCATCTCTTTCTAATTTATCTCACCGAAATTATACTGTTTTTAACATCTTGCTTTCCGTGATTCATCTGTATGGGTTTTGTTGATCTAACACAATTTTGATTAGTTGTAATCAAACATTTTAAGAATAAAACATTTAGGAACAAAACATTTGTTGATTGAACTAATTACTTGATTAAAATACCAACTAAAATTTTGTCGAATCATCAAAATTGAATTCAATAAAACTGCCCCCCTCCCTCAGTACTTTTGTCAAAATGGGACAGAATTTTATATTTCGGGGTACTGTTGAGCCTTACTCATTCTAATAAAAATAACATTTATGTATTATTGACGTTTATATTTATACATAGTTTTTTAAACATAAATTTATAATTCATAATTAACATAAAAAATTCTATGATGGAGAAATCGTATCTACTTATCTTTGAGTATTTTTGAATATACTCAAAATACTTATTTTTGAGCGTCAATAGTTTATTATTTGGAACCAAAAATAATCTTTTATTTTAAATTTATCGCTTAAAGCTTCAAAATTTTCTATAGATGCCCGTTTTTCAGTGCTTTGGGAAAACCCGTAACTTTAATTTGAAAATCAATTAAACATCGTGTTTTAATATTTTTGGTATGCTTAATTTAAACATGGAATTAAGAGATAGGATTGTATTCGATCTCTGAAAGCTTGCGTTGGGTTTTAATATGAAGACAATCCTGAAGGAAAAAACTACCGTACAAATCAGTAGATAACATGTATTGAAGTAAAATTATTCCTTTTTCTCACTGAGTTAAACAGATGTTGGTTGCGTTTGGAATATTTTTATTTATTTTACGTTTTGAAAGTATTTACAGTCAATGTGTTTAACATAATTTCCCCTCCTCTTTCTGCTTACGTCACTTCTTCTTTGTTTTGTTGAAAAGATCGTGTTATATTTTTTTCATTTTTTTTTTACAGATAGAACAATATTTTATGACACCCAATAGAATAATTTTCTCGCGAGAGAAGAAAAAAAAAACCCTGAATAAAACAGATAAAATATTCAACATCTTTTTACGTATGGCATATGAAACCACTCGTGTAGTTTCGGACTTTTTTTTTTTTTTTTGCCCCTGTCCGGCCTTTGATTTTCTTTTGTAGAATGTAAATCAGTTCGTGAAATTCTTGATCTCTTATTTTCTCGACTTGACCTTCCCACCCAGTTTCTTTTTCTGAATAGCCAGACGATATCACACAAAAAATTCTATTTTCGCGACTATTCAGAGCAATAAAATGGTGCATTAAGAAGTGCTCTCTTTGCTACACAATCTTTTTTTTTTCTTTTCAGGTTGGCTTTTTACCGCATAAAGTCCAATTTGTCGCCGCCCTTTTCTTTTTGAGGATTATGATTATAATTTATAGATTGTGTTGTAAAATCCTTTTTTATATACTATACTAGCTGCGTGCCCGTTCTTCGCACGGTAGGAAACGAAAATTTTCCTTACATGTGTAATTCGAAATTATTCGTGATGTGGAATTAAAAAAAAAAAGAGCAAAATTATTCGACTCTTAATGTAAAGTTTGTGTCATGAGTACTAACCTGATCATTGCAGTATAATGACTCAAAAAACTACGTCAGTGTCATTCACTATCAAAAAAGTGGAAAGCTTAATGGTTTGCAGAGAACTCCTGGCTTTCAAAATGTCTTATTTCTACATCATACTGTTTTTTAGGCTCAAGTTGTAGCATTAAATACCTAAGACACTACATGAAATGGAGCACCATTTATTTCTTTCCGAAAATGTACCATATAAGGAAAGTATTGCAATCATGAAAAAAAATTCGACTTCGAGATTTTGGTGTATTTACACGTTTTGAGGTGGTCTTCTGAATTCATTTATGCTATTTTCAAGAGATGTTTTTAAAATAGCTGCGCACCGGCTCTTCATACGGGAAGAAGGGAATATTTTACTACTAAAATCATATCTGCATGTGACAAAAAAGAATTTCATTTTTAAAAAAGTTCAAGTAATCCCCTCTGTTGAAATGACTGCGGGATATATTAACGCAAATTAGAATTACTTTTCGTTTAGTTGGTTGTAAGACAACCGTTGAAAAAGGATAAACACTTTTAATTTCATGAAATATTTATTAACGTGGTTCATTGCGATTTATTCATACTATCTTTACAAATCTAATAATACTACCTATTACGTACATTAATACTATCTATACTCGCTTCTCCCTCTTCAAGGATCCCTTAAAAGAAACAGCTTAGATTATTTGGCCTCAATGGGATCTTTTGATTCTGTGGCGATTCTTTGCAATTTACGCATTAGCATAAATAATAATCATTTCACATAATGGTTGCCATTAAGGAAACTCTCCATATATATTTAATTTATACATAGTTTTATAAGATTGGCGTATTTAGCGCCGTAAACCATTTCATCTTACTGTGGGGAGAAAATATCCAAGGGGTGCCATTTTAAATATCCAAAAGCGATATCTTTTATATCCTCCATAGTCCTGTCTCCTGAAAAACATCAAACTGTGTAATCTCGAGGAGCTACTTATTCCCATTTTAATTGTGACAGGGCGTTAGAGTTGCAGAGTTTACAAATTTCACACATTTTTTTAAATTTATGACGTCACTGTTTGACTGCCGTAAAGGATACCCCGGTAGATTAATTTCGGAGTTACTTTCGATATTTCGCATAATTGTTTTAAACGGTATCATTAAAACTTTGTGTGACCTTTATGGAGGAACGTAATTCAACGTTAAAATAAAACTATACTCGCAACCTGCATGCGTATGTTAGGCAACGCCTGCGCTAAATTAAATGCCAAAAATAAAAATATTAAATAGAAAAATTTTAATATACCGCGCTTTGAAACGAACTTTGTAACTTTTAAAATGAACATTTTCAGCGCCGTGAAAACATTTCAATTTTTAAATAAGCACCGGATTAAAATACCACTTCTAATAATAATAATCGTGAATTTCTTAGTTTATTTCTACAGTAAATTTTAATCAAAATATCGTCTCCCTGTGTTGAAAATAGAGCTGGAATAAATGAGTTAAAATTATGGCGTAATGTTTAGGTATCTTAAAGCATTTGACGTCATAGATCCTCACTTGCGAATTGAAATTCTGATATCCCAGTTAAAAACTCGATTGGTTGAAAAAACCCTTTTTCCTAATCCTTTCTGTGGCAACAGCCGAACATAAATTCTCGTGCCGTGATCGCAATGTAATGAATGGCGTAAGATCGCGTTGATGCTATTAAATTCTAAACATTAGGCTGCATTAAAATTCGTAAAAAATCATCTAATTTACATAATTTTTTCGTTTTTATTTTAAAAGAGGGAGAAAAGAATGTTTCACGATTTGTTAAAATATCTAAAAGTTATGACGGATAGAATTCAAGATGCGACAGTTTTAAAATTATTTTACGAAAAAAAATCGCGAAGCAGATGTTTAGTAAAAAAATTCCTAAAAATCGGTAAATCATGTTACGTATTCAGAACAAACTGTTTTTAAAAGAACATTTCCTCCTCTATCCGATGATACAAATGCCGTTTTGCTGCGAGCGTAATTTCCGCCGTTATTACGAATTAGGTGAGAAAAAATGCCAAAAATCGCATAAAACATAAAATAAAAAAAAATCTAGGTCGAATTTTGAAAAAATCGCTTCGAGGTGCACAACTACATATTTGCATCTTCCCGAATACCAAATTTGGTGTTTCTAGGTGTAGCCGTTTGTCCGTAACGCTGCAGACAGACACACACACACACACACACACACACACACACAGACACCTTCTTTTATAATAAGTAGAGATTAGGTATAGAAAAACACATAACAATTTGGTTGATGTTACGTTTTGTATTTCTTTTGGGTTAATAAAACAAATTAATTAGGAAATAATTTATTAACTCAAAATAACAGGTTCCTTCGTTGAAAGTTGAAAGGAAAAAGAAAAACGCGTATAAAGAATACTCTTTCCAGATGATTAAATTTGCTCTGTAAATGATTAGTTATAAATAACAGGTGATTTGGAAGGGGTAACAAATCCCAAGTCTGTAGTAATTAAAAATTATTTCCATTTCTTTTTAAAGACAAATACACACATTTTCAGCAAATACAGTAGATCCTCCTATAACACGGGTCCATACAACACGGATCCCTAGAACACGGCGAAAAAATTGCGATCGAGTTCCCTATAACACGTTAACCCTTTAACGCGCAGTGTTCCCGCTCTGGGAACACCGAACTCTGACGTTTTGACTGTTGCCAGTCACGAAGAATAGATTTATTTCTATAAAAATAGTTGCGGGTGACAGCTCCACGAGAATCCTTTATTTTTTAGCACGTCATTTCCGTGAAAAAATTGTCACGATATATTTTTAACAGCACTGACATCTGCTAAAAAATGGAAGAATGCGAGAACAGCTGAATAGATTGCCCAATGCTGTGCGTCACAGCCAGCTGCGTCAAAAAAGGGTCTCTATATCTGATTGCACGCGATAAACGTTTCAATCATCCGCCATCTTGCTGGTAGTTAAGTCGAGCGATGGCAGCGGCTGCCCTTTTTTCAGCATTGGGAAAGGGTTGCGCCTTAAAGGGTTAAAGAGATTCCTATACCGTCTGCTGGTGTACATAAAACGCATCTGAAAAAACTTTTGTATGATTTATTTTATTCTATTTCAACTTGAGAAATAAATCTGCGAATTTAAACCCGATTTAATTTAGAGGAAGTGCATATCAGTTATCTCTGGTGCATACTTAGTATCAAATAAAGCACTGTTTAAGTGAAATGGGAAACAAATTGCTCCAATAAGGTGTACAGCGGTTGAACAGCGTGTTTTACACTCTAGGTGGAGCATAGCTCAGGACCCGTGTTGTACGGGTCCCATACAACACGGAACCCTATAACACGGAACGTGTCTACGTGTTATAGGGGGTCTACTGTATTCTATGTCTTTAAAACTGTTTTGTCCAGTGGTATAGCCAGGCTTCATGAGTAGGGGGAGCGATAGGAAGGTTCGAAGACGCAGGCCTGAAGGTTCACGATGCATGCGTAGGCGCCAAACAGCGAATTAAAGTCTTAGGGGGAGCAGTTGCTGCCCCTGCTCCCTCCCTCCCTAACTACGCCGCTGGTTTTGTCCCACATTTAGTTAACTACTATTTAGAGTTCTGAACATCTAAACTGTATTGTATATTGCAGCTTGATGACCACCGATGCATCAAATCAAAATAAATATGAACGTTCAAATGAGAACAGTATGTACAAGTTAAACAAATAAAAAAAAAGCCTTTAAAGCGATTTTGGTAGGCAAATTTCAGGTGTATTAAGCATTTTTTAAATTGCGTTCAGAAACTGATACCGAAGTAGGTAGTCTAATAATGGCCGATACGTACCTTCCCAAACAGGGTTGCTTTGAAACGCATCTTCAAAAAAAAAAAAAAAAAAAAAAAAAAAGAAGTATTTTAACTATTGATCGTAAAACAGATTTAACATGAGACTTAGTCGTTATAATAATCATTTATGAAGATATCCTTCTAAATTTCCCGAGATCTGTACGGTGGAAGCAAGGAAGCTCCTTGAAAATAACCCAGATTGCAATCTATAAATGCGTGCAAGTTCATGAACACCCCTGCGTATTCCCCACTCCCCGCATCTCACGAATTTTCCCCCGTCGCGTCGTGACTTTTGGAATAAAGTAATAGAATCGAAGCAATACAGGATTCTGGCCGGTAGAAATATTTTTAGAAGCGTTTTCTGTTTACTCTAAAAAACGTGGGGATGCTGACCTCCAGATTACACCGGGTGGAATTGTTCGAAATGCTATGTATAATTTGATTTCATACAAGTGTTACTTGTGGAGCATAGATGGTTAAAATAGATTTATATTATTAAAAGAATGTTTGAGAAAGACCTGGATTTTTCTACGGTCAAAGAATTGAAAGGTTTCCAGGAGGGGAAAAAAAAAACAAAAAACGGGAGAATGTAGCACACACATAACGTATTCTGAGAGGCTGAACAGATAAAGTACCTGGTATTTACCAAAGTGTCACATTGAACATTCCACAAACGTGTAAAAGAAGTACTGCAAATATTGAATGTGCTGCAGAAAATAGACAATACACATTTCGTGAGTTTAAATACTTAGTTTTGAATAGCCGTTATCCAATGATGCCATCGTGTGCGTCAAAGTAAATGGTTTCGTCATGAATAGTGAGGTCGCACTCCTGCTTTACATGTTGCTCAGGAATTTTTCTTAAGGAATCACGGAATTTTTGAGTTCAATTACTGTTTTTTTAACCAAGATAGGCTAAATCTTGCTCAATGCATCGATTACAAAACAACTTTCAACATATTTGTTTTACATAAGCTTCAGTTAAATGAATGGCAAATTTGTCTACTCCACTGTTGCTTCAATCGCAGAGGTAGATTCTTCTTTCATGCCCATCGTTGCTTGCTCGTTTTGGTTATCCATTGAATGGTCTCGTTAGGAGTCGTTTAAAAACCAGTAGAGTACGCAATACTGGTGCCGAAGGGGATTCTCACAGTTACGTCTTTAACCCTTTGAGGCGCAACCCTTTCTCAGTGCTGAAAAAAGGGCAGCCGCTGACATCGCTCGACTTAACTACCAGCAAGATGGCGGACGATCGAAACGTTCATCGCGTGCCACAGATATAGAGACCCTTTTTTGACGCAGCTGGCTGTGCGCGGGCACAGCCAGCTGCGTCAAAAAAGGGTCTCTAGATTTGTTGCACGCGATGTACGTTTCGATCGTCCGCCATCTTGCTGGTAGTTAAGTCGAGCGATGGGAACGGCTGCCCCCTTTTCAGCATTGGGCAGTCGATCCAGCTGTTTTCGCATTCTTCTGTTTTCCAGCAGATGCCAGTGCTGTTAAAAATAATCGTGACAATTTTTTTACGGGAAATGACGTGCTAAAAGTAAAGGAGCTATGTCATCCGCAACTATTTTTATAGAAATCAAATCTATTCTTCGTAGCAGTCAAAACGTCAGAGTTTGGTGATCCCAGAGCGGGAACACTGCGCGTTAAAGGGTTAAAACGATGAGAAGGATCAGACTGAAGTAAATTTTAAAAACTGCTAACATTTTTATTTTAATTGCTATCCTTAAAGGGTTTTCCGTGATAGTCATTTTGTGAAAATCTTCATGCAAAAGAGTAAGAAATACCACTTTTAACTGTGTGTTTTCTAGGAGAGGACAGCTTACGTCACAAAATGTGTTGTATTGCTACATGTGTCCTTCCTGAATTTCCCGCCATTTTTATCTGTTGTAGCAATCAGAAGACGGTATTTTAGCTTCTTGGACTCGTCTAAGAAGAGAACGAAACTGTCCGTCAAATATGAATTGTTGGCCAAATTATTGGACTTAATTAAATTCATGATTTCAATTAAATCAAAATAAGGTAGAAAAAAGAACTACGCTCAGAAAAAAAAGCCTCTCTTTAAAAAAAAAAAATTGCACTTTTTAATTTTGTATACGACCCCCGTACAAAATATTTCAGTTAGTAAAATGTGCCCCCATGCACTAACGAGGTGATATACAAAATTTCAGCTTTTCATCGTAAAACGTTTCAAACATATCTTAGAACAAATATAGTCGCCGGCTATACATAAATATGAATGTAAACGTTTATAACTAGAGGGAAAAAAGTTTTTGACGCGAATACGTCTTTAAATTTGTTTTATAGTAGGAGGCTATTCAGAAAACTGACAATACACTGCAAAAAAAGCCTGTAAAAAGTAAAGAAATTAATCGTATTATTTACAGAATAAGTCTGTTCGTAAGAAAAAACAGTTTTTTTTTCTGTTTTATCTTCACCCGCGCATGCGTACTAGACGAAGACGTCATTGCTCAACCGTGAGGCTCATTTCGCCTCCGGCGCAATTAAAACGGCAAGACATTGTACTACGTGTCGTTAGCTGGAGCTGGAGAAAAGCGACGGTATATTTAGTTACAACTGCATACGTAGGTTCAGGTGAGTGATGTTATGAACGGATTTTGTTCAATGGGCGCGTTGGCTTAACCCGGCTCGTTTGGACTTAGAACATTTTTAAGTACTTTAGTGTTTGTCGATAATATTGACGCCGCGTAATTAATTAGATTAATTAATTGACATAATTAATGTTAAATAAATAAGTAATTAGCTAGATATAAAGCAATACGTTAATTAATTAGATTGATTACTATTAATTAATTATTAATACAGTAATATTTAACTGGGAGGAAAACCCCACCACAAGAATAAAAGGAGTTACATGAAAAATGTAAGAATTCTGATTTTATTTCCATAAAATGGACATTTAAAATAACTTAGAAAATTTTTAAGGACTTTAGTGTTTGTGAATAATGTTCACGCCACATGATTAATTAGGAAAATTAATGTTAAAGCAATAAGTAATTAGACAGATTAATTGATTTAAGTATGTTAAAAATCCAGAAAACACCCTGAATATACATAATGTTATTAAATGGACTTGCAAAAGAGATGAATACTTAAAGGTAAAAATTTAATAATTTCTATCAAAAAACATTGTAGTAAATTAACTAAATATATTATTATGTTTTGTTGATCTCCAGTAGTCATCCAATAAAAACAAAATTAATGATTTAATTACAATGTATAATTAATATTTTTTTAACTAATCACCTTTTTTTAACTTGAATAAACATGAAGATATCACGTTTGAAAACTAAATGGTGACACATATTTAGTAACACTGGACACAGAAGAGGAATCTTAGTGACTGAGTCTCCTCAGTGTCGGCTGCAAGATGCTCTGCCAGAGCGGGGCATTTACTCTCATTGTAAGCAACAATATCGGCCTTCTTTAGTAAAAAGTGGCATGTACCATTGAGGGGAGGGGGGAAATGGTTTCTTTTGTATAAAATATTTCCAAAAAGGTTGAATTCTTTTTTTTTTTGGGGGGGGGGCAGTTACCCATCCGTCTTCCCTTTTAATCCGTCCTTGGCGTTCAATGATGGGAAATAGAACAGTTATGGAACTTGATAGTGAATTCGAGGCTTTTTATCTACAAAAAGAAACGAAAAAAATCAGTGAGTTTGATATATTTATTTTAGACTTACGGGTGAGGGGAGGGGGGGGGACTTATGTGTAAAACTACGCATCGAAACCAATGGACCAACCAGATAAATCGACATAATGATTTTAAGCAGTGCAGGGCATCACTTGATCTGACGTCATACTATGACGTCACCTTAGCGACTTATGTGCAAAAGTTTCTGGCAACACTGATCGGAGGTGACGCTCTGGGTTGGCTAACGAACGATACGTACCGTTCACCTCACCGTGGCACAACGTTTACATCACTGGAAATGGTATACGGGCGAAGTGTGAAAGTCCCGGGTTCGGGTCCCATCGCGCGTCGGTCGACCGTTAACCGTTCAGAGTTTCCCGTGGTTTTCTCCGGAAGTTAGCGTAACGGATTAGGACCACCTCGAAAGACCCCTACGGAGGGCTCCCCTCTTTCAAGGAAACCTCCCCAAAGCTCACTCACCAAATGGAACGAATTTCACACAATCTCAAGTACACACTAAAAGGAACGTACTGTGTGAAAATTAAGTGCTATCTCCTCATAGAATTTGAGAAATTAAAGGTTAAAAATTAATTAAAATCCCGCCAATTGTAAGCCTTTAGCTAGTATTTGGTGACAGGGATAATTGGTCGAAAAGTTGTAACGCTCACGCGAGTATGTACTCGAAATATTTATAAATCAGAGTTTGCTATACCGTGTTATATTTCAACGTACTGGGTTTTTAAGTAGCTTAATCTCGTTTACTACTAGTTAAACTGAAGTCCTATAATCTTTTTATTTTAGTTCTGAAAGTCCCTGAAGAAAGTAATTTCTTTTTATTTCTATTAACACATTGCAAGCTACAGTTTACGCATAAGTGAGGCATTTATTTTAATTCTATTCTTTTTATCCACATGATGATACTATGGAGCAAATATACTTAATGTTGTTTTTATGCTTTAAGCGGAATTTTCTTCGAAAAATATGACATTGTCTCTGCACAGACGAAGAAAAAGTCTGCAAAATCAAATTGTTGAAAGCTTGCAAAATTATCAGAAAGTAAATGCAACAGATTTGGTAGCAAATGAGCAATGCTTATTACTCGATACCCCTGAAGATCCTATATTTTCTAGTTTAGAAAACGAAAGCATTGACTTCATGTCCAGTGAAGACATCATGCAAAATAAGCAATTTATTTCTTGAAAAGATAAGGAGACTGCAGTAAAATGCTGGCGGGATACAACAGTGGCAAAATCCCGCAGTTTACAGAGTGTTCAAAATTATTTTAAATTTGTTACAAATAAAAGGCAGTTATATCTGTGGGAAAAGCAAATTCAGAAGAATGTCGATTATAAATATAAACTAAATTTAAAAATATACGTTTTAACACTTCTAACAAAGAAAATTACAGAAAAATGTACATGATTGTGATTTACAAACTTGGGCTTCAGAAAAGCCATTCGAATTAGGACTGAAATTCCGCGCATCTAAAGGATGGCAGTACAGATTTTTAAAAAAGAATAAGATTGTGAGCAGGAAAGTTACAAAATTTGTTTTGCTGAAAAACTCTCGGTCAAAGGAAATCATTAAGAAATTAACGCAGGCGTTGGTAAATGATGTAAATGTCTTTATAAAGGATTTGTTGTTAAAAGACGATCAAATTTTTATGCTGATCAGACAGGTTTTAATTTAGAAATCCTTCTAGACGAACCCTGGAACATAGAGGATTGAAGCAAGTAGAAAGTGAGATTCAATCACAAAATGCAGTGACACATTCCTACACTACAATGCCGATTTTAAGTAAAAACAATAGATTGTTATAGCCATTACATATTGAACATCCCGAAAAAACTGGGGAATTCGGAAAAAATTAAGTGCAGAACTTTTCTGACATTGTGTTAATGAAACAACTTAATAATATATTTCTTTCAGGGTCAAATCAAAGGGGTGGGGGAGGGAATTATAGGGTGAACCCCTCCCCTCCCAAAAAAATTACCTTACAATTTTTAAAAATTATTTTTTTTAATACCATTGTTTATTTCAATTCTTATTTCGCTAAAAAGCTAAGCTTCTTCGAAAAAGCTACGCTTAACCTCCTATGCAGGCATAGATTTTATGTTTAAAAAATATTTTTGGCCAATTTCCTCCCCCTCCCCCTCTCCAAACCGGAACCAGTTACCGGCCTGATTTTTTTCCCACCATATGTTCTGCGGGATATCCAGTGAATCATTGCTGCAGATGAATCCTGACATGTGCTTACTTAAAATGCTTATTAAATAAGCATCTTTTTGTAAAAGCATTTATAAAAGAAAATAGAAAGCGCCAAGTAGCGATAGAGGCTCTATTCTGTCGGCTCATACTCATTTTTTATTAATTAATTTTAGCTTTAATTTAGAAGATAGTAACTAATTTTTACACATTAGGTTTCTTTAAGTGTGTACTTATGACTGGATTAAATTCGTTATGTTTGGTGAGTGAGCTTCGGGGAGGTTTCCTTGTTTGTGCTGTCCTTCTGACGAGGATTTATAAGCGGACTTCGGGCCAACCACACAAATCCGATATACTTGTTCACAACAACTACGTACCGCAATTGTTCCTGGTTTTGGGGGAAATGAACAATAGCAACTTCATGTAACAAGTTAAGTACTACTCATAAACTGTTTCTCATAAGTTATTTCCTTATTATAGTGTTTGTTTATATTCATTGCACTTGCTAATTGGTTCTAGAACTATAGTTAACATATCGATAACTGTATAATAAGAAATGCTAAATATTTTGGAATGAGTGTTTTTGTTCGCAATCATTTTGTTTTCAGTGCTCCAGTAAGTGAAAGAATATCGCTGAACTTAAACATCGTGGCACTGTGATAAATATATTGTTTATTTTCAGTGTTTGTACTTGAATAGTGTGCAGGCGCGTAACCAGGAAAATATTTCGAGGGTGGGATATGCGCCTGGAAAATTTTTCGGGGGGGGGATATGCGCCTGGAAAATTTTTCGTGGGGGGGGGATATATCGCGATATCCCCCCCCACTGGCTACGCCCCTGCATGTGTGCTCTGGGGGATTTCACATCAAATATAATATATACACTTCCCAGACTTATAAATTTCTATCTTCTATACTTACAATAAGAATTCTGATTTTCTAGGAGTATCTTAAAGTTTCCTAACGCGTAAGTGCGTCAATAATTTAAATCAATGGATATATCTCAATCAAGTTTATGAGGTAAACCAAATTAAAGAAATGATATATTTCACCTTTTAACGTATAAAAGAACAGAAGAATTTTATCTACAAATTATTTATAATTTCCTTGTAATATTTGTTATGTAGTTTTAAATTTGTACACACTTTGCAATTCTTTTTGCATATTGCATACTATTATTTCTTAATCCTAGTAAAAATGAATCAAAGAAGCATAGATATACACTTTTTTTCAAAGTTAATGAAACACTTTTAACTACAATTTTGTAAACATATAAATAAATCAAACCACATAGCAATATTTTAAAGAGTGTGAAATTTATATGTATATAGCATATAACTGTTTTTTTAAATTTTATTAATACACAACTGGTAATTAAAATAGCAACACCAAGAAGGCGACATGCTACACACAGTGCAGCAATTTTAATGTCGAGTAGTATATCTTATCAAAGAAATATTTATAGCATCATAACATTGTGATTTTCTTTTTTCTACAAATTATGTCATTATAAAAAACAATAATCATTTCCTTCAGTTTTAAAAGTAATTTTTCATTTGTATGAGATAAACAGCTAGATTTTGATTTGAAGTAATTTTACATTGGGAATTTTCTAGTTTTTTGTATATTCAGGGGCGACTTGGAATTCAGGGATTTGGGAAATTTTATGTCTGGAAAGGTCAGGGAATTCTGCAAAAAATCTCTTCTAAATCAGAGGCATTTAAAACTCTTTACATGTTTATCGTCATTTGATGCAGAATACCGTGTTTACTCGCGTAATAGTCGCACCCCCGTTTTGAAGCAGAAAAAATAGCTCTTTAGAGTTACAATATTATATAGTAGATTTTAACCGCATAATAGTCGCACCTGGACTTTCAACATGAAAAACTGGCAAAAAAGTGCGACTATTACGTGAGTAAACATGGCAGTTTTGGCTTCTGGTGATCGGAACAGCTTTAGTATTGGTCATTATTGGCAGTCTTTGTCATAACTTTGTGAAATTTTCAATGGCATTAATATTTTATTTAAATATTATGTATTCATTTTTTAAATTCTTAAACAGGGATGTATAGATTTTTTTATAATTCTTATTCACTATATTTTAAGTTAACATTTACTCTGTGAGGGGGGTTCCACCACTTCAAACCCCGTTTTTTCCTTTTAAATAAATACAATTTCAGTTTACTAACAACCATAGTCAGATAAAAGAAAAAGCTATCTGCGCATATAATCCAAAACTATCTGCAAACTCATATGATGTATTTAACGAGGTGAGGGGGAGAAGGGGGGGGGGTCCTGGGAGTTCGGACACCCCCCCCCTCCCTGAAATTTTGATTTTTGTCACTATAATGATAGTCTTTTTGTGAAAAATTCTGCCTTTTTTACGGTTTGGACTCCCCCCCCCCTCTCCCAAAATGTTCCCTGAATACGTGCCTGCTCGTGATAACTGAATACATATTGCGTATATGAACTTGTGTATATGCATTCGAAGCACACATCTGTGCAACCCGCTTGCGCTATAGTGACTAGCTGCTGCTTTTGTGAATATGTATATCGGATTTGTGTGCTTGGCTCGAAGTCCACTTGTAAATCCTCGTCCGAATGACAAAACAAGGGAGTTACCTTCTGTGAGGTCTTTGTAAGGGGTCCTAACCCGTATTTACCCCAAGTTTCGGAGAAAACCACGAGAAACACCGAACGGTTAGGTCGATTGATGTGCGGTGGAACCCGAACCCGGGACCTTCACACTTCGGCCGTCTACCATTTTCAGTGATATAACCACTGTGCCATGGTGAGGCTTTGTGGAAGATAAATTGTTTATTTATTTTAATGCATAAATTTTAAAGCCATTTCATATCAATGCCTAGTTATAAAAGAATTTTTTTAATATTTTGCTTATTACACAGTCTGATCATCAACGTTTTAAATTTCAAAATCTCGAATCATAAGTGTAGTCAGTGGCCAATATCCTGAATCAGGAACACTAAACATAAATTTTTTATTCAATACTTTTCGAAGTTGAAATATGTAAGAAAGTAATTAAAAATTAGCGCAGATCTGATCGCTCTGTAAGCAGTTCTTTATAAAAGTTTTACATTTAAAAAGTGAGGAATGCTTAAAAACTTGAGCTTTCCCCTTTTAAAAAGTTGAAAATTTGATTCTTTTTTCTTATTCATTATTTTTTCAAAAAGATTTGACGAAAATTAAGCATATTGTTAAATGTAGTAAAAATATTTTATCATGTAAATTTATTTTGAATGTTCAATAGCAATGATGCATACAGTCTTCTATTTTAAAACAAGATGGTAATTTTGACATTTTAATTTGGAAGGGCAGGGGACCATGGTCAGGATTTTTATTCGGGGAGGCTCAAATATTCAAATACCATAACTTAAACATAGGTATCAGGGGGTCCTATGAAAGGTGCAAGAAAGAGCCCCCCACCCACCCACCGACATAGGCGCGGCATAGTGATCATTTTAAAAATACACTGGAACTTTTTAACACGCTTCTATTAGCTTCACCTGCATGTATGTTTGTATGTATGTATGCTTGTATGTTTGTAACCGACTCCTTTGAACTCGATTTCGACCCACTTTAAACGGTCAGATTTAATTAAAACTTTATAGATATATAAAGGATCGATGATAATACAATAATTTGATAAGTTTATCCCATTATCCTGATTTTAACACGGTTTTATTTATTAGCTTCACCTGTATGTATGTTTGTAACCGACTCCTTTGAACTCAAATTTGGTACACTTTAAACTGTCAGATTTAATTTAAACTTTGTACATTTATGAAGAACCGGTGACAATACAATAATTTTTTAAGTTTATCTCATTATCCAGATCAGGATCACCAGGATTAAATAATTTCCTCATTTCTTATCCTGATTAAAAGTAGAACACTTCCAAAGATTACTATCTAAAGAAAACCTTTTTTACCGTGGCCGTGATCGTATAGTGGTTAGTACATCGCGTTGTGGCCGCAATAACCCAGGTTCGAATCCTGGGTATGGCGATATTTTTATTTTCACAAAATATCGTGATCCATCTCATTATGGAAGAGTTGAGTACAAGAACATTTTAAGGCCATTCTTTTTAACACGCTTTTATTTGTTGATTATAGACCTATTTCTCCTTTTTAGTGAGCAAGGTAGCGTTTAACTGAAGGGTTGATTAATACTTCGGTGTACAGTAGGGGCGTAGCAAGAGGGAGGGCTCAGGGGGCTGCTCCCCTCCCGAAATGGGACCCTTTACTTAGCTTACAATTTGATATTTAGCTTACAATTGAACTTTAGCTTTAAATTTGATACCCAGCCCACCCCGAAATAAAATCCTGGCTACGCCACTTGTGCACATTGAAAATAAATTATCTCACAGTTTGTATTTTCCAACTTAGTGTTCCTTAGTGTCTTATGAGAGATATCGAAAATTAAAAATAAATTTTAAATACAGTTTAAAAAAAACTAAAAAACACACTTTTATAGCAAATTGAACTAAAAAGTGAAAAATAAAAATATAGTTTAAAAAACCAAAAAACGCGCTTTAATGATAAATTGAACTAACCAAAAAGCGAAAAATAATTCTTAATATAGAAATTAATTAATGAACGAAAAATAATAATATTGTGAAAAAAGCGTGGGGTGCTCCATATATCAGTTCTTGAGAATATTCGATCGGTACGATGAGTACAAAAATGATATAAAAAATATAGCACAAAGCGCCCCACGATTTTTTCACAATATTATTATTTTTCGTTCATTAATTTATTTCTATATTAAGAATTATTTTTCGCTTTTTGGTTAGTTCAATTTATCATTAAAGCGTGTTATTTGGTTTTTTAAACTATATTTTTTGTATTTTAGTACTGAAGTGTCTGAAATACTGAAATAAGCCTTCTCTAGAATAAGGGTCTTCCCTAGATTATAAGCCTTCCCTAGAATACTGGGTGGATTGTGGTAATGGGGCCCCTTGGGTGCCCCTCTCTTGTAGAGGACGCGGGGCTGCAGAGACTGTTTCCCTAAATCCGCCCCTGTATATAAACATACATATTTGAACTTTCGGGGGGGTGTAGCTCCTCAAGCCTCCCCTTCCCTGACTACGTGCTTGTCGAGGGGGAATTACAACAAGTGCTGCTGAAAAGTAAAATTATTATGCTCCTACCTTGTGCTAACAAATTTCAGTTTATAAATGAGTCAAAAGTAAAATGTGATTTTTTAAATGTGTTTAATTCACTGAAGTAAATTATTTTGTTTCTAGGTGTTTGCTTGGAATAAATCCTAACAGAGGATGCAAGAAGAATCCTGATGTGAAAAAACGTGAGACCGTTAATATGAAAATTCTCAATTTACTTAATAAAATGTCGGCATATGAGCTAATTGACCACTAACTATGTATTAAGAAATACCCATGAATGCTGGAGAGCAAATCTATAAAATTATAAACAATAAACTTTGTAAATATTCCCTTGTTTGTACTTTGTAAATACTTTATAAATACTGTATTTTTTTTCTTAAAATAAATGTAATTTTTCACAATTTTTCTTGAGGTATTTCTTTGATTATTAATGCATATTACAAAAATCTAAGCATAGATATATCATGCAAAAGTAATTTTAAACTCCTAAAAACTATTTCTGAAAAATAAGATGCATATATGTATATACATTAAAGCCTCTACTAACGGTCACCTCCGAAGACTGGTCATCTCTTAAAACAGACACTGTTAGATGTTTACAGAATTGAATTGAGACTATTGAATTAACATTATATTGTGAACCTCCAAAGAACGGTTGTCTCATAAAATGGTCATTATTTTATGGGACCAAACGTAGCTATTTTTCAGAGGTTTCATTCTATATATGCAGTATTTTTTTGAACGACGCCACCACTACATTAATCAATAGTTTAGAAGCAAACATATATATTATTTTAACTACAATGACACGCTACAATCACCTAAAAAATAAACCTTACTGTAAATACTTCCACTAACTTCATTTACTACAAATACCCCAACCATTTATTTAGGGACAATTGACATGACAAACTGATACGCTTCCCTCCCCATAAACATAGAAATTGATGGATACTTGATAATATCAAGAAATAATTTTGAAAGCATTAAAAAATAAACTTTAAATTTTATGCTTGGAACATCTACACTCCCAACCCTGATCCATTGATTTGTGTATAAATTTTCGTGCTTTGAAATGCATTGATTCATTTGAAATCAGCTTCTTTGATTACTGTTTTACTTGATTGATAGCAATCGTTCTTATAAATCTTTCTTTTTTCAACACTAATATTTTATTTTGTACAGTTACTTAATTTTAAAGGATGCCCTTGGATGGAATTGATTGAAAATAATTAATGTCACCCATGATTTCAAAACATACTCAAGAATTTATTTTCATTAACATTTCGTAGCAGAATTTTTTTACCACTTAACAGGGCCAAGGTCGTCGAAAGAAGCTAGTATATGATAAAATTTCTGAATTTTTTAAGTAATTGTAAGTAAGTAAATTTTTAAAGTAATTTTAAGTAAGGTATTGAATTATTAAAAACAAAAGAAAGTTGTTATAAATACAAAATATATTTCATAAATAAACTGTTTTTTACTGTAAATTCCTTAAATCAAGCTATAAAAAAATGGTTAAAGTCTGCTACATTGACAGAAATATACCGTCGACAAAACACGGGGAATCTGGAAAAATTAAAGATTTCTGTAAATTAGATGGAGTATCTAAAAAAAAAATACGAAGACTTCTGTAAAACACACAAAACATTTCTGTAAAATTGATGAAGAATCTGTAAAAAATTACAGAGGACTTCTGTAAAACACACAGAGGATTTTTGTAAGATTGATGGAGAATCTGTAAAAAATTACGGAAGACTTCTGTAAAACATACAGAAGATTTCTGTAAAATAAACGGAGAATCTGTAAAAAACTACAGAAGACTTCTGTAAAACACACAGGCGTTTTCTGTAAAATAAACAGAGAATCTTTAAAAATTACGGAAGACTTCTGTAAAACATACAGAAGTTTTCTGTAAAATAAACAGAGAATCTGTAAAAAATTACAGAACATTTCTGTTAAATATACGGAAATAAACTGGAGTCCTGGCTGACAGTTTTTTTCTGTAAATTTGACAGACTTTTTTTTGCAGTGTAGCTGAAAGTGGTAGATGGCCGACGTGTGAAGGTCCCGGGTTCGGCTCTCATCCCGCGGCTGTCGACCTAACCGTTCGGAGTTTTCCGTGGTTTTCTAAGAAACTAGCGTAAATACGGGTTAGGGCCCCTTAGAAAGACTCCCACGGAGAGCACCTCCTCCCCTTGTGTGTCCTTCTTTCGTATCACAGACCTATCATTAATAAAAAGTTGTAACACAGTGATTATCTGTTTACTTGATTTCTTTCCTGAACCGTCCCCCTTTCCCGAAACAAAAAGAAAATGTTACTGTACGTACACGTATTCATGTAAAACATATAGAAGTGTCCACGACACAGGTACACCCCGTTTTATTTTTCTTTCGTAATTTCTGCACGACCCTTGAAACGCAATTCTCCGACGTGATTTTTTTTTTTTTTTCCTTTCGAGAGAGCCTTTGAAAAGTGGTTTAAATCAGCTTATATTTATCTTCATATCTCTGACATTTTTCTAATTATAATTCTCAAATTTTGCACATCACCACATTAGTTAGTGTATGCGGCACATTTTACTAATCGGGGAATTTTTTTGTACGGGGATCGTGTACAAACTTAAAAAATGAAACGTAACTGTTTGAAAATCAGCCAGAGAATTTTTTTGTCTCAACGTAGCCTTTTTTTTTTTTTAACATCTGATTTTGAACATTTCTTCAATTTACTTTGCCCACTAGAGATCTAATAAATAAAGAATTAAAGAATTACTATTAGGGAATGCAATCTCGCACTGTTTTTTGTTCCGCGGGATTTCGGGATTGAAACTTACTGATCCCGCGGGATTATCCATATTCATTCAGCTAAGAATCCATTTCAACAGAAAAAAACAAGAAAAAGTAAGATTTTAAGCACCATGGAGTTTAATAGTAATAATTAATTTTATTTGATAATTTTTACAATAACTAATAGAAATATGAAAATTATAGTTATGATATACAAAATAATATACTTAGTTCTTAGTTGCTAAAAAAGAATATAAAAAAGACAATGTGTATGTGTGTGTGTAACGAGTTACTCGTCTTTCTAGTCTTGGTCTAATTTTTGTAAAATAGTTGAAAGCGTGAATCAAAAAAATTAAAATCTAATAGGGAAACATTTTATAGTTGATTCGTGATTGTTCGCTATGAAAAAAATTAGTTACATTTAGATTAGGAAGTTAGCGAAAAATTTAGATTACATTTGATCCAGACTCCCATTGGAGGATAATAATTAGAAAAATTAAAACTTTAAATTAAAATTTG
Source organism: Cheiracanthium punctorium (assembly GCA_038373885.1). Lineage (NCBI taxonomy): Eukaryota > Metazoa > Arthropoda > Arachnida > Araneae > Cheiracanthiidae > Cheiracanthium > Cheiracanthium punctorium. The sequence continues at coordinate 795,527 of JAWZYV010012352.1, read as the reverse complement.
TAATTATTGGTTCAAGTATTATGAGATAAGATACATATATATACAACGATTTTTGGTCAATTGATGATATGGAAGGTGGCGTAAAATTGTAATAAAACTACTTTATTTCTCAGTTTCAGTCCCGCGGGTAAGGTACTAATCCCGCAAACATTTGTGCGGGATCCAGCGGGATGCCGTTTCTGCAGGATCGGGATTGCATTCCCTAATTACCATCTTTTGGGGAAACCTTGTATATGAGGACGTCCTCGATTACTTCCCTTGTGTCGTAAACGAATTCTTAAAAATTTTGTTACTATGGCAGTCTATTGTTGGATCTTATTGTGCCGACAGTCTGCAATAGTTCTGTGTAAGATATACGTAGGCACCTTACATAATATTTTTATAATGAGCCTCTGCATAGCGACCCTTCATAACTGTATTATAATAGTATGTAATGAGTCGAACTCGTTTATAACGAGCACTGAATTCGTGAGAATCCAGATTTAACGAGGATATCGGAAACACTTGGTTGGTACATTATAAGCAAGTTATGAAAAGTGCCTATGTATAATTTTCACCGAATTAATATTAGGAAGAGCGTCGGCCCAATAAGATCCAAGAATATGTCTAAAGCAGCATAACTCCCTTTTAACGAGCAGACTCTAATTATAGTGAGCAACATTTTTATGATTCATAATACTTCTATTGACCTCCAATTCAGCTGATCTTTTCTTGGGAAATAGTATCCTTTTGGTCGAAAGCGACGAATTTGAAGATTGTTAACCGTAACTTCTCCCAACATACACAATGGCTTTTGAGTGCGCGGAAAAACGCTTAACATTTTTCGGAGCCAGGGGTTCAAATGCAATGTTCTTCGGTCATAAGTATTCCCTGTAGAATAATAATGCAAGTAAAAGACAATAAGACTGTTCAAAACAAATTGGCCATTTTTTTTTGTAGTGTACAGAAATAAAAAATAAAATGAATATACTTAAATACTTAAATATAAATAAATAAATCTAAAACGCTTTCATAATTTAAATACGAATAAAAGATTATAAATTAAAATCCTGTCATATTCTATGTATAGGCCCTATTTCTTTGACAATTCTGTTAGAAAGTGTATCATAATCTACATGTCCTTATTTGTCTTCCTTGTTTCATTGCGTTGGAAAGCGCATCATAATCCTCGAGTGGCCCGTGTTTGTCTTTGTTTTTGTTCCATAAAACACTTTTCCCGATCACTTTTTTTTTTATGAGCACTCGGCTATAATGAGCAAATATCACGGTCCCTCCGCTGTTATAAGAGAGTTCCACTGTGTTAGATCTGATTATTTTGTTTAGATTGCAGTCATTTTATTTATTTATCCATTTTTTAAAGTTTGAATAACATGACTCTTTTGTTGGTTCCCGTAGTGAAGATTCGCAAATCAGCACAACTCCATCAAAATCTATATATCTTAGTAAATTTTTCTTGTAAAACGAATTTTTGATAAACTAATTGAAAAATACCATTGAATACAGAAATAATATTTTGGTAAAAAATTTCGGCAATTTTTTTTCTCTCAATGTCAATAAATGTTGATAATCTACGACTTTTGATGTGGCGCTCATGGTAAAACGCCCAGTTTGCCATACCCTAGGCCCTTAAATATGCCGTTGAGCCTACATAATGTAAACCAGTTTAGAATGTAGTACTAAGCAAAATGGCCATTTACAAAAAAATTATATTAGTGTATATTTCTATGACAAGCTCCTTATTGAGAATAAATACTACACATAAGGGCGGCCTAGGGTATGTGGCGCCCTCCTGCAAACGTAGAAAAGGCGACCCTATTTATGCTCTAGGTCGTTTTACTCTTTTGAGTTCAAACTGGCGCCCCTTCAAGGCTCTCCGATGCGATGCTTACCTTGCTTACCGCGTCGGGCCGCCCCTGAGTACATAAAACATAAGTGGCTCTTTTACTGGGGGAATACAACTGAATCCCCATAGAACATGGTTTGTGGGCTGTAATCAAATGAAACACTTTTACCTAGTGACGCTGTCTTATTTTCCCCAACTATGGCTAGTAATGTATGTGCAGAAATAATAAATTAGTACACTATACGAAGACACCGATCACTTCATTTGAATGGCCATTCCTAGAGATTTCTTTGCGACGACCATTAATGCTACTTTCACCTTGTGCTCACTAAAAAAAAAAAAAAAAAAATGTTTCTGGCGTCTTGTCACTTTAACCTGCTCGCACCCATCGTTGCCAGGACACGATGATAGGGATTCTCCTACCACACCTGTACCCACAGTTGCTTCTTGGCATGGGTCCAGGGCCCTTGCTTAAGGAGGGGTAGGGGGGAGTCTTCTCCCCCCCCCCCAACACTCGCAAAATTCTATCAAACTTGGCAAGATTAGATACCTAGTTGGAAAATTTGGTGAAAATTTTTTAACAAAAAACGATAATTTACTTTCTGTTTCTGGTACACTTGGCAAAATTACGCAAATCCAGTCGGCAAAAGTAAAAAGTTGGTAATGTAGTCGATAAAAAATAAGTAAGTTGGTAAAAACCGATATTTGATTTGGCAGTTTATCGCCCCCCCCCCTAAAAAAATACTTAGCAATGGCTCTGCATCGGTCATTGAAAGCCCTTGCTTTCAAGTGACGTCCATGCCCTCTATCTGCCTCATGACACTTCTACAAATAGTAATTTAAGTACCAACCAGAAAGTTTCAGGGGAGAAGGTTGAATCCCACAATTGCCCCTAACGACAGACCTGAGAGGTGGCCGGTCAACTCCTTTAACAACTTTTCTTAAATCTCAGAAAAATATTAGTTGCGATGTTTTCGCAGCCATTGTTAACCTTAGAAATCTAATGAAGAAAGTTAGACGTCAAAATCACTGAAATATAGTTTTATTTTTAAAAACATGTATGTTAAAAAAATATTTTAATGCATGTATATGCGATCATATCACCCTGTTTTAAATCAACAAAAGCAATTAAAACTTTTTTTTTTTAAATTGACAGCATTTAAATCTTCTATAACTCAAAACCTCTTTATAGAAAGAACCTCTTTACTCAGAACCTCTTTACTCAGAACCTCTTTACTCAAAACCTCTATACAAGATAGACAGATTCTATTCAGAGCCTTATTATCGCATGGGCAAATCGGGACTTTGCCCAGTACCCCCGGTTCGAAAGGGCTTCCAATTTCGAATGTTCTTATGAAATACTCTATGTCAAAATTTTATGAAAAGGAAAACAAACTTCATAGATGGAGACCCCCAAATTCATCAATGCCCGGGACGCTTGTTGGTCATAACCTGGCCCTAGTTCTATTGTAACAGTTATGAGCGTAACTGAATAAGTGGTTTTCTGATGTATTTGGGGAAGTGACAAAATCTCCTAAACTTGAACTTGTACAATAGATAAAGACAGTCTTGTAATTTTTCAAGGCGTTCATGCAAGGCAGGGTATCTGTGTCCCGGGTAGTCAAATTATATATAAAACCTTCCTTCCCCATTGTATTTTGCCAGATAGAAGGGGCGTAAAATCTAGTTAAGAATCATCAGGGAAACCCCTAGTTATACCTCTGTATAGTATAGCCCGCGCTCAAGGGCGGATTAAAGGGAGAGGCGGAGGGGGGCGACCGCCCCCTCCAGAAAAAAAAGAAATTAATGTAAAAGATCCTATTTTACATCCTTATGGATGTATATGTCAATCTTCTAACTAACTGCCCCCGACAAACTTGCATTAATCCGCTACTAGTCCCTATCCAGTTACCTCAATGACCATAATATATCACCTTTTGCAAACATATTTTAGTTGTATTAATTTTCTATTTATAAGCCAAAGTATTGCTCTTTCAGTGGTTAGTGCTGCCATCTCTTGTTACAGAGAGTAAACAAAAGAGCATTCTTGATTTTGATAGTCTTCAGTTATTTTCTTCTAAATTCGAAGGAGTATACGCAATGAATTTTAAAATAAAGTTTTTCGACAAATTATATAACTGTAAATATTTTCTGTAATTTGTTGGAATATGTTATATAAATTTCAGTTGTTTTATTTACAACTGATATTGATTATTTACAACTCTTTGATAAAATTTAAAAAATGATTTTAAATGTTTTACAATTCTTTTCTTGTGCGACCACAAATTTATTGCTGAAAAAAAAATGAAAATTTCTTTATACCAATGATTGCTTTTTAGTGAAATTTTATTATTTCATTTATATTTTAAATAGTAAAGAAACAACTTTTCAGACATAAAGTGGATCCCTCTTAAATACAAGAATGAAGCAAAGATAATCTTTGACAATCGTATTTTACTATTTTTAAAATAAGAATCCTAAAACTGTTTTAAATTTTACCGTGTTTACTCGCGTAATAGTCGCACTCGCACCCCCGTTTTGAAACAGAAAGAATCGCCAAAATATTTTCCCCGCATAAAAGTCGCAGTCGCGTATTTGACCTTCATTTATAAGATGAATACTAGAAAAATCTGTTAAATTTTTACGAATAGTGTGTGAATTTTATGTCTAAAAATATTACCATAAGAAGAAAAATCCCTTTATTTTGTGTGCAACTGACGAAAAGACTATTTAATAACCAGAGCATGATGAAAACAAGTGGTAATGTGCTAATTTTATTACAATGTACTTTTTATACCTGTAATATTTTAGCATGAGAGTGTACAACATCGTGTAATAGATTTCCCCGCATAATAGTCGCACCCAGACTTTCACACCGTGAAAAACGGAAAAAAAAGTGCAACTATTTCGCGAGTAAACACGGTATATTAGTATTAGATTATAATAAAGGGTCTTTTATGTATGTTCACTTAATAATTGATGACTTATTATTTTAATGTACATGGTTTTATTTTAATAACTGATACGTAAATGTAATGCAAAAATAGTATTATGGCCCATTATCTAATCGAGGGATCAAAGCCGAGGGAGAAAGTTTGCCCTCCGTGGGGGGACTTTCTAAGGGGATCTAACCCGCATTTAAGCGAAGTTTCGGAGAAAACTAATGAAATTTATTGATATGAGTTCAATTTTGAAATACAACAATTGAAAATTCTTACCTTTTGCCTGAAAATATAAAAGTCTACTCTAAATTTTACTGCTCTTCGAGAGAAACTATTTCTTTTTTCTTTTCTCTTCTTTTATTTAACATACGTACAGCATACTTTCTTTTTAGTTTATCACCGAGGATCAACATAACATATTATGAAAGAGATGTAGTTTGAGTTATTTTCAGCAGCTCACGAATAGGCTCAATTATTTTCAGCTGGTCTCTAGTAGGAACCATGTAATAATTTTTTTAATAGTTAAAAAAATGTCGATACCAGAGGAAAATGATTTTTAATTATTTTCTTAAATAGTTGGAGTGCTTGCATCAGGAACAGCCCTCGTATAGCTTCGCCTTAACCAAAAAAACAAACACCACTTACAGAAACATGCAAATTATTTTGTAGAAATTCCTTTAAGAGCCGCAACAAATGAGATTTATAAATAATTATTTGTCATAATAATTACGGTGGGATGAGAAAAACAGAAAAGATATCTGCATTACGTAAGGATAAGTTCTGCAACACTGCACTACGTATTTTCAAAGGGGAAACCAATATTGACTTCCTCTCTCATATTTGATGTTGCCTTGCCTATGAATACAGCAAGTGTTCCACCTAAAGTCACCATAATTGAGTGCTGTAACTGAATGCGAAACATACAAATAAGAACGAAACAAATATATATGAAAAAGTATACACAGAAATACATCTTTACAAGGAAAAAACTCACTCCCTGCTCCAGCTGGGCAGGAATAAAAAATAAATACGTAAAAAAAAAAAAGAGGGAGAAAAGTGTCCCGCCGAAATAAAGCCAGTACTAACAAGCCAATATATTCGCCATGTTTACACATGACTGAATAGTCGTAGATTGGTGGTAAACTTCACTTGGCTTTTCGGTTAAGATATATGAAAAAGCTAACTACCGATGATATTAACCCTGGAATCAGAAAAAGGATTATTGCCGCATATCGCTGTTTCTTTGGTTTACGACATTTTTTTTAAAATCCCATCTAGTAAAGAGAACAAAAATTCTGTTTCACAAGGTGTTAATAAGATCAGTTTTAACCTATGCCTCAGAAACACGGACTTTAACGACGACGGAGCAAAAGCACTGTCAATCTTCGAAAGAAAGGTTCTAAGAACTATTTTTGGTGCTGTTTTAGAAAATAATACTTGGAGGAAAAGATATAACTTTGAAATCTGTAAAATCTATAATGATGATGACATTATTACATACGTAAAACTGAATAGAATGAAATGGGCAGGTCACCTTCTGAGAATGAGTGCTGAGAGAACTGCTCTTAAGGTCTTCAATGCCACTCCTTTTTGTAAAAGAGGAAGACCTTTGAAAAGATGGAGGGACAGCCTGGATGAGGATTTTGCCAAACTGAAAATAAGAAACTGGAGGTCCATTGCAGGGAAAAGGTGGAATGGGAGAGACTTCTGAAGAAGGCCAAGGCCCACGAAGAGCTGTCGTGCCAATGTTGCTGATGATGGTGATGATGAACTACCGATTACCAATAAATGCTAGAAACCCATTTATTGAAGTTTGTAGGGTGAATTATTGGCCGAAGTTTGATTTTCCATCAGGACAGCGACCCATTCGCGTTGCGAAATCCTTTTGAAAATGGTTTTTCGATGACGGGTAGTACATCATGAAATGTCCTGCCCTTTTCGCTTGATCTCAGTCTCCAAGAAAATATGTGGGATATCCTCAGTAAGGATGGATATGCAAATGTCAGACAATTTCAGTCTGTGGCAGAATTAAAGGCCACCATCATTGAGCACTAGGATAATATAGATGTTACCGTCCTCCAAAGATTGATAAATGATATGCTTTATTCATGCTTGTATGGTGGCTTTATTTAGGTTGGACACACTGTAGTTTAGCTATATTATTGGATTAGCTAGATTTATGTGGCATCTCTTACATACGTTGAATTCCTTTGTTTTGCCGATTTGCTTTATAACCAAATCGTGTTTGCTGGCAATTTACAAATGCTTGTAATTCCTCATGCTGCAGACCGATGTCATGTTGTCAATACCCATATCCATAATTATCATTTTAATCAGTGATTAAGTCGAAAATAAGTTCTTTATTTTACTTCATTTTTCAAACTTTACGAAGTTTCTGCATTGTTATTTAATTGAAGGAACATACACATTTTTCATCGACTTCGATTATAGTTAGTTAGCTAGAATTAACTTCAATGAGAAACTACTCTCACTTTTTTTAAACAAAATAAAATTAGTTAATGCCGCAAAATAATTTAGAGTAATTTTTGCAATACAAACTTTTGCAACTAACTGTGCATTGTTAAATTAATGTAATATCACCCCGTTAATTTGAGTGCGTACTAAGTGAAAAAATTAAAACAAAATTATAAAATAGCACTTAAAAAAATCACTCCCAAAACTTTAAAATTTTGTCAACAATAAATCTCTGAGTTTTAATCGAAATGAATTTCAATCTACAAATCCCAGTAGGTGATTGAAATCAGACAAGGTAAAACTAAGTTTCTTTAATTTTAAAACACCCTAAAGATTTTGACTTTGTATTATTGGCAATTTAAAGATGTCAAATTACACTGGGACTTTACTCAGCTAGAAACATATTAAGATATTGTGATGACCTATAGAGATTTTTTTTTTGATCTACAATATTGCGTAGTAGAGAGTAATGCCATATTTACTGATGCTAAAACTGATTTTTATAGCTGTTTTTAAAGGAAATTTCTGTTTCTTCAGCTATGCACGAGAAATTTGATTGATATTTCCTGCTTTCCACTTTCAATTTTTTTGCAGCTGCTAAGAAAAGCAAATACCTTATCCGTTCGGTTAGTCATCCGTTATTAGATAGCAACATGAGTCTGATAAAAGTGGACGAATAACATTTTGCATTATGTAAAGTTTTGTTTTTGCTTGTAGAACGATTTCAAGAATAAAGTTTCTGATACAACGTATTAGTTAGTGTTAAGGGAAAGCATGCGTTTACACATACTGTACATAAACACATTTACGGTCATATTTTTTAAGTTTAAATTATGTATGATAATTTGTGAAAAAAATCACTCAAACGTATTAAAACGCGACAAAAAATTAATAATAAAAACTGCGCAGGCTTTTATTCAACATTTTTAATAATTTTATCCAAATTAAAACATTTCAGTAACACTGTATAAATGCATTTAGAGCATGGGAAATTTGAATTTTTTGGATTTTCATCATTGATGTTCAATGTACTGTAGAACTCCAACTATCCGAATCAATTGGTACCGGACCGGGGCCATCGTGATTCTACCGGGCCTACTTGTGCACTCCGATGAGTCATCCAAAGAGGCCTACAGATGCTTACTTATTGGTTCCAGCACTTAGATACGTTATCTAACGGCCAAATCTAACCAATGAGGAAACATCTGTAGGCCTCTTTCGGAGTGCACAAGCAGGCCCAGTAGAATCACAATGGCCCCGACCGGACCCCATTCGGAAAATCAAATAGGATAATTGGATTTTTTCCTTAAAAAGGGTCTACAGTATGTACTTTAATTAATTACTGTATAAATGAATGTTGAAAGTGGGAGAAAGAAACTATTTTTAAAGGAAGAGAGTTAATTAATTAAATGAAAAGGCAACAAGTTTACATGTTAAGCGTACTTACAAGTGCTGTACTTTAGTACAATATGTACGTACCAAAAAAGTAGTACCAAAAGTCATCAGTAGGAGGCGCTGAACACAAATTGTAATACTTGCATACATTGAAAATCGAGCCATTATTTGCTTTACATCCCATGCCTATTGACATCTTTCTTTGGATAAAAAGAAGGTGGATTCTTCCAGAACATTGACTACTTTTCCGCATACCATGATCACGTTGCAAGAAAAAGCGCTGCTGCTGAAAATGTTCTATTAAAACCAGGAGAACTTCGTTGCAGCTGGAAAAGAAGTCCGCCGTATGAAGAAGAAACACCAAGAGGTCTAATATCTGTATTTGTCGTACTGAAGATGCTACAGAAATTCTAAATAACTGAGCAACTTCAACTTGGCATTTTTTCAGGCAGAGAATGAAACCTTCCAGCTTCGAGAATGTGGCTACTATGCTTTTTGAAGCCAGCAATGAGTTGCTGCATTATATTGTGTTTTTGGGTAAGTAATTTCGTTTTTTCCCAACAGAGGACTTAATTGTAGTTTTCCATACCCAACTTCACACTTAAGCCACATAATCATTATTGTTACGAATTTTCGGGGTAACCCGCTGTTCTAGGGTTTATATAGTTTAAAGTTCGTGTTCTACGTTTCAAAGAGTTGAATTTTGTATTTTGTTGCATCAAAATCGGTTAACTAGAACGCGATATGGAGTTTTATGTTTCTCCTTTGGTTTCTATATAGCATTTTCTAGAAATGTCGAGAAGTATGGGTCGTAGGCCTTCGCTAACCTCACTTTTGGGGATTTATTTTTGGCACCAAATCTGACGATATTTTGACAAAAGTCGCCAAGATTGGCGACATTTTGTTAATTTGGCGCGACGCGGCTTGTAAAGTTAGTTTGCCTGCATTAACATGCATAAGAGCTTATTATTACTCTTCTATTATGTAATCAAAATCTAGCTTGTTCTATTACATTCCACGGATAGTTCTCACTGGAACCTTTCACGGTGTTTGTCGTAAACTATAAAAGCGCTGGGTTCCCCCAGTTTGAGTCAGTGTTCATCGAGCTCTCATTGAGTGAATTTGCTGCATTATGCTGTGAATTGTGCAATATTTTTGCTTGCTTTTCAAAGCTGGTTTTTAAGTGCTGTGTGTAACTTCTTCATTGTTGAGTCTTGAGGGACTGTGTACGATTTCTCTCGTAAGTTTCCGCTGAATTTATGACTGCGGAAGTGTTTTATTTTGTGCGAGAAATACAGCATTTGTGAAAGCTTCTGTTCTAAGCAGGCTGTAATAAGCACATTACTGGCCAATTGTGCTTGTAAATTTCGTACAGCTGATTGTTCGACGAAGTTCTAGAAGCAGTAAAGTTTGTGTACTATCCTGATAAATGGACTCTTTACTAGAGCTTTCTACACCTACTGGGCTTTAGAACGACGAACCCAGAAACTGGCAGAGTATTCTGCAGCATTATATATTTTGAAAGCTTATTTAGGAAGCTTGCTTGCGAAAAAAGTTCGATGGATCCTACGCAGTAGTTTTTGTTTGGTACACTTTCAAATATGGAAGCTGAAAAAAGTTGCATTTTCGACATGTTTTGCTTTATCGAAAAGATAAAAACACTGTTTAAGAAAGAAAAAAAATATCCGATGTGCATGGAAAAGATGTATTAGAGAACGCCGCGTCAGTGCCAAGACTGGTTTTCAGAATTTTGATCCGGCAATTTTGATGTCAAAGACGCACCACGTTCTGGAAGGCCAATTGAAGATGGAGACACAATAAAGGCATTAATTGATGAAAACTAGCGAATAAGAACTCATGAGATCGCTGAACGATTAAATTTATCGAATTCGACCATTCATGATCACTTGAAACGCCTCAAAGCTCGACATATGGGTTCCTTATGTTCTTAAAAAACGAAATGACTTTCCGACAAAACCAATGACCAATAGTACGAGGGTGCCAGTTTTTCTTTCCTGTGTAGCAAACTAAATATTTTTATGTGTATTATACCGCAATCTATCGGTGGATTTTGGTATTAAATTTTTAATTTAATATACATCTCGTGCACAAGATTTGAATTACCTGTAGTTCAAGATCTATGTTATTTGGACCACAAAGACGCCTTCTAGAGATCTCTGAAGTGGGCAACTTATTCCTTGTTAACTCTGTAATACCATCAACACTTTTCTGAAGTCACTATCACTCAAATTCTAAAATAAATAAATAAATATTTTTTTTTTTAATACATGTTCGCCGAAATGGTAACTGTTTTCTATATTAAAAATAAATAAATAGCTCACGAAGGCGGAACACGGGGTTTTTCGGTTTTTTATATTACAGACAGTTATAAATTTCAAAAATCACCCGAGTGGTTTTTAAAGTAAACTGCACCGGCATTTTGCCGAACAACGCTGTCATGAAGCAACATTCAAAGCGCTCAAATAATAGCATCCACGACCTAATACGCTGGCACAATTTGTCAACGCCATCTTTTTAAGCACCTTGTAAGACAAGAGAGATAAAACCCCTGCATTTACCGCCAGGATTTTCAAACAATAAACAGCCACTTATCGAACACAGGTCTTCGAACCTTATTCCACGCGGACTGACAGCTCCGGCGTTCCGATGTCGCATTCTCAGTATTGTTTCGCCGTGTTCGGAAAGCAATTTATGCTTTCGGAAGATTAACAAGGACTCGGACGGCATAGGAAGTGATTAACCCGCAATTAACTGACGAAGAGTTCGGAAAGTCAAGCGAAGCGTCGAGAGGGACTTGTTTTCAGAGGAGCGCCCGTAATAAGACGTGCACAAGAAAGCGTGAAGAAAGTTGTTTCTAAATGTTCTATGTACAAAACTGGGCTTAATGGAAACTGGTTATTAATAGGAGTTCCTAACGAGAATCGCTATTGTGTTTGGGAGGGAGTGATTGACACTGCACATCTCCATTCTGAAAGGGTCAGTGGTGGATGTTCTGGTGACAGGACAATGTTGGTATAGGAAAGAAGATTTATTGTCAATATTTAAACAATATATACATTTTTTTTTCTTTTCTTTCGGAAGGGTGTTTTGATTTCGATCGCTACAACAATGTTTGACGGTGCATTTTGTTTACGTTAAATTAGTCGTAGCTATCCGGCTTGAATACAAAGAAGAAGAAAAAAAAATACACTGATGTAACAAAAAACCCAAAGAAACTGGTGCTTTAAAAGATAAAATAATTAAAACTTTGTAAAATAACACACATAAAGGGTACCGATCAATATGGACGCGCGTTTCGGGAGGAACATTTTCGTCCTTCATCAGCAGACGTTCACGCACAGTAACATGCGGACTGAAAATGTAAACAGAAAGCAATAACGAAGAGCGAGTTGCCCTAGCAATCCGTTCTTTGCTTACAGTTGGCAACGCGCTCTTCGCTTTTGTTTACTATTTCAGTTCCCAGGTTACTGTTCGTGGACTTCTGCTGAAAGAAAAAAAGAAGAAAAAAAAAAGAAGAAAATCTGAAACTCTTTCAGATTTTAAATACGCACCAAAGTTCTATAGATTAAAAGCGTATCATAATTTATGCTGCGTCGTCCCTATTTTCTTCCTTATTCCAAGGTTGGAAAGGCTATCATTATTCATGGGTGAGCAGTATGTTTCTTCCTTCTTTTATAAAACCCATCTTTGGAATCAAAATCTATCTTAAAATCGCCTACTAAAACTATTTTACAATCTTCGCCAAGTATATTACAACTATACTTCACCGTTTTAAATATTGTTTCGAATGTTCATCATAATCCATGAGTGTGCCGTGTTTGTGTTTCGTGGGTTGACTCCTACTGAAATGCCTCGACTCTCGCTAAGGTGGCGATCATTAAACATATGGAGCTACCACGACGATTTTTTGTATTTATGTCGCAATCGTAATTTAGAATTAAAATGGCGATTTGGAACAACATGTAAGTAAAGCATACCGTTACATTTTTATTTATTTTGGGTTGCCAATTAATGTAGTTTTAATAATTAAGTGTCTTCAAATTCCTTAACTGGTGCGTTTATCGCTAATTTGTTCACTTTAATTTTCATCTAGTTCTTTTGGGAGCGTTGAAACGTACATAACTCATAGAGACCCATGACTGCGAAGCTCGCCAAAGTGCGGCGGTTTTATAGGTTGGCGAGAGTGGGTGGGTTAAAATAGGAACCAACTCTTTCGTGTTCCATAAAACACATCTTTGGAATCGAAATCTATCTTAAAATCGCATACTGAAACTGTTTTACAATCTTCGCCAAGCATATTCCAACTATCCCCGACTTCGCCAGCATTCCAATGTGCCGTGTTTTCCTTTCTTGTTCCACAAAACACTTCTTTGAAATTGAAATCCATTCTAAATCGCGTACCAAAACTGTTTAACAATTTTCGCCAGGCATAGTCAAACTGTACTTCACCTTTATAGTAGCATTTAGAAAGTATATCATAATCTATAAGTGTACCGTATTTGTCTTCTGTCTTCCATAGAACACATCTTCGGAATTGAAATGTATATTGAAATCGCCGACTAAAACTATTTTACAATGTTCGCCAGGCGTTTTCTAACTATATTCGATACATATTTATAATAAATTGTCGCATTTTGGCACCCAGTTTAGCGATCATTTATCAAAAATTGCAAACCTTGTGCGACTTTCAACATTCTATTAACACCCCCCCCCCCCTCCACGTTATCTGGCAAACACATTTCAAAAGTGACTCGACGCGAAAATTGTACCAAAATCGTGTCTACACAAAAAGCAAGGTTGAAATTAATAGCACTCTGGTGCTAAAAAAAAAATACACTAATGTAACAAAAAAAACCCCAAAGAAATTGGTGTTTACAAGATATAATAATTAAAACTTTGTAAAATAACACACTTAAAAGGTACCGATCAATATGGACGCGCGTTTCGGGAGGAACATTTTCGTCCTTCATCAGCAGACGTTCACGCACAGTAACATGCGGACTGAAAATGTAAACAAAAAGCAATAACGAAGAGCGAGTTGCCCTTGCAATCCGTGATATGCTTACAGTTGGCAACGCGCTCTTCGCTTCTGTTTACTATTTCAGTTCCCAGGTTACTGTACGTGGACTTCTGCTGATGAAGGACTAAAATTTTGCGCCCGAAACGCTTGTCCAGATAGATAAGTACCTTTCATGCGTGGTATTTTAAAAAGGTTAATCGTTTAATCCAGTCATGTTCCCGAACTTTCATTAGCAGAAAGGATAACTTCATGCACATGGAGCAGGGTCGAACGTGGTCAGTAATCTGTTGAGTCACACGTCCTTTCGCTGGGTAGGTCTGGAGTTGGGAATGAACTGAGGATCAGGGGCGTAGGATATCGGGATATATCCCCCCCCCCCCGAAATTTTTGGATTAGTGATGAAATTCCGTCTATTTAAAGACATATAAGTTCATATTCCCCCCCGAAAAATTTTCCAGGCGCATATCCCCCCCCCCCCTACCCCGAAAAATTTTCCTGGCTACGCGCCTGCTGAGGATCAAGGAGTAAACCCCATTCTCATGCTCTAAACTGTGAGAAACAGCGAACCTCCATTCTCTGGACACTCGCAAGACTGACATCTATAACTTTGAAGCAATCCGGTAAAGCTAAATGGAGAAATGCGACGTCGGAACACACACTAATTTGAGAAATCACCACCTGTTTGCTGTAATTGTTACAAATATCTGCAACTTTATATTGGGTTGGCAACAAAGTAATTGCGCTTTCTTGTATAAAATTCAAGCAAATAAGTTTTCAACAAGTTTTTAATTACAGGTAAGCTGTGCCTGAACATACGATTCATATTTGTTACATTTTAAAGTAAGAATTTCACTGGCAGTATTTTTTTTCGTCCATAAAAGATGGCCACCCTCCCCCTTTTTTCGCTTCTATCCGCCTTAGAGGACAATATTAAAAATGTCCTGAAATTAATTTTTAGGTATTCGTGACTGCTGTATTTTGCAGAAAGAATTTCACGGATATCTCTATTTTTATTTGAGATCACGCGGGATATGTGAAAGGAACTTCTTGGCCCCTTACCCCCCCTAAGATTACGAATTTTGGAAAATGCTCTCTGATCTAGCACCTATGTTGAAGAACTCACGTACGTGCCAAATTTCGCATAATTAACTTCAGTAGTTTTGGCCAGGCGAAATATTGACATACGGAAAAACGCAATTACTTTGTTGCCAACCCAATAAAAAATTTTCTTCTGCGCTCAACGCACTTTGCAATGCTCCGTATTTGATTAAACATTTTAAAAATTAAATATCCATAAAAAATTCATATATACAGATTAGATATATTTTTTGAACATTCAATTTTTTTTTTAAATCCTCTTTTCAAACGTCCATAAAAAATCCACAATTCCGTCTTCAGCTAGTCACAGCTATCATTTTATTAAAACGTAATTTATAATTTTTAAAACGAAAGAAGAACTAAAATTGATATTAATATTAATATTTTTGTCAACATTGAAATAATTCATTAAAAGCTTTAAAAAAACATTTTTAAGCATGTTCAAACTTTATGAAACTTCTTTAACCGAATGTTTAAGGAGTGTTGGAAATTGAAAATATTAAAAAAGTACATTCGTCTAGTGGCCGATAAGTTTTTTTAGAGGGTGGTGAAACAAAACATTTCAATGTACAATAAAGCTAAATAAATTGTTCTTTCGTTTTCTTTAGAACAATGATTTTTTTAAGACGAGGTAATGGGGGGGGGGGCGGGGAGAAATGAGATCACTCCACACTCCTGAACATCTGCGCTACTGCATTCCGCTAATTTTAAGTATTTTTATTTATCCCCTCGGCCTTTGCACCATCAAACTGTAATTTGGAATTCCCTAGTTTTTGATATACTCAATAGATGGCGTTACAAGTTTTGCACTGCAGGAAATTCACTCGCGGTGAGAATTTCATCATTGCGAGGAATTTTCACTGCGATCAAATTTTCACTTCATCAGTGACAAAAATTTCGATAATTGATAAGTGAAATTTTATAGATGAACATCTCTTTTAGGTCTCTCTACGTTTGTCTACTATAAGAATGTTAAACTAATTTTGAACTGACCTTAAAGACCAAAATTAAAATTCAGTTGTCAATTTTTTATTTTATTTGCTTTTTTAATTTTAAAACAATTTCCTTAGTAGAAAGGATTAAAGTTTTTTATTTTAAATTTCTTAAATAATTTTTAAAAGTGTGAGATTGAAGCTATGAATAAATGATTATTCAGATTTTAAAAGAGAAACGGAAAAAGAGTTTAGCAAAATTGTTATTTTTAAATGTTAAATAGTTCAAGTCTGAAATATTTTCAACATGGAATTTTCTATCCACAGATAAAAAGATCATTCACGATATTATAGATATTTTTACTTTCCGAACATGTACCATGTAAGGAAAGTATTGTAATCATGAAAAAATCCGACTTCGAGATTTTAATGTATTAATACATTTTGAGGTCTTCTGAGTTCATTTATGCTATTTTTACTTTCCGAACATGTACCATGTAAGGAAAGTATTGTAATCGTGAAAAAATTCGACTTCGAGATTTTGGTGTATTTACACGTTTTGAGGTCTTCTGAATTCATTTATGCTATTTTTACGAGATGTATGTATGTATATGTGTGTGTATGTGTGTGTGTGTGTGTGTGTGAGTGAACACGATAGCTCCTAAACAGGATATTGGATGGAGCTCAAATTGGGTATATATGTCATAAACCACCGTCGCTAGACCGGTATTGATTTTGGTGTGTATAGGATTTATAGTTTTTTTACAGAGCTACGATAAAGATTTCTTTTACATTATGGCCTATGAGAGAAAATTCTTGAAAGCGCGCAAGCGTTTAAACGGTACATTCGATTGAGCTCAAATTGGGTATATATGTTATAAACCACCATCCTACCGGTATTAATTTTGGTGTGTTTAGGTCCTATAGTTTTTCTACAGGGCTACGACAAAGATTTCTTTTATGGCCTATGGGAGAAAATTCTTGAAAGTACGCTAGTGTTTAAACATCACATTCGATTGAGCTCAAATTGAAAAAACTAAGAATTTTTGCTGAATTATTCATTGATTCAAATTTATTTAAATGATTGGTAATGATCTTAATCATAAGTGTTCGGAAAGTCGAGTGGTATCACTCCATATTTTTACGAGATGTAAATATGTATGTGTGTTTGTATGTATGTGAGTGAACGCGATAGCTTCTTTACGGTGCATTCGATTGCGCTCAAACTTTGTATGTATTATATTATAGGTCAACGTCGCACGACCGGTATTGATTTTGGTGTGTATAAGATTTATAGTTTTTTTTACAGGGATGCGAAAAATATATTTTTTTACATTATGGTCTATGGTAGGAAATTCTTGAAAGTGCACTAGCGTTTAAACGGTGCATTCGATTGAGCTCAAACTTGGTATGTATATTATAGGTCACCGTCGCCAGACCGGCATTGATTTTGGTGAATTTAGGATTTATAGTTTTTTTTACAAGGATGTGAAAATGGTTTCTTTTACATTATGTTCAATGGACGGAAATTCTTGATAACGCATTCTAAACGGTGCATTCGATTGAGCACAAATTTGACATGTCAATAAAAGGCCACGGTCGCATGATTTGCATAGATTTTGGTGCGTGCAGAGTTGATAGTGTTAGGAATTTTTGGGATAACCCGCTTTTCTGGGGGCTAAACTAGTAATTCGTATTCTACGCGTCAAATAATTAAATTTTGCGTTTTGTTGCATCAAAATCGATTAACGGGAGATGTGGAGTTTTGGGTTTCCCCATTGGTTAGTATAGCGTTTTATAGAAGTCTCGAGAAATATTGATGCTAGAGCTTAGCTGACGTTCCTTTTGGGGACTTATTTCTAACGCCAAGTTTGGCGATATTTCGCCAAAAAATCGCCATTGGCGATATTTTGACATTTGGCACGATTTTACCAATGGGGCCTGTAATGTTTGTTTCCCTGCCTTAATTGCGTAATAGCCTAATCATTCAACAGTATTCCTATTACGTAATCAAAATTCGCGCTTTAAAGGGAACCTTCGAGAAATTTCTCCTAGCTTCTGCGACACCTATAAATATCACAGCGCGTTGCCCCGGTATAGTCCGTCTTGCTGTAGACTGCGAGCGAAATAGACGTTCTTTCTATTCACTGCATTAGCCCGAGAATTGTGCTATTGTAAGCAATATTTTGCGTGATTCGAGAAGCTTGTTTTCGAATGCTGTGTATGAATTCTTCATTGAGGAATTTATTTATGATTTTCCTCGAGTATTTCCACTGAATTTTAGTTTGTAGAACTGTTTAATTTTGTGTGTGAATTACAACATCTGAGAAAGCTTCTGTACTAAGCGGACTGCACGTAATTGGCCGTTAGTGCCTGTGAACTTTTTACAGCTGATTGTTCGACGAAGCTCTAGAAGCAATAAAGTTCGAGTTCCACCCTGAAAGCTTCTGTACTAAGTGGGACTGCTCGTTAGTGGCTGTGAATTTTGTACAACTGATTGTTGGGCGAAGTTCTAGAAGCAATCAATAGTTCGAGTTCCATCCTGAGAAATGTACTTTTTACTAGAAATTTCTACACATACTGAACTTTAGAACGACGAACCCAAGAATCAGAGTTTTCTGCAACTCTAGTTTGTTCACGTGATTGCAAAAGAAACAATTCTTATACATTACGGCCTATGGACACAAATCATTTAAAATGAGCTAGTGTGTAAATGGTGCATTCAAAGAAGTTCAAATTGGGTATGCATATTGCAGGTCATCATCACACAACATGCGTAGATTTCGTTGTGTATAGGACTTATGGTTTTTTGACAGGGCAACAAATGGGTGTTTTTTACATTATAGCCTATGTATGGAAATTCCTGAAAGTGCGCTAGTGGTTTAACTTACACTGCATTTGAGGCTACAATTCGAGTGTGCAAAACAAATTTGTGCACGCAGGCCCTAAATATTGCACGGGCACTTGGGTACACATGCAGAAATAGGACCAAAAATTGAGCCAGCTGTATATTGGGGCACAAAATTTGAGATGTGCCCTACGCACAAAAATGTTATAATCAGGACGCTAATGCAGGCCTGTGTAAAAAAATTCGTATTCAATTTTTTATGGTCAACAATATTTTTAAGCATTTTATATCTTGTAACACAATTGAATATGACACACATTTTGAGTCTGTGAAATTTATCTTTCGATGTCCTTAAACCAGTTTTGCCGACTCGCTGTACGCCCTCGAGATCTTAGTAATTCAATTAACCCCTCGGTCTGGCTAAAAAGTCATGGAGAGCTTCCGTTGCCAAACCGCAACAGATGTGCTCAGGTCTGTCTTTCAGAATCCCGTGTGCTAATTCCAAGCAATTACTCCTATAAAACGGGTCATTCAGGTGGGCTGTGTGTTTGATTGGCGAAGGGTGCTTTCGTTTGGTCTGTTAAAATAGATGCGAGGATTGGCGTGCGGCTGATCAAACAGCAGATTGTGGTTGAGCGGCAGCTATTAAAAACTTCTGGACAGTACCTGTCATCCATTTTTATTCGCTGTTTTCAGGTTTTTATTTGGGCAAAATCTAAGTAACGGACGTACCTTTTGCAATAATGATACATTTAGGGTACTTTATTGTCCACTTATTAATTATCATACGTAATTTTTTGAGTGATGATGATTATTTTCGCATGATTCTCATTTGTGAAATTTGATATTTTTGAGTGTGAATTAAAGAGTTAGAAAACAAATCCAACCTAAAAATAATAAGATAAAACCTTACAGGCAGTGACATTGTTAAGGCGTCTTCTCACTTTAGGCACCTCGAAAATAGGCTATTTTCGCGATTTTTTTTCGAGGATTTTTGCAAACAATTATGGGATAAAATGGATCCTATATAACAAACACATCTTTCAAGTACAAGAAATTTTATATTTTTATTTTTTTGAACAATTATTATAGTAAAACAGTAGCATCGAAAAACCCGTGTAGAAATGTAATGTTCGTGGCTTGTTGATGGTATCTCCGAGACAGGTCATCTGAAACAAAAAAAAAATAAAACAGTTTTAGATTCAGTATGTCAGTGGCTATAGCGCATATCATCAGATTTTTGATGTTCGCGAAAATAACAAAATGGCGCACGTTTTTCGAAAAAAAAAACCGCGTTTTTTTGCAGTTTTTTGTAAAAAAAAAAAAACTTCAAATCAAAATTTCAAAAATCTGATGATATGCGCTATAGCCATAACTATGAAGAATATGTCATTCAAATTTCATGACAATCGGCCGGATAGTTTCCGAAATTTCATCAACAAGGCACTGAAAAAACTTGTTTTGAGATAAACGCGTTTAAAGTTTTGGTTGCAGAAAAAACAAGAAATAACTGAATAATACTATATCCAGCCGTTGGATCGATGTGTACATCGAAACTTGTATCGTCCGATTTTTTTAATTTTGCTGCACTCGCACTAGCATAACTCGTATCTGCTTCAGACTGGTGTGGAAGCACTCCACGAAATTTTCGTTTCTTAGATTTCGAACTTGGGCGTCGCCACGTAGCACTTTGTTGCGAACACTTTTTGTCCATTATAACAATCCTGAGCGCAGAGATGTTGCCGTTACGAAGTTTCAAATTATACTGATGAAATAACAGTTTAGCATCGTTGCCGAGTGATTTTCCTTTGAAAAATGCACGTGTTAAGGTCTTATTAGATGAGTATAGACCCCAAAACAAAATATACCTAAGCAAGGGGTACTACATTAACAAAAGAACACGACTATTCAATTGTATAGAGTCAGGTATACAGGGACCGTCCGCGCGGCGTCAAAGGAATCAGCTGGGTGCTCTCAGGTAGTCACCTAACGGTCGCCCAAAAATGTAGTTAGACTCGTCTGATCTTTATGAAATTTTGATATAACATTTTTGATGATATGTACTTTCAAAATTTAAAAAAAAAAAATCGATTTTTTTAAATTTTCAAAGTGAGAAGACGCCTTAAGTTGTTCTCATGTAAAGAGACAAAACAAAAAATATAAATCATGCTAAACACGTAGATTACAAATAATTTTCCTGCAGGATTTTATCTGCACATTGTTTACGTTTTGCGCGCTAGCATAACATGCAGTATCAGAGTGAGAGTATGTCCTTACCAGGAAGCAATGATAGACGTAGAATGGGAATCAGTACTGCTGTATCGTAGCAAAATAGAAAGAACAGGTTAATGTCCAAGGTCCAAGATACTAAAATATGCGTTTTTAATCGCTTTTTTTATAATACAAATCTACATTCCGAGATTTTCCGTTTGTGCTGGTCTATCTGTCGATTTCAATAAAGCGTATTCTTACATAAATTTCCAGTTGTGTCCATTCTTAGTATAAAATTTGACACCGACAGTAAATTTTATTATAAATATCTTGTAAAAAATTTCAATTACATTATTTTTTTATCTGCTTTTTAATAAATTTTAGTTATTACTCAAATTCTAAAAATTTAATTTTTTAAAATAATTTTAAAATTTTCAAAATGTATATGAAATGAAATTATTTTTTTTACCGTATATTTCTGAAGCGTTGATACAAAAGGTGGATGATCAGTCAAAATTAGCTCTTTTTCGTTAACTAAAGGGGTTGTTTATACGCCCTAAACACCCCCCTTACATACACGTCTATGCTTTTCAACCTTGTTAGAAAATTTTAAAAACAAATAGTTTATCCTGGCTAAAAACGTTTCCTATCACTACTGCAAACTTATGGGAGGTTTTTTTCCATGCTGTATGAGAGATATCATCAAATATTATTTAATCTTTTATTTTCTTTGCTCGAATGAAAGATTAATGCTTTTGATTATCCCACAGAAATCTCAGAAAGCATTAATCAGTTTCGTCGCCTGTCAGGTACATATATATATCCCTCTTTATCATACGTCTTCTTTCTTTTATAATTGCATAAAACATATATCATTTCTCGATGTATATCTTCCTTATTACTGACGTCTCAGTGGAATTGCATTTGCGTTTTAATTCAGCAAGAACTTGGGAAAAATATTTCACCTTGGTAGGGGTTTAAAAAAACGCGAGATCATATTGCTAAAAGAATTTTAAGAATTTTGTTTATATACCATTATAACATCTAATTTGTGATTAATACTCTCATTT
This sequence comes from Cheiracanthium punctorium, assembly GCA_038373885.1. Taxonomy (NCBI): domain Eukaryota; kingdom Metazoa; phylum Arthropoda; class Arachnida; order Araneae; family Cheiracanthiidae; genus Cheiracanthium; species Cheiracanthium punctorium. The sequence continues at coordinate 773,672 of JAWZYV010012352.1, read as the reverse complement.
ACAAGAGCAACAACTTCGGATCAGACTACTTTTTTCTTTTACTCTTTCTTCCAGATGCTTTTCATTTACTTAACTACTGAGAGATCAACATAAAATGTACTTGCTGTACTCGTTACTTATGCCAACAAAGATGATTTCAATGGAATACTTTCAAAGTTTCCAGTTTACAAACCCTTTGAGCAACCATTTTCGCACCGATATACCTTTGTTCGTAAAGTCATGTCATGAATTCGTACCACTAGTTTTTCATGCAAAAACTGGAACAGGTGAGACGCACCGATTGTCCTAGTTTCTTTCGAGTTTACGAAAGACTTTAATTTATTTAATTTTGTTACCTGATGATGCGTTGTTATTGCTGTTGTTGTGAACATGTACAGCGGATTTGTGTGCTTGGCTCGAAGCCTGCTTATAAATCCTCGTCAGAAGGACAGCACAAGGGCGATGCCCTCTGTGGGGGGCTTTCTAAGGGGTCTCAACCCGTATCATTGATACGCCAAGTTTCGGAGAAAACCACGGAAAACTCCGAACGGTTAGGTCGACGGACGCGCGATGGGGTCCGAGTTGTGGGATTAAGGCCGATTAGCTACGCATGGCCTCTAGGCCTATGGGTGGGATGTCCTCCGTGGGGGTCTTTCTAAGGGGTCCTAACCCGTATTTACGCTAGCGATGGGGTCCGAACCCGGGACCTTCACACTACCATTTCCAGTGACATAACCACTGTGCCATGGTGAGGCCGGATCGAAATCAATATGAATGCCTATATTTCTATCCGAATACGGTGATGTCTTCTTTTCCTTGACATTGCATTGTATGAGCATGTTTTTGCGCATGTATATGTACATATTTATGTACGATTTTACATACACACACATACGTACATGAATACATATACATGTATGTATATATATATATATATAATATAAATATATAAGGGTCGCTCAAATGAAAGTAGCATTGCTATTATAATTCCGACATTTGAAGAGAAGGATGACTGCGCGTGTTCCTATAGAGGGCGAAGAGTGCTGGGAGTACATGCGATATCGTCAGCTTCCGCCAAATGCGTGTGTGATAGCGTGTGAGCAAGGTAAAAGGCATTGATCGTATCATTGATGCCTCCAAACTATGTCAACGCGCGGTCGTGCAATTTTCAAGAGCAGAAAATGTGAGTGCTTGTGAAATCTATCGTCGAATGCAAACTGCGAATGGAATGAAGTGCATGTGACACAGATCGGTATTCCGAAAATGTCTATGAGCAAGGGAAGTATGCTCCTCCGCCTCACTCCGGATCTTCTTCACCCAGAGTATCCATCATCTCTGGGGTTGACCACTTGGGCGCTTGTTTTAACCTACCAGGTGATCTTGTCTAGCCTATTTGTTTCATCTTGTATTACTTCTTTCTTCTGTTACTAATTTATATTAATACCATTAAACCAATTGTCAAACCGCCTTTAGTACCACTTTCATTTAGGCAACTCTTATATATTAGGATTTTAGATTTTCGTCTATAGCAAAATATTTGCAATTTCGTATAACGTTAAAGAAAATGACTGCAAATTCCAGATGGCACGATTAACTAAAGAAAACTGAGTAATAAAAAAAAAATAAATAAATAAACAAATATTAATTTTATTTAAACCTTTTTCCTCTGGGGAGGGGGGAGGTGACATAGTTACATATTTATCCATTGACGAAAAATTCAGGCTTTATTTAGTATTCCTTTAGTCCAAGCAATCCAAGATTTCCTCTACAAAGTAAGTTTCTACTAAGCATTTGGCAATAAGAAGGCTTGCTTAGCCAAAAAATTCTATAAAACAAACGTAGCTTCATTTATATTATCCGTAGTACGGAAGCCGGGGTTTGATGCATGAATACACACATATACTAGCATTTCATCTTCAGCAAATGTTTTAGCAGCTTCTGAAATAAGCCCGACTATACCGTTCTTGAGTATCTGAAATTCTAGAAATCCAGCATTAGGATACAATCTCACACATATATATTGCCTACAAACAGTGGCAATAAATACACCGATAACACAAAACTTTGATTTATACTTTCTATAATCACAATGATATAGATTTATGAGTAGGGAGATTAGTATCTCAGACAATGAGACTGATTAATGTTTGGAGCTATTTTCTTAGAGATAAACACAGACATTTGTCTCTACTGATGGGAGTTTTGTAGAGAGTAAGGAAGATCTTCCCTCATTCTGGAAGTTTTAGCAGTTTAGGGAAAAAGAGAAATCGCTCACAGATATTCTGCTGTAACGACGAAAAATATGTTACGCAGTTTTCATTCAAAGTCAAATTCTATTTAAGGGAGTCACACGTATTTTAAAAGCAATGGCATCTAGCATTATTGAAACAATGGCTACCTTTATTTATGTTTCTTACCTAAGAAAATGTTTGACGTATAGTAAAAATTGGGGGTTTTCGTTTATTGAAATCTTTCCTTTTAAATTTTCACGGAACTAACTTTATTATTATTATTATTATTATTATTATTATTTTGATTTGTCAAATTTAACTGTATAAGGTAAGCATAGTTTTTACCATTCTAAACCTACAAAAATGGAAAGATCTTATTTTATGTTACTCCTAATTATATATATATATATATCTGAAAAATTTTGTAAGAATTCCCTTTTTTTTATTAGAGAAGCTCAAATAACTGTAACACTACTAAAAATTAATGTCAAAGTTTAGACTTTCCTAATCATTTAACAATACGAGGGTTTCCCTGTTTTTATTACAGCTTCCGATCCTAAGTAAATTTTTCAAGGTAAAAAGGTTTAAAGAATTACTTTTGTAAACTTTAAAGGAAACATTTAAAGGAATATTACACACATTATTAATAATTTTAAGAATTATAATAAACAATGTTTTACCTTTGAAATAGCGAATACAGGATTAATTTTTTTCATTAGCTAAAATTCTTCATATGACGATGTTTTGAAATTTATTTAATTTAAATTAAAAGAATAATTTTATTAATAACTAAAACCGCTTTAATACACCAAGTAAAGACTTCTAATATACCTCTTTAAGAACTTTGCAATGCTTTTCTAGCTGCCCTTCTATCTATATGAGGTGCAACTGGTACCAAGGATGAACTCAACATTTCACAAAAACAAATATCTATTTTTTTGTTTAATAGATATTCATGAATAAGTAAATAAGTTTTTTCGCTGATTTCGTCCTTCTTAAGCTAAAACTGAATGTGGAGTTTTTCACTAAGTTCAGCTCAAATGCAAAAATTTCTAACATCTTATTCTGGAAACAAACATTTGTTGAGTTTGTCTCCTCTGCGTGGTGCGCCTCATATGCATTTTCAAAACTCTTAGTAAATATTGCATTTTTCTTCCTTTTGTTGTAAGCATGTTATAAAAATATTTTTTGTCAGTGCTTCAAAATTTTGTATTCTCCATATATTACAGATAATATTTGAGTATTTTTTTCTTTTTCGGCAATAGAAATAATTCTTTTACGGTTAAAATCAAATACTTTTGCTTTGTATTTTATTTCCACACTTTGTTGATCACGGTCAATTTATATCATCAGCAAGATCAGACCACCTCGATAATCTTTTTGCTTTCACCAAGACATTCCGAAGATCGAAAATCTTGACTTCCAATCTTAAACTTTCTATTTTACCCCTCCCTCTTCCTGCTTGTTGAGAACACATCCTTATTGTTCGTTTGTCAAATTCCAAATATCCTTGGTGCACGTGTTACTTGTGAGGAGTCGCTTGTTGCATGGTATCACGCGTCACCTTGTTGGCAAGGATTATACAACACGCTGTTTAGACAAAGACTAGACATATATGACATTATTTAATAAGTGGATAGGACAAAACAGACTGAGGATTAAGCGAGTGTTTCACATTAAATACCGTTGGTCTATAATTTTAATAGCACGCGAGGTCAAGACATACTTATAGCATCTTCTCTTATGATGTTCCGATACAGGATATCTTGCACAACAGAGCAGTATTTAAAACAGTGTGTTAAGCACTATTGAAGTGCTAGATTTAATACGTTTAGGGCTTTTAAATTTATAATAAACATTTGCTTAGAAGAAATTCAATCTGTAATTTTTTTGTATAAGAAGTTTAGTATGCAAGTTTACTTTATTTATTTATTTATTTTTAATTGGTTGATTGTTATAGAGCTTCTGCCGAGGTTTCTGTCTTACTGTCTTCGGCCTTAACCTTTTAACGCTCAAATTCTGACGTTTTGATTGTTGCCAGTCACGAAGAATAGGTTTGATTTCTATAAAATAATTGCGGTTCACTTAGCTCCACGAGAATCCTTTACTTTTTAGCACGTCATTTCCCGTAAGAAAATGGTCACAATTATTTTTAACAGCACTGAGGTCTGCTGAAAAATGAAAGAATGCGAGAACAGCTGGATAGATTGCCCAATGCTGAAAAAAGGGCAGCCGTTGCCATCGCTCGACTTAACTACCAGCAAGATGGCGGACGATCAAAACGTTCATCGCTTGCCACAGATCTAGAGCAGCACACAGCCAGTGTGCGCACACAGCCAGCTGCGTCAAAAAAGGGTCTCTAGATCTGTGGCACGCGATGAACGTTTCGATCGTCCGCCATCTTGCTGGTCGTTAAGTCGAGCGATGGCAACGGTTGCCCTTTTTTCAGCATTGGGAATGGGTTGCGCCTCAAAGGGTTAAGATACACACATTAAACTTTGAGCTATGTAGCACCCAAAGCAGGGGCATAAACAAAGGATAGGTAATCTGCCTCCCCAAAATCCAAATTTAATGAGACAAAGTTTTATCGCCAGTAGAAGGTTTTAGATGGAACTGGAATGTGAAAAATAGCAAAGACTATTTGAAAATAAATATATGTAAAAGAAAAAGAACCTTTTTACTCATATTATTAAAGTATTCTTACCTAATGACGACTTTTTATGTATTTATGACGGTGCAGGTTGAAATCTTTGCTAAGCACAACAGTAACTAATTTTGGGAGATTAAAGTTTTAAGACGTCAAATAAAAAATTGTGGAATATGTGCACTTGCATTGTCCACGGAATAAACCATAACGTTATTTATTGTTATAAACATGCTCGAACACTTATAAATGCACATGATGATTTTCTTCATGAAACATAGCTTTGAGCTAGCCAGAAACAAAATGGAAAACTTGCCATAGTTTGCATTCTCATTCTGAAAATACCATTTCATGTAGTTCGTCTTTTAAAGAGATTTTTATCAAAGTAGACCATCTCTTTTATTGCTGGAATCCAAATCTTAATGAGCAGGATTTGTTCCTAAAATGGAATATTTAAAAACAGGAATCTACTCCTTAGTGTCATCATTTCAAAATTTAAACGAGCAAGCATTTAATTTGAATTTATCTTATTATACATACGGCTGCTTAAATCAAAAATTTAGAACTAAGCAGCCATGTAACAGTTGCAGAAAATTACCTTGAATTTATGTATGAACAATAGTTAATAGGTCTATTCATATATTTGACAGCCGAAATTCATGCAATTATTATTAGGATGTATTTAAAAGATAATCAAGCCAAAATTTAGGTTAAATATTTGGTTTGGTTTTAAAGTTTTCTAAATGCTTAACTAATGAACTAGAGTACCCCATACCTGACCTTGCAAAATATTTCAGTAAAATAGGCTATTTCTAAAAACACGTTGTTTTTTGGGCTTCACTCAATCGCTACTTCATAGAATCTATATTATTAAGACTGTAAAAAATCAAATAGAGTTACGCTGGCATTTACTATAAATGAGACAGAAATCTGATATCGAAAGTATAAAAAGTAAATTTACGTTTGCTGTAAAATAGCCCCTGTCACACAAATTCATAGACATCTGTAACTTGACCCAACCTGTAAGGTGACCGACAAGACTCGTGCTCAAGAGTCACACCCGGCTTTCTCCTACATGAAATTACCTATTCCTTTTGCAATACATCAAGTACATACTGGGTCATGCACTATTATCTTTGCTTCTATTCCTCAGGGCGTCTTTTTAAAGACTTCGCCTTAATTGTTTCTCGAGCTCATATTAAAAACTGCTTAAAATCTGTGTCCAATTTTAATGAGAATTCTTCGCAACTTTCAAATCTGTTTTCTCCATTGTGCGCGACTGGGAACTGAATTAACTCCAGTAATCCTTTTCCAACTTTAATTGGTTTGCGATGCTAATCCCACATTTCTAATTCGCATTGCAAGGCGAGAAACTCGAAGCACATTACAAAACGACACCAAGAAGAAAGTTTTACGGACACATGCACCGATTTCAGAAGCAGTTACGGGAGAAAATTCTTTTTCAAACCGGGACTATGAGGTGCTTTAATTTTTAACCCTTTAAAGCGCAACCATTTCCCAATGTCGAAAAAGTGCAGACGTTGCCATCGCACGATTTAACTACCATGAAGATGGCGGTCAATCGAATTGCCCAGTCCATGGCACAGAGTTAAAGAACATTTTTGACATACCTGGCTGTGCAGCGCCGCACAGCCAGCTGTGCTTTGTTAACGCTTATTACCGCTTTCCAATAAAGTTGAAAAGCGTTTATGATTTCCATTTGTCTGTCTGTCTGTACTATAAGTGCTGTAAATATGCATTGATTGCTAGGAAATTTATTTGCATTATTGCTAGAAGCATGTACCGCCTGAAACTTTGTTCATTATCTTGCGGTCTACGGGCGGTCATTATTCAAAGTTTTTTTAGAGACATTATTTGATTTAAGACAATTAAAATTGATACATGCTATTAAGGCTTACAAAATAATGTTCCCCACTGAAAATAGTGTAAGTACTAATTTAGTTTTTCTACTGGATCACTCAAAAGAATCCGAATGTATTACGGTCTATAGTAGTTCAGAGACATAAATCTGTTTCAAGCACAGCACAATACGTAAGAGTTAAAAGTCAGCTTGCTTTCCATTGAAATGATATACAGTATTTACAGTTTTTTTACGGGGTGTGCTACAAAATGAATGCATAATAATGCAGATTTTGGTTATTGCAAACAATTTCTCGCCAAATGGTTATCAAATGTGGCTGTTATAATGATATATTGCAAAATAAGTCTCCGAGACACTAATTTAACTGCAAATAAAAGAAGCAAAATTTTGCTTCTTTTATTTGCAGATTTATTTGCAGTATTTTATTTGCTTCTTTTATTGCTTTTTTCTCACGGACATTACTATTTTTAAGAACTATCATAAGTAACGTAACAGATTAACTGACAAATGCGTAACAAAACATTACGCTATAATGGCAGTGCCTAAAAAAATGGTAGCGAGATTGGTTTTTGAATTTTTGCCATGCAGTTATATGCACATGTATATATACATAAAAAAATCTGATATGGACAAAACATAACTTCCTTGCACGTCTATTAAATCAAAAATATTTTCGGCGCACTTCATCTAAACTAATTTTGATTGAAAGAGATAAAATATCAGTAATAGTAAGGTTTAGCTATTTCTAGTCAAATATTACGATATCGCCAAGCTAATTTCAGTTTGAAAGATTTCCTTCTGACACTTTATTTGGCGATATTTCACCAAAAGCCGACAAGCTTGAGAAAGTTTGCGAGATTTTGGGGATAGCCAAAGTAGTAATTGACCACACACTTTCAATGAATTGAATGCATCCATACACCTTAAGGTATTTTAAGTCATTTGGCTGACCCTGTAAATAAATTACCCAGTCGATTGCAGTCAAAAAAGATATTGAAAACAGTTAGATATTACAACAGTTCTAAATACAAAAGTTCAAAATTCTTCGGGTTAAAGTTTTAGAGTTATACAAAATACGAAAGAATTTTTGGCACCAAATTTGGCGATATTTCGGCGAAACTCGCTACGGCCGACGACAAATGGCGAGATTTTGGGCATGGACCAAACAATGACTGATTATCGTCACATTTGGCGATATTTCGCCAAAACTCGCCAAGAACGATGACAAATGGCGATATTTTGGGCATGCACCAAATGACTGACTGTCGCCAAATTTGGCGCTATTTCGGCAAAACTGGCTAAGATCGACGACAGACGGAGAGATTTTGGGCATGGACCAAACAATGACTGTCTACAGTTGTATTATATTAAAGATGTCCATAGACATTAAAGTATTGTAATTCTTTTTGGTGGTAAAGTATTGTAATTCCTGTAAATAAACTCTCCAGTAGATTGGAACCAAAAATCGAGGTGCACAACTAGATATTACAACAATCTTATACATGAAATTTCATAAAAGTTTTTGAGATTTGAGAGTTAAATACGCACACACGTGCACCGAAAGTCGCCAAGCTCGGCGACTTTGGGCGTAGTCCTTGAGGGAGGCAGGTGACCGTGGTCGGACCATTACCTAACTTATATGGTAGGACGGTATTGTGCTTGAAATGGATGAATGCCCCTAAAATTGCCATTGACCGTAATGTATTGGAAATCTTTTGAGTGTTCCTGTAGCAGAACTGTAAATGATAAAGACACTTCTTTAAATGAAGAAATTCATTTTGTATTTCTTAACAGCATACATCACTTCTGATTCTTTAAAAATAGCCCAATACCTCTTAATTACGCTTTAATGAATTTCGGCCCATAGAGCGTAATGTATTTCGAATCTTTTGGGCGGTCCTGTTGATAGACTATCCAGTCGAATGGAACCGAAAGTGGAGCTGCACAAGTAGATGTTACAACAATCCTAAATATAAAGTTTCAACATTCTACGCCTAATAGTTTTGTGAGTTTATGCAAGATATGCGAGATATGCGAGTTTATGCAAGATACGCGAAATATGCGAGTTTAATGAATTTCGTTCCATAGAGCGTAATGTATTTCTAATCTTTTGGGCGGTCCTATACATAAACTATCCATTCGATTGAGACCAAAAGGAGAGGTGCACAACTAGATCATAGAACAATCCTAAATATAAAATCTCAACATTCTACGACCAATAGTTTTTGAGATATGCGAATTACATACGTACGTACGTACGTGCAGATGGCATGGAAAAATTAGCCACAAGTCTCGTCACTGGTCAAAATGAGTTACAGACGCGTTTATATGATCGTGCATGCTAGCTTACGATGAGATGCATCGAAAAAAAATTTTTAATTAAATTTAGAGGTAGTCAAAATCGGTTTTTTCGTCGAAATATGGCCCCTAAAATTTTTCGGGATCACATTACTTCCTTATACTCCGTACAAGGAAGTAAAAATCGATGATGACTGTTTCTCTGTATATTCGCTACATAGGCGGCCATTCGTTGAAGCAGGACCAAATTTGGGACACTGACTAAATAGCCCAAAAGACAGCTACTCCTGAAAAGAAAATAATACGTTTATTATTTTTTTTTAGTTTTGTTGTTTTTTTGATATTTTTTCGCATATTTTATGTTCTCGTAAGCTGATTTTTTCTCCAACAACTAGGGATGGAGGCGAGATGAAAAAAAGGCTTCCCTCATCTCGCAAAACAGCTGCAAAGCTTTGTCTCGTATCGCAAAATTCCTATACTGTTATGTTTACACTGTTATGTTACGTTTGTTTCGTCTAGCATAAAAGTTGTAAATTTCTGACTCGTCTCTTATCCATCCCTACCGACAACTATACAATAGGGGAAAAAACGCGTTGCTTTCACCAGCACGTTGTGCTGCAAGTACTTGTAACGATAATATAATGTACTACATTTTACCAGCACATTGTTCAGTAATTACTTGTAACTACAGCACAATGTACAAGTAAAAGTAATGCAACTTTTTTTCGTTGATCGGAAAGGCCAAAGCATGCTTTTCAAATGAGCTTTGTTTGAGCATTATACCTAAATTTAATTTTTTTCGATAATTTTTTTTAAACGTTACAAGAAAATTAAGATTTGGAATGATTGATTTTGTAGTACCGATGTTAATTTATTTCTCGACACATTATTTTAAAAACTTGATAATTTACAGAGTGAACAGTTCGACAGCTGTTTGGCAAAAAAGAAAAATAAATTTTCAATATTTTTTCCGACTTTTTTTACGAAAAAAAAAAAAAAAACCATCCAACTAATAGACATTATCTAGAAATGTCTTTGGAAAATTATGCCTTAACACTTTTAATATACCAGTGCAATATGGACTGAATAGCTAGTAAACATAATTGTGTTTTGAAAAGTGTTTTATATGTGATGGTGTTTGGCATTATTTATTTATTTATTTTTGTTATTGTTTAATATGATGTGTCTCTTCATTTAAATAAAGGATTCTGTTTTAAGACTTGCATGAAACATGATGTCTAATCATTCAATTAATTGTCTTTTTAATTTTACGGATTCGCACGCTAACAGGAATTAGAACACATTTACTTAATAGAAAGCATAGCAGAGCCTAGTTTTCAAAATAGAGAGTTCATCGCTATTCTCTACAGGCCATTAAGTATTGTTGCAAAATTCAGTGTGCTTATTAGTAAAGTTTTTGTCATCATGTGTGCTTCATTAGTGTATAATTTAAAAGTAATTAAGGTTAAAAAAAATACTGGCTGTAAGGGGGTGCCGGTACGTAGGAAGAATTCAGAGCTATTAACCCCGAAAATTTAAGAAATCTAGTAGATTTAAAAAAAAAGTCTGAAAGTAAAAATTTGAAAATGAACATTTATTAACTCTGCAATAGACTCAAGTTATTTATTAGCCTTCTGTTTAACACATTTTGATGTATAACATGACCTATATATAGTAATAAAAATAAAAAATAGTTTATCGGCAGCGTTTCTAAGCACTATTGAAATGCGGTTGAACTTTTCTAATTTTATCTTTATAATTAAAAAAAAATTCTATGACTATTAAAAAATTAGACGTGAATGTATTACTCAATGTATTAATAAAATTTCTAGTCAATTTTGGATATCAAAGTTTGATTGGACCATTGTACGTTATATTACTCCTAATACATTCTGTCATAACCCTGTTAAAATAAAATTTTAGAACGTTTCAACCGAATTATTCGGAGCAAATATGTAAAAACCCAAAATTGTTGCTTTAAGTAGCTAGGGAAAAGATCCCTCCTCCAAGAAAGGTCAGGCAAAAGAAAAGTTAACAAGATTAACGCACCCCCCCCCCCTTCTTCATCCCAGTTTACCCTATTTTTCGGATATTTAAATTAAGAATTTTCTAGATTTTTAGTACAGTAGAGCCCTTTATAACACGGGTTTATATGAGACGGATTCGTATAACACGGCGTAAATATTGCGATCACGTTCGTATAACGCACTAAAAGAGACTGGGATATCACGGTAGTGTAAAACAGATGTTCTGATTTTATTACGCTTCAGCTACAGTAATTAATATAAGATTTAAATGGCAGCACTAAACATTATCGTGCTTCTAAGGTGTGCAAATGCGGTGTATTGCGGTTGGACCGCGTAGTTTCCCCTCCAGGTGGAGTGTAGCTTAGGCCTCGTATAGCGCGGAACGTATCTACCGTGTTATGGGGGAGCTACTGTACATGCTGTACATGCTATGCGATTGCAGGGAGGATTCGAGATAAATTAATCGATTTTTAAAGAAATCTGTTGGGGGAACTTACTACACACACACACACAATAAATCTGTAGCATTACCGCGTCGTTTCAAGTTTAACTAAAGTAAAACTATAGCATATTTCAGGGTTTCTTAAACGTTTCGGTGCGGGAACCCCAAAATATTTACTTAAATTTTATGGAACCCCATAAGCATTGCGCAAATCAGAAACGCGCGTGAGTGAAATTGTCAGTTTATTTACTTGTACTGTAATATACTATTGCAGTTTTAAGTCATTAAGTTTAATTTTTAACTTTAAGATATAGAACGGTGTGGAAATTTTAAATAAGTAACAAACTTAAAAATTTATACAATTACAAAAATGAATTCAATTACTTGGGTAAATTCAAACATTCACTATAGTTTGTCTATTAAGTCTAGACACTTAGGAGGTCACTACTGAGAAAACCCACATACATCTAATATCATATATGTGAGGATTAAGTATCAATGGGGCGAGTGTGCCTACTTATTATTTTAATTATATTAACAAATCTTGCCAAAATAGTCAACTCCGCTGGATAAAGCACTTTCTCAATATTCTTTATAGATTTGATCGACACTTTGATTATATGGTAAGACAAAAATGTTGTTAAAGAGGAAAATGCCATAAAAATATTATAAGTTAAAGAAATATCAAAATTGCTAAAACTTTTGGCGACCCGCGACTCAATTGAGGTCGCTACCCACAGTTTAAAAAACTCTGGTATATTTCATTCAAACTGACTTGAATTGAGGGATGTAGCGAGAAAAAAATTTCAGGGGGTACCCAAAAGTGGAAAAAGGTAGTTTTTCTCACAAAAATGTTTGATTTATTCACATCCATTTAACAAAAATCCAAAATTTCTTTGCCACTAAAATGCTTGATTTATTCACATCCAATTAACAAAAATCCAAAATTTCTTTGCCCAGGTTCCCATGGCACTCCTAGACTACGTCCCTGCTTGAATTCGTAAGGTCTGTAGCCATGTGATATACAACATTAATTCTTACATTAAACTCATTGTATCCATGTTCTTTGTGGCCATCTTACTTTAAGAAATAAACGCACAATACTCTCATTAATAACCTCAATAAAGTTTAGTGTGGGAAAAATCTTCCTTTTTTTCACTTTTTATATGCCTTTCATAAATTATTAAATAGGATATAGTAGGATTATAATACAATTATCTTCATACAGTTGCACAATTCTCTGATAGTATTTCTTTGTGTGAAGCGAAGTGAGTCATCTCTGTGGCATTTTTATTTTCTTTTAATGGTTGTATACAGACCCGCACGATATCGCTCGGGTGTGGCTAATTTCTATCTCAGTACAGCTTTTTCTCCGGTATATGAACTTGCAATTCCAGTGAAGCTCTTAAACTTTTATGTTATTTCTTAAAGAAAATCTATTCAATAAATGTTTCTAACTATCATCTTGAACATTTGTTTTGATTGCTCATTGTACTGTTACTTTTCCAGTCGAACTGCTGAAAAAAAAAAATCTTTTTTTTCTATAACATTGAGAACACGTTCACTGACATTACTAAAAAGCACTTCAAGGGTTGACTCATAGAATCAAGTTCAAATCACCTTTGAATCATCCTCCGATAGTGTTTATTTTGTTATTCAGGAAGCGTTAATTAAAATTTTTGCAGTTTTTTACTGAATGGGATTGACGATTCTAGGTCAGCAAATTGTGACTAAAATATTACGTCATAAGCAAAGCATCTTCCTTTTTAGATTCTACTTCGTTTGATAGATTTTTTTAATCTTGTTATTAAAAACCAAATACTTGTGAATGAGTCAGGTGCAGTCCATAATTTCTAGTCATCATAAGTTCTACTTTCCACATATTGCTAAATTCTGCAACGAAGTTGTGAATTTAAATAAGTTCTTAAGTGAATCTCAATCCTTAGAAGTAGTTAATTCAATTTTTTAGTAAATTACAGTATTTAAAATTCTTCTAGAAGACTAGAATCACTCATAATTTCAAAATTCGAATTTTTAAATTTTTTTTCTACGGAACCGTTTGCTAAAATTAGTACTAAAATTAGTCCATATTATGCAAAAAAATATTGCAACGATTACAAAATCTACATTGCTTTCCGAGTCCTGTTTGAATTGTATAGTAATATAAAAGTTGCCCTGGAAGAATTCTGCCTTACCAGAAATTTTTTATAGCCCTCAAAACACTTTATTGTTACAAAATAAAGCTAACTTACTGAATGATATGAGATTGAAAGTTCGATTAAAAATAATTTTTCTATAAAATATTTTTCTTTAAAAACCTTCTCTCTCCTCATCATTTCGACTTAATTTAGAAGGAGCGTTTAATTTGACAGCCCTATGAAGTAATGCAAGGGGAAATAAAACGGAAGAGTGTATAGAATTTCATTTCTGGCTAAAAGAAGATATCATTTTCTTACGATGCTTAGAGCAGAAATCATAGTTTTTCATGCTACACTAGCTGCATAGCCGGCGTCGCCCGACTACATTAGGCTTAGATGCATAATTTCCGAGAGAAAATTATCAGCTGATGTCAGTCATTTGATGCACTGATCTGTTTAGTTTTTCATAAATGCACGCATTTTTAATATCTATGCGTTATTCTCATTTTTAACAATATAATTTTGCTGTATAAGGCTATGTTGACTTAAACATTTTAAATTAACTTTTGAATATTAAAAAAAACTATTATATGAGTTAGCCATAAAAAATATGACACATTAAAAAGTTATTATTATGAATATCAATGTATATTCAAAATTATGAATGTGTTTTTACGTTAATACTGTACTGCTATCGCTTTCGGAAGGCAAGTCAGCGCCATCTATCGACACCTTCATGAAAATCAAGGAATTTCAAATTTCATCCATATCTGTGAAGCTGTTTCATCGTAAAAGAATAACAAACACACGCGGAAACTTTCGTATTTATAATAGTAGTAAGATCGTAGAAAAATATTATATTGATAATAAGTTATTATTAAAAAAGTCATGTTAATTCAAAACTACTTGGGAATTACATTCCATTTGAATAATAGTTTGAAATTTTACTTATTGTTATGGAACAGAGAAGGGATACTGTTTCTACGGTAAGCCAAAGTTGACTTTCTGGAAAATAACTGTTACTAATTTTATCTTGTGTCTACGTAACTTGAGCTATATACTTTATATTTTGAGCAGCAAGAGTTTGGTAATTTGATGAAAAGCACAAAACGATAAAAGATTCAAAAATGCATCTTTTAGCACGAATTTGCTCGACTCAAAATAAATTTTTTCATAGTAAATAATATCAACAAGAAAAACAATTTATTTTGCCTTTTTAAATGTCATATGCAATTGTAAATATATTTCATTTTTTATTTATTTGAAACTTTAAAAAATAATTTATTACAAAAATCATAAATAAAGATTTGGAAATACTTTGAGCAATAGAAAAAATGTAAACGAAATGAAATGTATTTCCATTTATTTTTTTTCTTACTTTTTAACAACAGATTTAAGACTTCAGTTATTTCTTTTCTAAAATAAGTATATTTATGTGAATTTACTCTTCGATTCTAAATTGAAATAAATGTATGATATCTGTATGATTCTTTTATTTGTAAATCTTTACGGGTAAGTACAAACGCCGTTATATTTTTTGAAATAATTTCGAATCATCAATATTTATCAATTTCTTAATGAAACGGTATCGTATAAAATACAAAAGTTTTATACAGAAGTAATTTCAAAGAATCATTCTAAAGTTAATTTTTCTAAAAATTTTTTTTTTCACTTATTCTTTCAGTTTTTTCGCAAATAAATAAATCATGAATTTCAATGTTGCCAAACAGAATTGAGTAAAATAACTGCTTTTATACTGCTGGCATAAATTTAAAAAGAAAATCTCGGGGAAGAATTTCAAACTGTATGATAAAAAGACTATTTAAAAAAAAAGATGATAGACGATATCCCAAGAGTAATAAATAGGTCTTTTGAAAATATGAAACTTTTAAGCTATAAAAATTCAGTTCAATATATTTTTAAAATGTTTTGTGAAAAATATTTTTTTTAATGTATTTTCTTACTATTCAAATTTATCATTCTATCTCTTTTTTGTTGGGAGTCTACATCTTTTATTAATTTTTAAAGCGTGTAAATTTGCGAATTTCGCACTTAATTTATTTTATGAACGAAAATTATTTGTAAATTGTTTTGCTTCGTAATTTAGTAGTTGCTCGGTGATACATTTTAAGAAAATATGGAAAACTATTCGAATCACAAAATTTACTTTCGAAATTAAGATTTTTTGAAATGCTATTTTGATGACAATTTTAAGGGCGAAAAGAATAAAATATTTATGGTACGAAAAATGAAAACTATTTTTATTTCTTCTGATGTGTTATTTATCAAGGTATACTGTGGATTCGTATTTAATTCGTTATAAGAAAGTTTTCCTTAATTTTAATCAAGTGCTTATATAATTTAGGAATTTTAATGATTCATCAAAATTAAACACACAAATACTAATAATAATGAATTTTGCATATGACGTCTGTTAATCATCAAAATAAAATGGAGAATTACGTGATTCTTGTCAATAAAATGTACAAGTCATTGCAATGAATTGTTTTACATATTACACCGACAAAATTTATATCCAAACCATTTTAATGTATGCCATTCTTTGACATACTCTTTGTAAAACAGTTTTTAAAGTCATAGAGTTAGCACAATTTACGCATAGTATGCCTGAGTCTGAACTTCCTCCCTAGCATAAAAAGACCTCTAAAATAAATAAAAAATAGCACGGAATATTTTTTCCATATAAAACCAATTTATATGACAACCAGACGTAATTTAAATCGAGAAGTAATTTTCTTTGGACTCTATCAAATGTCTGTAAAATGAACAACATTTATATGCATATGTCTACTCTTTTCTTAACGTACTATTATGTTTACTTAAAATATAAATTATTAAAATATCATAAAACTGTTTGATTTAAATCAGAAATTATAAGAAAAACATGCAAGAAAAATAAAATTTAATGAAGGGAGTTTTTATTAAACTGTCAGGTTTTATTTAATTTTTTAAAATTAGTATATTAAGTTGTTTCACTCTATTTGCGTTGTTGTATGCTATTACGTCACGGGAGCTTATATTGTTAGTGCTGTACCAATAATTTCAAAATTAGTAAATTGGGCACTGTTGGAAATTATTTACTCTTGAGTTATAATGTCCACTGCTGGTAGATTTTTTTCATTTTCCATGTTTTTAAAATATATTTTAATCCAATGTTTTTCTAAAGAGCCCTAACAAGTATTATTTGATGCGTCTATAGCGGTATAGAAATTCTAAATCCTTTCTTCTGGAGAATATGCTTAAATAAGCGTATTGCTTCCCTGCTGTGAGTCTTGAGCTGTATATTGGGCAGTCCTGATGTAAAATAAACTTAACGATAGCCTACGAAGCACGTCTTCACAAGAACTTTTTGAACTGAATTAGTGTCAATTAAAATCAACAGCTGTTAAATACAAATAAAAAAATTGAATGCATGTAAGACAGAAATTTATTCTAAAAATACAACTTAAAGCTGTTCATTTTATGTAGGAAAAATATTTTTTAAGATTATGTTTATAAGTTTTTTATAAAAGCAGTTAGTGCATCAAAGTTATTATGTATTACATTGAAAGGAATTTATACGTTAAATAAAAATTCTCTACAAAGAAATTTTTGTTCATGTGGGCAACAGTTATAACATTTTCTCGCTTATTGATATGATCTCCTGTATAATATTTGCACATTTATTGTTGCATTACCTATGGTATCTTCCGTACATAATACAATTTGTAATCTGCAGGTTGATATGCATTAAAAATAGTAGACTGCAGTTTTCATTTTTCATACTTTATTTTTATCTTTGCAAATGCATCTAAAGAGAAATTATCAATTACTGTTGAAATTTTTGCGCTCTACAAATTTCTGTTGCGGTAAATTCCGCTCAATGTTTTTTATTTTTTATTTTTTAGCAAATGTAGTTTGCTGGAAGAACATCTTTTGTTTCGTAATTTCGCTCTTAAAATGAGTAAATGCCTTAATAAGTGATGCATTAAAATATGCTTCATTGATTTTCAACGCAAACACAGGTGTACATTAAGAAAAAAGAAAAAGCTGAATTTAAAGGATATTTAATACGTTGTTTTAGAAAGGATTCTAGAAGTAAGAAGAATACTTCGTTCAATGTTTTTTTGAGAAAATTATCTTATTTCTTTCTTTTAAAAATAATGATTTAGTATCTTTTCATTGCTTTACAGTACTTGTATGAAAAAAGGGGTTCGCTAATTAGAGAGAAATATGGGAATACGTGCTGAATTTTTATGTTTTTGGCTTCAAGTAAATGCCAATTGTTGAGAAGTATTTGAATTTATTAAGATATTTAATAGTTCATTTGATTCCCCTTGCACTATGTTTCGATCTGTATTTCACTTCATATATAAATAGAAAATAATGATACTACTTTTCATAATTTCAGACCTCAATGAATATCTCTACATACTACACAAACTGCACGCTTTTATACAAAAAAAAAAGAAAAAAAGAAAAGAAAAAGAACTTATATAAATTGTTTCCAGTGTTTATTTGATTTTTAAAATAATGTTTAAATGACTTGGAAGAAATTATGTGCTTTGAAGAGTTAAAACTCGTTCAATACTAAAAAGTTCTAAGCCCCTTTAAAATTTTACTCCTATTCTAGGAATTGGAGTTAATTTCATTCCTAGAAAGGATTTTCTTCAGTTAAAAACGAATTGAAATTAAAAGGTGATGAATTTCATATTAGTTCCCAGCAATACTTATCTTGACTGCAAATATTTTCTTTAGATGACGACAATTATGTATCATATTTTGATACTCATATATACTCATAAAGATGTTATTTTAGTTATCTATAAAGACATTATTTTTTACTCCTATTTTAACTTTAGATCTATAGTATTCGGCTTCTATCACAATATTTTTAAGTAATATTATTTAATGGCTATATTTAACGTAGAAAACACATATTTCGATGCTAGTCCTGAAATAAGCAATTTCACCTCTGCTTGTCTTTGAGAATTTAATTCAGAAACAGTGCGGCATCGCCTATAGGCACAAAGGACGAGTCTGCAATATAACGCAGAAATTAACTGAAAAAAATAAAAAAATTCTTCACTTAAGGTATAATAATATATGTGAAGCAAAATACTTCTCTTAAGTTTGCAGGAATTTGAGAATATAACTCATTACTTTCATTTTATTTGTTAGTTTTGTGATTTGCGCTGCAGGCGTCGTCACAGAAAAGAATCCATTGTTATCAGTTCAAACTTCATTGGAATTCGTAGTACAGTTTTTACCTTAGTCTTTGTTGAGTACAAGATCTTTTCAAATTTAAAATTTGCGGAACATTCTTTTAATTGCTTTTGCGCAGTAAGTAATAACATTAAATGGCCTTTAATGCCTTTAGTCTGTTACTACGCTAATTTTAAAATTTCATTTTTAAAAATGAAACTTTCTCCATTTACTATAGCTAAAAAGATTATTTTGTTCATCGAAAATACACGCACACACACACACACACACATATAGTTAGTAATCTACTGGAAAGCTTTTATCAGGTGACATCCTTAATTTCAAAATTTGCATTTGTAATCAAATTTATCCTACAACATATAAAAGCCTCCGACTTGTGATACGATCGACTTAATCTTTACCGAATAAATTTGCTGTTTCAATAAGCCGATGCTTTTATTTACAACCAACTGTTGATAGAACGTTTTTAAAACAGTCTGAAAATTTTTAACTTTCGAACATTCTCTCCCGATTCTCCAGCGATAAATCGTAATCCTATCACACAAATGAGAAATTCATTCTAGACAGCCCCCCCCCCTCCCCCACTTCTCCGTCCTCCAAGCAACCTCTCCAACATTAGCAGCTTTTTATCTAGCACATGCGAGTGTACCTGCATTATTCAATTAAACCGGTGAATCGCGACGCTTTAAAGTTAATTTTTCTGTGAATGTGAGGAGGATTATGTATTTTGGAGTTTTCGTTACCTTTGTGTTAAATGAGATTATTTATAATAATGCCGGCCTGACTAAAAATAAACATGTTTAAGTGTTAAAGATTCTTAAATTTATGAGACCAATTCTTCCGACTCTTCGGATTCAATGGTAGATTATAACTGGTACAGAGAAAAATGGTTTGAGAGTGTTCTTATATGTATATATATACCGGGTGAATCAAAATAGATGTTAAGGCGATTATTTTTTTTTAACCCTAAGTGATCGAAACAAACTTCCAATTACAAAAGTTCGTCAAATTAAGAGTAGATTTCAGGTATTGCATTTTTTTTTGCTGGAGGCTGTATACATATTAAAATGCGAAATTTAATTTTTATACGTCCTTCCTTTCCTACCCTTATGTTTGTATAGAAGAATACCTTATATTTAGAAGAATGTTGCTCTTTGCCTAAGAAAATTAATAAAACAAATCCCGTGTCTCTAAGTGAAATAGTTAGTGAAAAAATTAATTTTGAAAATGATGACTTACACCAATATACCTACTGTGTTGGCGTCAGTTTTCAGGCAAAAAAAATCTTCACTTAGGGGACCAACTATGAGTTGATAAAAAATGAATTAAAGATCCCATTGTTGGGAAAAGCAATTAAATGCATTCAATGTGTGAAATCAATAGGTGCAAGTTTACCTAAAACGATCGGTACCACTTTATGAAATTAGCGATAATTTAGTCTTTTAAGGGGTCATCCACTAACTACACCACTCTTCCAGAGAAGGAATTTTAAAGTGTAAAAGAGGATGGCAAAATAATGGTGTATAAGTTACTTTGGTATGGGTAACTTTCACTAGAAACTGCCAAATATATGTTATCGGAAATTTCTACATATATTAGGATTTGAACAGCCAACTATGTCTATCGAGTGACTATCAGCATGAATTAACGGCAGTTGAAAAGTAGCGTTTTTCTCACTTTGGAGACACCCCCTTATTGCTTGGAGACAAATTCCGAAATTTTCAAATTGATATACCTCGGAAACTATTCCACGTAGAGACACGGGATTTGTTTTATTACTTTTCTTACGCAAAGAGCAACATTCTTCTAAATATAAAGGGTAGGAAAGGAGGGACCGTATAAAAATTTAATTTCGCTTTTTATATGTATACAACCCCCATTAAAAAATGCCATATCTGAAAGCTGCTCTTAATTTGACGAACTTTTCTAATTGGAAGTATGTTTCGATCACTTACGGTTTAAAAAATAATCGCCTTAACATCTATTTTGAATCGCCCAGTATATATATATATATATATATATATATATATATCATAATAATCAAAAGTCCGCTAAAATTCCAAATTTCTAGAATTTCTAGAACTAGGCAGTTTTAATTCAGTTGGAACAAAGGAACACGCTTCCAAAACTGCAATTACTACGTTTAATATATATATATAAATTAAACGTTTGAACTTTAAATAGATAATTCAAATAAATGATGTCAGGGGCTTGAAAACATTCACAATATATATTCACAAGCGTTACTGTGCTCGTTTATAAAAAGTAAAACCACATAATGAAACACACGCGCACATACATATACTAATCGAATGCCCGTTCTTTGCACGGAAAAAATAGCTTTCTCGAAAGAAAAAAACATATAAAAATACAAAAGATTGAAGAGATATTACACAGAAACAAAATATTCTGGATTAGGGAAAAAGGCTACTAACGCTACGCCTACATATGTGAATCATGATTATACTTTTTTTAAGTTGGCACATTCTGGAACTGGATCCCGTAGGAATAAACTTTTTACAGGCCAATGTTTCCAATTGGGAACATCGAATTAAAAATTTATTAAAAATGAAATTTTATCAATATTAACTTGGAAAAAATTAACTTTGTCAAGTCAAAAAATGACTTAATTTTTTGAAATAAAATTTGAATTTCTATCATTATTGGGAAACTAGAAAAAAAAATCATGAAAATAGCCATTTTCACAAATTTTTACAGAGCTATCTTGATACACCCCCCCCCCCTTCAAACTTAATTCGTATCTTTACCAAAATTTAAAAATAAATCTTTTGTTAAATCTTAATATTCCACTTATTATTTAAACTAACCATAAGTATATTCAGTTTTTCAAACCAATGTAAATTATACTCAGAAATGACCTATGCTCATAATTGGAAACAGTGAAAATTGTATAAATTTTCCCCCTCCTTTAAATGGCTAATATTCTTTAACTAACATATTAGAAGACAAAATATGCAAAAAACTAATTTAAAATATGCCTGCATCTCAATGCGGTCTGTGAAAGGTTAAACAATGAATATTAATGCAAATGCTCCGCTACCTAATGGATTATACTACCCTGGACATGCAATGCTTAAAAAGGGGCCTAGCTTACGATTTTGTGGAAAGATCTACCTTCTTTTTTTAGCTTTATTTCAAGCTGGAAATCACGTCTTACTATCAGTCAATAATTGCAGTATACTGTAATAAATTGTTTTATTTGATCATGATTACTGTTCGTTCAATTTCCATTGAGTAACATGAAAAAAAAAAAACATTTCCCGTCAAATCAGGTACACTAATATATTGTTGAAGAACTAAACGTCCCGGCCATCATCTGAACTATTAAAAATGTACATAACGTCATAAAAAAATTATTTATTGTTTAATTAAGTTACAAACTATTCTGCTTACAAATTTCATTTCCTTCAGTGGAACTGTTTTATAGTAATACCGGAACAAAATTATACACAATTTTCGCAAATCTTAAAATCACGATAAAGTTCTGAAAAAAAATAATGATAGCGTCATAACAAAATCGGTAGTGTTATAGTATAGCTTTTATATAGCAGCTTACCGTTGCATATCTAGGAAATGGCAGGTAGGGCACGTGTCATGGGCGACTCTTGAAAGATGTGCGGCAACGCAGCCAGCTGTGTTAGCAAATTTCTTTAGCTCTTTGGCGCCAGATGGACGATTCGATCGACCTTCATGTTGTTGGTGGTTAAATGGATCGATGGCAACGACTGAAATTTTTCAGCATAGGGCAAACTATTCAGTGGATCTTCTACATTGATGTGAAAATGCTTGCGCTTCAAAGGATGAATTGACCATACAAAGTGATCAGTATTTTTCTTACTATGAGAGAAAGAGCAATGTTGTTGTCTGCCATGGGTGCTACTTTTACCTAGGTAGGCCACTGGCTGTTTAGAAGCAATTATACAGCTTTTTAAAAAATCTTTACCAAAACAATGTAATTCATAAAAACAGTAAATATTGATGTAGTAAAAAGTAAATACAAAAGGTGAATCCCCAGATATAAGTTGATGTTATTTATTTTAACCTTTTGCAGACCGAATTGAGATCCAGGTATATTTCTTTTTTCTTCTTCATATTTTGTCTTCCAATGCATTATTTAAAGGATATTAGTCATTTAAATGAAAGAAAAAATATATTGTATAGGGTAATTCCGGGACAGATGCACCAGCCAGATATTTAGTTAATGTGCCTCTCAAATATATGGCGCAGCTATCACAATGAGACACTTAAAGAGATTTTGTAAGGCGAGCTACTATTTGCTACTCAAAAAACATAATAATTGTTCAGGTAATTATCATTGTTGCTGTTGGTGAGTCAAATAATTTTTTCACATGGTTGTAATTCTCCAGTTAAAAGTTTCATTTTATATGTGATCTATCTAGTTTTGATGATGTAATCTCGGGAATTAGGTAGGCTTCCAAATAACCTAAAATGGCGACGTGAAATCCACAATGTAGAGTCAGGGTGGATTGTACTTGTCATCCGAACGATCGGGGGAGATGGACCACGCCTATGCCAGAGAGATGGATCAGGTTTTCTGTCAATCTTAAGTCAAAGCACATAAAAACAATTTCATATATATTAAATGTCACATAGCATTTCATGTAAACTTAATAAATTAATTAAAATTAATTTCAAGTAAGTCAATTTTAATTTTCATGTAATGAAAATAAACATTTATAAATTTAATGCATGTACAACCTTTTCATTATTTTATGGTGGACCATCTTTTCCATTCATATGGTCCATCTCACCCGGAGGAGAGGGACCACATAGTAAATATTTTTAGAAATCATACAAAAAAAAAATTACTTTACATGTATGATCTTCTGCATTAGGATTTCTGTAAGAAATATCATATACTATATGTATGTACTGTGAAAAGTAAAATATATATAAATATATGACTTTTAGAGAACGAAGAAAAAGGTGGTCCATCTCTCCCGGAATCACCCTACAATTTTCACTCTGTTCCCAATTGGGAGCATGGGTCATTTCTGACTATACTTTTACATTGATCTCAAAAACAGAATATTCTTATGGATATATTTTGAATAATAAGTGAAATATTAAAAATTGTATAAAGAACAAAATTTTAAATTCAAGTAAAGATAAGAATTAAGTTTGAAGAAGGTCGGGGTGTATGAAGATAGCTCTGTAAATATGTATGGAAATGGTTATTTTCATGATTTTTTGTCCTGTTTCCCACTCATGATGGAAATGCAACTTCTGTTTCAAAAAATCAAGCCATCTTTCAACTTTATCTGATAATATTTTCAATGCTGATAAAATTTCATTTCTGAATAAATTTTTAATTTCATGTTCGCAATCGGGAACATTGACCTGAAAAAGGTTAAGTAATTTAAATTCAAATGTTGATGCGTTTAATAAACAATCTTTCATTCATCATATTCGATAGTTTTAATCACGTTCGCTGCAAAAAATCATCCAATTGGAATCAATCACTGCAAGTTGTAAACTTCCAGTTTCAGCTGTCACGATTGTCCCAACATGTGTTGCAAATCGCGTCGATAGGGAAGAGCTGATTCGATTTATCATTCGCCGAATCTTTTGGAGTGATTAATTTCATAACAGTGAACATGAGGAACTTCTCGCGCCCCGACAGGAATTCTAATTTACTTTCTTCCGATTAAATTAAATGAATAATTCAGTTGCGTTTTGACAGATGTGTTTTACATTTCAGCATGTCTTGTCTTTGAAAGATTTAAATGGATGGTTATTTACTTAGGTTACTTCGTTTTATATTTTCAGTATTTGTTATTTATGCTTCGGAAAATAGGTTCGTGCGTGTTGTATTTCTGTAAATTAAAGTATTCGTTTAAGAGAAATAGTCAGTGGTGCATCTCGGTAAAGTAGCGACCATGGCGGACAAAAAAACTTCGCTCTTAAAATATCTTTAGTGACCCTTTGTATTGGTTTCTCGTTCGTTAAGTAAGTTCGTTATGCAATTGGTAAGTTCGTTATGCAAATTTAAAAATTCTCCTCGATTTAGGCTCTAAGAACAGAAATTTAAATTTACATGTTTTAGTATATTAATGACTTTCACGTATTCGTTCCCATCGTTGGAAAGATTCTTATTTCGTTCCGTCAAGATCAATCGCATCGGTTGGAATTTTATATTCAATTCAGTTTAATTTCGCTTAGAGATTTTTATAACTTTTCTCAAAGAGCTTTAGATTAAAAAAATACTTCCTTGTATGATGGCTAAATATTTCGTCACGATATTCAGACTTTTGACTCTCGAACTTTGATGCTGAATTGAAAACCCGATATTTGCATGACAATTGAAGGGGGTTAAATCACTATTGTTTTTTATTCTGATGTTGCATAACATAGCATTGAAAAAATAGTTCAACATTTAGCAGCTCATTTTTGAAGAAGAATTATTTTACTAGCAAATAAATATACCACTGACTTCAAAATGTAACAAATATGAATCCTATGTCTAGGCACAATATTTTAGTGATTAAAAAGTCGCCGAAAATTTGTTTGTTTGAATTTTACGCAAAAAAACGACATTGTTTTCCTGTCTCCCTAATATCCATATCTTCGAATGTTCGGAAGGTACTAAATTGAGTTGCTGAAAAAATGATTCTTATCCACTCTTTTTAAAAGATTATGGATTTTTATGGACTGTTATCAGTAAGAGATATAATTAAGGAACCTAATTTCTTATTAATCATCTAATTTTAATTTCAAACCATTCATTATTTCATAAAACAATTATTATTTATAATTAATTATAGCTTTTAATTATTCATTATTTGCTAAATACTTATTGCATTATTAATTCAAATATTATGTTGAAAAATAGATTATTTTAATTAATGCGATGTATTTATAACTATTAGCAAAAGTTTGAGGTAAGATAATAATATATTATATGGATTACAGTGTGTAAAGATATGATGTGATGTAAATTAAATTGGCCAACCAATTAGCTATAGTAAACAAAATTTAATAAGAAAATATCCTATGCTTCAATTTTTATTAGAAAGTTTTTCTGAATGTTCAAACGATATTGATATTGAAAATTTTAATACTTGAATTTCCTTCTTTTATATGAATTGACTATGCATTAATCTTTTCGATTGCTAAGTCTCAAAAAAGGGATAATTCCAATTTAAAAAGATTATATTACTGTCGAATTATATTATTTTATGAGAAAATTTTTAGAAGAGTTGTTCATTAAGCTTTCTTCATTTCGTAACTAACCTATACTTTGATGCAGGAAGAAAATAAAAAGAATTAAATATATTTTGATTTTAATTAAAGCATTATGATCTTCAAATTCTTCAAAATTATAGATTGAAAATAATGTGCCTATAGATCGTAATTTTCTTTCCACAAAAATTGTGTTTCATGCTCAAATTTGATCACAAAAATAAGTATCCGTGCTCATATATTGAGGTAGCCAAAAAGGAATGCGTTCCTTTTTTTTTTTAATTATAAAATTCAAGAAAATAAATCTTCAACAAGAGTTTAATTACAAAAAAGCTGTGGATAAACACAGGATTCATATTTGTTACATTTTAAAGTAAGATTTTTTTTTTTTTTTTTTTTTTTTTTTTTGTCTTTTTTTTGTCTATGAAAGATGACCACCCTTCCCATTTTTTCATGTCTACCCTCGTTGGAGGATAAAATTCAAAATATCCTAAAATTGATATTTTAGGTGTTCGTGAGTATTAAATTCAGCAAGAATTTTATGGATGCATCCCTTCTTTAGATCACGTGCGATATAATAAAAGAATGTTTCAGCCCGCTACTCCCCATAGGTTACGAATGTTGGAAAATGCTGCCTAATCTGGCACTCATGTTAAAGAACTTACGTAGTGTCAAATTTCGTAATTTTAGTATCAGTAATTTCGTTCATATTAATCAGTAATTAATAACCAAGCGAAATACTGACGTAAGTAAAAAACGCAACACTTACCTTTTGGCCAACCCAGTAGAAAAAGAATGATCAATCTTTGTATCCGTGCATGCGATTACAGTTTTTTGAAAAATCCGAAGCATTTTAAACGGGTCATTCCATGTTAAATCGATAAATGGACTGTGCCGCACCATTTTTGATTTTCATGAAATTTTATAGGTGTTGGTTTGATTGAAGCAGCACTGCAAAAGCAATTACAGACAATAGACATGCAGTCGCTCTCCCAATAAAACCGAATCATAGGATGTAGCTCCGCGCCGCTATGATGGTAATCTCATTATCTGCCCGAACACAGAAACAAAAATCGAATCGTCAAAGGTGTGTACCTCCTTCGTGTTTTGGAATATCAAAGTAATTTTTGTGTTGTTTTAAAGTACACTATAAGAGCTTCTTACTATGTCATTTTGTGATTTTTATCACCTGTGCCACATGACTTTGTTCTTTTTTTTGGGGGGGGGAGGGGTGAAAAAGCAGATTTTTCAATTGTTTGAAAGTTTAAGATATTTTTTCAGGATGAAGGACCACCAGTAACAACTCAATCTTTTTCTGCATAAAGTATTGATATGTAAGTGTAATAGGAAAAAAAGGAGTTTGTTACTAAAAGTCCTACACTGTTTTTTTAATGCTTAAAATGACAAAAAAACATTAATTTTTGAACGACTATGTGATGTCCAAAAAACTGTATTAAGGCTGAACATAAATCAGACCTATCTGATCTTACTACTATTTGAAATAAAAATTCTACAGCTTTTAGAAAAGAGCCTTAAATGGCGATTTGATACAGAAGATAGCTAGATATCTCTTACAAAATTTCGTGTAAATCAAAAATGGTGCTGCACAAACATTTCTTAAAATTTGTCGATTTTATATGGAATGACCCAAATACTAAGACTAGATGAATCTAACTATCCGTACTGATTATCTACTATTTCAGCATTCTTTAAACTGATCAAAAAGAAATGATAAAGCCTTGTTTCAGTTATGAGAGTTCTACAATTTTCGCAGCATTTTAGCATTTAATTGATTCCCTTCAATGTCGGTCTGCGTGTCGACGAGACAGTTGATGCCTTTGCTTTTACTGCCTTAGCCTGCATGGAATTCAGGTCCAGCGCTATCATTAAAATTCCGTAGTCTGATAAATTTTGCTAAAATTGCTAATTAAAATTCTAGAAGATTCTTCCAGTGAATGGCGGCCGAATTAATCCTGGTGTTGTTCTCTTGTCTGTCGCTGTACCGCTGGTTTAAGGGGACATGCCTTACATCAGCGTTATAATCTACCTGTGATGCGGTAAATTTAATGAATTATTGCAGGTTTATTAAAATACTTATTAATTATTCCTCTATTGCTTCTAATCTGTGTTAATTTTACTGTTACTGAATACTAGTTGAATACCCGTTCTTATCACGGGCAGAAGTTTTCTTTTCGATCTTTTCAGCAGTTTGCGACAATATGAGAAATCATTTACCCATGCATTAGGCAAAGCCATGAGCTGGTCAAACAGAATAAGCCACACCAGAAACGTAACCTTTTCTACTTTAATTAAGGGCTATTCATACGTATGTTTATTCGTTCAAAACCGTGCGATCTCTTCTCCTCGCCTGTCTCTCTTTTGCAATCAGAGCTTTCACCACAAGTTCAAGAATGTTGCTCAGAACACAATATTATCAGCTCATGGGATCAACACATGATACGGCCTGTCTTCTTTTCTGTTTCAATTTGAAATTTCCGAACAGCTATAATTTAAATATCGACCATTCTAAAGCTTTATTTGTGCTGTCAGATTCTCTTGAAAGATACAAAACGTTTGAAACAGACGTGTTCTAAAGAAAGAAAAAAAAAAGGTAAGAGATAAATAGCAAAAAATCTTTGAAGCACATTTTCGTGTTAATCCTTTTTCTTCTTTTTCAGCATTATTTACTCTTATAACTTACTCGTATAGATAATTTTACATATATATGGAAAATATCATTTTATTTAATAAAATGTTTTGTTGATATAAATTAAGACCCTTTTCTGATTATGATGTAGAATTAAAATACGAAACCGCACATAGTAGTTTTACGCGTGTCTCTGATAGTATCAGATGTATTAGGTATTTTTTTACGGAGGTACTGCGAGATCGCATTATAATGAAGCCTTCGTAAGGCGACCTTGTACTTTTATCGAAATTTTCAAATGATTAAGCTCAAATTTGGTGTATATATTATAGAGCACCCTCGCACGGCCGCTATAGATTTGGGCGTGTACAGGGCAACAAAAGAGAATTCTTTTACATTATGGCCTATGGACAGAAATTCTTGATTATATTGATCACCGTCACACGACCTGTGTGGATTTTTGTGTGAGTAGGGCTTAGTAGTTTTTATACAGGGCAGAAAAAAGGATTCCAATATATTACGGCCTATAGACGCTCATTCTTTAGAGTGCGCTAGTGCCTATATGGTGCATTTGACTGAGACAAATCAGGTATGCATATTATAGGTCAATGTCTTACATATTGTATAGATTTTAGCGTGTGTATGGCCCACAGTTTTTTACAGGGCTAGAAGAAAGTATTTTTATACATTGCGGCCTATACACTCAAATTATTTAGGTGCACTAGCGCCTAAGCATACATACGATTGAGCTGAATGAAATTTATTTAAACGCTTGGTAAAGATCAAGTGTTTGAAAAGTCAAATCTAAGAACTTTCATACACTTGTCTTTTTTGTAACTTTTTGAACAATAAAAAAAATAATTTTAAAAGTTCTAAAAATGAAAACCATTCCAAAATTATTATCTATGCCTTTCCCGTTCTCTATCACTTTCTTAAAATTATTTTTCTTAGATGGTTCGCTATAGAGAAGCTCTAGATTATAAGGAAGAAAAAGATGTTTTGTTGAATTCAAGAAAATTAACTTTGTTTGTCAATTTTTGTTGGGCCAACAAAAAATTTCGGTGAATCAATCAAACATTTTGTTGAATAAACAATAGTTTTTCCAATTCAGCGAATTATCATCGACATTTTTTTGTTTCGACAAAATTATTCCGTCAAAATAGAAAACGAAAATTTTGTTGAATTTAATGAAACACTTTTACACCATTTCATATTGGAGAAGATTTATCAGTAATGACCTTCAGCATTCAATTCACGGTTTCTAATAAAATCGAAATCGCTCATTATTGACTTATAAAACATTAAACAGTATTTTCCCCATCCTAGTAAATCAATTCTAACCGACCATTTTACACTTATGCGTGAAGGCAAATCGATCCGTTGCGTTCCAAACTGATTCACGGAAACACTAAAATTCAGAGAAAAGCCAACAGCAATAACTACATCCAAGAAGATGCCCCCCGAATATCGAGCGACATAAATAAAATTTACGTACAGTGTTCTCGTGTTGTGTTATTATGTTTCCATTCCATGTGCCGGAATCGGCAGTTCTCGAAATTAATTCCCTCCATTTCAATGATTTATTTAAAAGGGGTTAAGCCTTTAGAAAGTTTCTGCGCCCATTAGTGGCATCAGCGAATTTGAAGAGTTGTTAAGTACTACTCTACGGGTTAATTGAACGATTGGAGGGAGTCGAATTGGCTTTATTGGAATTTTTGAAAAGGAGAAAAATTTGTGCGTTGAAACGAACGTGGCCGAAAACATATTTTATTCGTAGTTGTTTAAATCATTGATGCGGATTTCTCTGCTCATCAATCACTGCTTACCTTACCCGCACTGGCCTTTGCTTTTGTGTTGTGCCTGCTTTTGAATATTAACCCTTTCCAGATGAAGCATTATTATCATACTTTTCAGTTTTTGCTGATGCCTGGAGTGATAGTTAAATTTCTCATATAAATTTAATGAAACATGAATAAATTTTCTGTAAGATATGTATTACATTGGGGAAGAATCCTTAATCATTGTGCGTAAATCTAGTTATTTGGTGAATAAACGTTTGAAAAGTAACTAATGCATCTGAATTTTTGCAATAAACAGTATAAATGTGACAATTATGCGACTAAAATGTCTTGCTACTCGACTCGAAAGAGTTAATAGGGAAGAGTGCTTTAATCCTTTACTTTTAATGTCCCAATCTTAGGTTACATCTCCGTCCCGTATCGCATACGGGCTGTCGCATTAACAAATTTAGACAAAATAACGCAAACAGAATTGATTTGCTGACCCAGTATATGTTTTAATTAATCCTAAGAAAACACTAAAGGTCAACAGCAGATCGAATAGGAACTGCTATCAATGATACTGTCTATTTTTCTCCTGATCGTGATGTTGCCCTCTTCATTCAATGTCTTCGAGTCTGCCACACTCAAAAGTATCAGTACAACTTATAAAATATTTGTGAAAAAGAGATATTTCTATGTATATTATCTGTAAATATATTTACAAACGCATAAATACGTAAGTAATATTTGAAATCGATATTAATCTGATAAATTTAAATTGTTTATTTCAAAAACAGCCTAATTTTGCCTGCAAAATTTGAAACAAAATACATTCGGAACATAAAGAATGTTTCACTTTTGAATAAATAAAATGATTAGAGATTTTTTGACGGTTTTCTTCAAAAATAATGCTTATTTAAGGGGTTAATTTTATGCCTATTGTAAAAATTGTATAAAATTAAAAATAGTACAAGTAACATTTATAGTTGCTTTACAAAGGAATTCTAAACAATTCATACATTCTGTAAAATGTTTTACGACCTTCGTATATCCTTTTAATAGCGAATGTATTACAATAATCAAAAGTTAGACAACGAACAAATGGACTCTCAGAAATTCTGACAATCTGAACTCCAACATTTACTATTAAAATCAGTTTAAAATGTATGCTGAATAATTCTTTCAATGGATAAGAATAAACATCGATTTAACATTATTTCAACAGCGAATTCCATACACTTGTTAAAAAGCCTTGAAATTACAGCATGGGCAGTAATTATTAAAAACATCCTGTAAAGTAATCTACTGCGAAAGTACATTTTTATCTTGAATTTTAAAAAAAAAACCTGAACAAAAATAAAATTTTGCTCAGTTACTGCGAAAATATCACTAATACTTACATTCAGGGCAACATCTGTGAATGGCATTATTCTTTGCTGCTGAACTATGACGTTCCTAGGCAACAGTGCTTTAATTTTATGTTCATACTTCGAAAGCTATCAGCTAGTGTTTTTGTGGTTTTTATTCTTTATCCCCCCTCATTTTTCTGCTTTTTTACTTTACTTTTTTTGTTAAAAAATGTACAACGGACATGACTGCAGAAGAAAAAAAACATCCTAAAAATTTTTGATGGGAAGATATTGCTTTGATGGGATGAACTTGTTTCATTTAATTTATCAGACAAGAGAAAGAGAGAGAGAGAGAAGCGTAATGTTTTTTGCCCCTTCAGCCTTCATTTTCAGTTCAGGCAGTTCATTTTCACCCTTCAAAAGAACTTGTTTTAGAACTTGTAGTAAGTGGTCTGAAAATGGTATCGATCTGATTATAATACTTTTACACCCCATTTTTGTTAGAAATATATTAATATTAACAGATATGGCAGCAGAGGCATAAAATTCTATTCATTGCAATATATCAACATCTTGTGATAACTTATATTTGGTATGGGGGTTTTGATAGGTTTCACGGGCCGGATCAAAAACGGGGGCGGGCCACATCTGGTCCGCGGGCTGGAGATTGCCCATATGTGGCTTAAACATTCACTTAGCATAAAATGTTTTAATTGTAGAAGTAGAAAGTTGTATTTGGTGTTGATTTTATCTACTGCTATTTTTTCGTGCTTGAATTCAGTAGCTTTCTCCTCTACATGGAAAAATAGTAAAAGTGCCATCGTCTTTATTCTTTTTTCTTTACTTTACGCTGTCATTTAAAATCTTGAATCCAGGTTTAACCTGTGCAGTTCCCTCATTGCGCAGAGGCAGTTTCGAATATTTTCCTTCTGTGTCCAACTTTGTTTCTCCGCATTGAATTTTTAATGGGGCAGAAACCAAATTTGGATAAGTAATGATGTATACAAAATAAAAACACTTACACTTTCTTTACAAAGGGAAGGAATCTTTTATAATCCATTTTTCTCACTAGGTGAAAGTTTTTGTTCACTAAAACTTTCCGTTTCTATCAGTCTAAGGTCACTTACCATGCGTTTCATAGCTATCTCCTTATTTCTGAAACTCCACAACTCCACCAGTATTTTTCATCTGGTTAATTATCGAATTTTACGAAGAGCGCTTTTCCTTCAACTGCTATAAGCTCGAATCGAAATGCAGCAGCGTTTCTAAAATTCGAATGCATTCGAACATTGATAACCATTTCCAATTTAATGCGGGCTGAAGAATAAACAGCTTTCCAATGTGAGAGATTCCGCCTCCAAATGAAGACTCAATAAATAAAGGGGGAACCTTTTCAGTATTGGCAGGTTTATTGGCTGCACATTGGTCTTCCACTTAGATACGTCAGAACCATATCAGATGCATTCTGCTCTTTAGAGATTTACGGTTGTTTGTGAAGAACGGATTTCTACCGTTACAGGATAGATTAGAGAAGATTACCTCACTCGACGAGCTGAGATATAAATTTAGCTTGCTAGAATGGAATAGATTTTTCTCCTATGGAAAATAAAGGCTAATTATTCTCGAAAATTTTTTCTGGTAAAATGTTCTGGGATTTTTAATGGAACGATTTTCTGAGCTGCTTTTTGAACACTTTTAATCATGTTTAAAAATGGCTTCGTCACATACATACATTTTAGTTATCTCATGATTTAAATCTCTACCCTTTAAGACATTAAGAAATTTATTTAGGGTAACTTTGCATATAATGTGTGTCATGTTCTTAAAATATAGAATCCATTTTTGACGGCATTGTCAACGAAGCAAATCAAATGGATTGTATAAAGCAATGTTCCATATAAAATCTTTCACCGAAGCCCAGCAAAACACCACTAACACCGTCGGAAAGCTATTTGTTGCAATAAGAAATTAGCGTACAGGAATTGCAAAGTATTGAGCTCCTACGTATATCATCCAGAGAAAGTGTGTTGTCAGCAACAAACCAAAATTAGGACTTCTCGCTCCAAAACATGAGAATTTATAAATTCCACATGGTATTGAACATGAATGAATGAAACAATTTAAATTAATCGATTATAAATTATTCATTCTAACAAATAGATTTTTAAAAATCCAATAGCAGGCTTAGCACATAACATTCAAAATCTTGAATAATAGTTGAATGGAAATCGCAAATAGTATGGAAAGTAGTAATCACATATATTCATAATTTGATTAATCGATTATTATTTCTATTCGAATAGATATAATTCTTTCGAATGACACATCACTGATTGTTCAGGTTTATTCCCTCGTGATAACAAAAATTCATATTTTTTCCCCTTACATGGCTCCTTCAACCCAATAGATTGATGTTCGATCCCCTAGTATATACAATTGTCATTGTGAAACGAGTTCAAACAACCTGAACTTCAAGCATAAGTCGAGCTGCCTAGTGGCAGTTTTCAGGGTTTTCTCTCGTTCGATAAGCAAACGAAGGATTCCATGGAAATATATTTATAAGACTTAAAAGGTGAATCAAAACACACACTCTGTAATTGGAAGTTCTATGAGCCGCAAAAGTCGAAAATCGAGAGTACCTCTCAACTTAAATTACTGATGAGCGAAACCTTCAAACTTTGTTAACGTCTAATGTTTTTATTGTGTTAAACATGTACAAATTTTAATATGAAATACATAATGCTCAAAGTAAATCCCAGAAAAGAGAAATAAGGAGTACTTATATTTTTTCACAATATGTCAACACTTATGCATTTGTGCAAACATAATAATTAAGTCTTCAATAATTTACAAAATAAATACATAATAAATGAAAATATTATTTTAAGAGCATTAAATTTCTGTTGTGGAAATGTCATCTTGCAAACATTCACACACACAAAGAACTACTCTATTTATTTTTCATTTCAAACAGCACTACTCTTATAGTTCAGTCAGCCCAAAATCTCTTGGGAAAGCGAGAAAGCCCTAGATGATATTTGGCATAAATAAAACAAACATAAAAATTGCTACTAAAAAAAAAGTATGAAAGGCTCTACATTCCAGAAGCAAGGTCAAGCGAGGTTGGTTCTCCAGAGAGGAGGTAAAGGGGATGTCCACACCTACGCACGCGCGCACAGGTGCATCGGCTCATGAGTCATGCAAGTGCTGAATCAGGGACCGTATAACACTTGCATTCAGTGTAGATGAAGGACTTTTAAGTACAATTGATTAAGTGGAAAACTGGGAAATTATATACACATAGGAAAGGAGTCATATATGACATCTTTCCTAATATTAGTGATTATCACAATACTGTATCAGTAATAGGTGTTTGATATTTCCGAATAATTGGAATTTATCCGAAATATTTACAACGTAATCCAGCCTCTCGTTAGACTAAGATTTCTTAATAAAAATATTCGTTCAGTATTTATCCAATCTTCGCAATATATTGACTAAATACTCAATAGAATTATTGTCGTGTGTTGAAATTTTTTGTTTGAGAAACGCCAAGCACATGCGAAAACTTGATTTTAAAAAAATCCAATACATGAGTTTCATTGAAAACATTTCCCACGTAAAACTGATATTTATACAATGTTGAAACTCGACGTCGGAAAGATTGTCAAAATGAAAACAAAGAGAAGAAAATGTTATCGAAGAGTTGTTGTACTGCTGCTTTTTAAATTTCCCCACCTAAGCTTAAAAAAAAAAGCAACAACAGCACTAGAACTAATATATTTCGAAAATTATATCGAAAAAAAATATATTTTAAAACAAGTTATTATTTTCTTATCTTATGTTGCTGCATAACAATTTATGTTAATGTGAAAAACAAAAGCTGTACAGAAATATATATTTTTAAATACTTTTAAACCATATTAAAATAAGAATATATCTTTCATCTATTTTGTATCAAAATCCCTTAAGAGGGAATAGTAGAAAAAATATGCTTTTAAAACTTGCCTTAGAAAAATTTTGTTACATTAGATTAAAATTTCTAGCATTGCATAGCACTTCTATGAACTCGATGTTTAATTGCGTTCAGTGCTCTTTGGACTGTTCTTTTTAACATAATAACGAAATATTTTACATTATAGGTAAGAATTTTCGTCCTTTGTATGCATTTCAACTTTTCCATGCTCAAAATGGTAAGTTACTGTAAAATATTAGAATAGAAATGAACTGTGTATTTTTTTTTCTTTCACTAAAATAAAGTCACCGTGCATTATCCATGCTGTGCTTGTTTTCTACAAAGTGTTTTTGCCATACATATTAAAATCGGATTTGTGAAAAAGAATTGATTTTTTTCAGAATCAATTAAAAAGGTGCTCTTATTATTGCGAAAAAACAAAA
This sequence comes from Cheiracanthium punctorium, assembly GCA_038373885.1. Taxonomy (NCBI): domain Eukaryota; kingdom Metazoa; phylum Arthropoda; class Arachnida; order Araneae; family Cheiracanthiidae; genus Cheiracanthium; species Cheiracanthium punctorium. The sequence continues at coordinate 737,406 of JAWZYV010012352.1, read as the reverse complement.
GTTAACCCTTTAATCCTTTGAGGCGCAACCCTTTCCTAATGCTGAAAAAAGGGCAGCCGTTGCCATCGCTCGACTTAACTACCAGCAAGATGGCGGACGATCGAAACGTTCACCGCGAATCACAGATCTAGAGACCCTTTTTTGACGCAGATGGCTGTGCCGCCGCACAGCCATCTGCGTCAAAAAAGGGTCTCTAGATCTGTGGTACGCGATGAACATTTCGATCGTCCGACTTTCACTTTCCGAAAAAGTTAGTTTTTTCATTCAACTCTCTGAGCGTTAAGTAAAAGGATGAAAGTGTAAAGTTGTTTTTACTCCTGAAAAAATTCAGCCAGTTGCATGCATGCAAGGGATTATAAGGTTAACCCTTCCCACCCCCTTTTTTTTAAGTCTATTTTTAACTGTTTCGTATGCAAGGTTAAATATAGGTTTATGATTGGAAGAAAGAAATGCGGTTATTTGAGAACACTTTTGGGTTCAGCCTGTTACAAAAAATAATGAAGTTTCTTAATATGTCCTATAAACAGATAGAATGCCTTAAAACACTATTTTATAGATTTAATATAATAGTTTATGCTGTAGTGTTTCAGTCACCACAAAATTTCATTGTATTGCTAGAAATTAGAGATTAGTTTAAAAAAAAAATATATGCTGTTTATCCACTCCGAGTGCAAAATTTTATTTATGCATAGACAGGTTGCATTCTCAAGAGAAATGGACACTAAATTTTATGTAAATATAAAATTACTGAGAAATATTTTTACTACAGATAATAATAGGTCCTGAAAAAATTTTCAGAACAAAACTAGGAAAAATATGGAGCTAAATTTTAAAATCTGGCAATACTGATACAGCTATTCCTTACCAACAAATACATCCTGCCTAAAAATAAAAAAATTTTCATTTGGGCATTTTATTTTGGTTATACAGAAGGAATCTCTCATTTATTAGTTTTTTTTTTTTTTTTTTTTTTTTGAGTACGTTCCTCTTTTAAAAAAAAAAAAAACTAAATTGTGCTATGCTTATTGATACAATTTACCAACATTCTTTACTGCTTAAACGATGCCACTTTTAAATCCAACAGTTTGTTAACTTTTTATTTAAGATACCATTTAGAACTACAGTCGAGCATTAGAGACACGATTCTCCATAATGTAAGAAAATTTGATCCCGGGTGAACATTCATTAGTTTTAGACATTCAAAATTTTATTTAACAAATAAGTCGCCAGTCTTAGGGTTTTATAAAATATTACTGTCGCTAAGCGTATTCTTTTGTAGTTCAGTAAACTCTAGAATGATGAAACAACAACAGCAATAAAATAAAAATATTTGTCCTAAGTGTGATGTATATATTTATAACTGATGTCAGAACAATATCTAAAAATATGAAAAAATATTTACAAAAATGCATGTTTGCCAAAATATTAATATGTAGTGTGTATTAATTTAAGAAAATTAACAGTTGAAAATTATACATGCAGTTTTTTATATGTATTATTACCAAACTTTACTACTTATGTGTATTTTAATTTCAACAAGAAAGTTAAATGTAAAGAATTATAAATTCTTATGTTACATTATACATAGCGTTCCATAAAAAAGGCAACAAAAACATTAAACATACATTTTTCTTTTAAAGAGAAATATGAGAAAAGAATGATACATACCGGCCATATATTAAAATACAATACAACGTGAACAGTCGCTTCATATTTCTTAAAATTTCTTTTGATAATCGAATGTCAGCTATAAATCGAATAAACGTACGATTTCATTGAATCAACCGTCGTTAGAAACATTTTTGGTAATTTCATTCTTGCACGTGTAAATAAACATCGACTAAGATATCTTTTAAGAGGCTTACAATATTAAAAAGAAATAAGCTATCGGGTACGTTCATGAAAACACCCTCCGAACAAAAGCGATAGCATTCTACGGTGTAATTTCTTTGTAGGATTAATGGGTTAAAGAGAAGATGGAATTTGCTGATTAGACGAAATATAACTTTTTCTATTTTTTTGATACGCCCCCTGTAACTGGTGAAAGGAAATTTCTGATTGTTGTAGCACCAGAGCCTTCATTATACAACCTACTATGCGGAATGCTGTGCTCTTCCCTTTTCATTCTTTTTTTAATCTTTGTTTCCCGTAGTCTTTTCACTTCACTTCTTTCGCCACGGCAGACTGCGGGCCGCCACAGACGATCATTTGCGGCGGTCATCATTTGACTATGAAAATAACCACGAAAAAGTTATTTATTCTTTTTTTTTTCATTTTATTTGCTTCAGATCTGCGTGTTCTACATCGCCAGTGGCATATAATCATGGCTCGTTCGTTGCCAAGTATTGAAATCTACCGGTTTCTTACGCGGTGTGTGTGTTGTTAACTTGAGAGAAGTCGAGTCAATGAAGAAGAAAACCTATGACTCAGCATGCTTAATGGCATTACAGCCGGCCATTGTTTTCTTCTGAAGAGAAGCGCAGGAATGAGAATTGTATGCCAAGATTAATATTCTCGTTGCGAATTTGAGTTAAGAAAATGTCTGTTTCTTTTTTCTTTTCTTTTTAATTTTGGGCTTTGTAGTTAAAATAAGGTAAACATGACGCATGTAAACTCTGTAATTAAACTGCATACAAAAAAAGTACCTTCTATAAACAAACGGTTGACAAACTACTTTTTAATCCAGGTAAACTGTTGTGTTTAATTTAGGAAAAAAAAATAATTTGGTTTATGGATCTTACAAAATTATCCATATTCTGTATTGAATAATCTTTTGGGTCAGATGCATCAAATTTCCGACTAGTGCAAGACAGAGCGATAGCTAACCCACCAACATTACAATATCAGAAATATTCAGATTGCTACAATATTATTAGCAATACGTCTACTTCAGAACCACCAATATCTAACACCATAAACGTAGGATAGCGATTTGAAGTCTGTGTGGACCTGTGTGTAATGCTATAATTACCTTCATATTCTAAATTGTCTTGCTTAGGACTATTTCACTAAATCACTATCATGAACATTACAAAAAACTTTTTTTTTTTAACAGAGGGCACAGATATTGTTTAGTTTTAGAATAAACATTTCGCAATTAACTATCTTGTTTCTGAGTGCACTACCTGAGATGATTATGTATAATCATTTGTTTTGAATGAATGTTTTGTAATGTAATAAGGAGTGACTATGGTGACTAAAACATACAGAAATTTTCACAATAGTTGGGTTTCACTTCAGTGAAATTTAGTGCTGGATATATACGTGATGATGCCATAGGTTATCAGATTTCTATATTAGATTTCAAGAAACAGAATTAGAAAATATCTAGGAAACTAAAGGCGTATTTTATGAATTCAATTGATTAAGCACGGCCAAATATTCCATCTAGAAGCTTTTATTCCATAATACAGCTAAAATATTAGAAAATATACGTGTAAAGAGCTTTGAGAAAAATAGACATATTTGATCCTTAGGTATCTGAGAACATAAATGCTTTATTCATCATTTTAATACAGATACATAAAATGAAAAATTATACTCTTTAGTTATTTCAGCTGCTATTTTGTATCCCACTATTGACCTCGTATATCCCTCAAATGATTTCCTAATTTAACAATAAGGCCTGACGCAAATGAAGGCAGTGCAAACCTATGACTTAAGCTGTAGGTATAATTTATTAAGCTGTTTTAGGAAGACAGTCTTTACTTTTTTTTTATCAGCTGAAGGAAAGCGATGTGGAATCTCAAACATTTTTCGTAACACTACATGCGTTATTTTATTATTAAAAAAAAATTATTTCCCCCCCCCCACCGCTTGTTGCTTTACGTAGGCATCTAATGCAATTTAAAATCGCAATGAAAGTTTTTCCAAAGTTTACATGACTTAAAATGATTGTACGGGAACTGAAATTGGAAAACAGCGAATTCATCACCTGTGACGATGTATAATGTTTTTCGCTAAATCCAGATGCAATGAATGCTTGAATCTGCTACAGATCGTATATCAGAGTAGAGTTAATTCAAAGAACGATAAAAAATATCTGTTGGCATGGCAATATTTGGTATTTAAATTTCTATTTCTTGTAATGCATTTTTCTTAGACCGATGACTATCGAATACATAAAAGTGTCTCCTTTGCCCCAAAGTGTTTTAAAATGAGGGAGAAAAAGAAAAATATTGTTGACTGAAGAAATGTGTTTTTATATACGATCATGCATAAACTCTGAAATAAGACGCTGAATCCATCTTTTCAGGTTACTGAATGAATTAAATTTTATAGATTTATTTTATAGTGTCAATGTTTGAAATAAAATAAAAAAAAAGTTTAATGAATATTTTAAGTAATGATTTTTTACATAACGTTATTGATAAAGTAGTAAAATATTAAGTTATTATAAATTAATATACGAGTATTATACATACAAAGCATAGTTATAGGTTAACGAATATAAATAATTGTCCAGAATTTACAATTTTTGGTAATTCTTGATGAGTACATTAAAAACTTATTAGTTGAGTCAAAAGTTACCATATTTCATAGTTATGCCTTTTGCAAAAGTATATAGTGTTTTAGTTACATCTTCAGTAATTAAAGCCTGCAGTTCCGAATTTCAATTAAAAGCTTAGAAGAATGTTAGAAAGAATATTCCTGGCTGTTTCTTAAATTTAAATTTTATAGCTTTTTCAGTATATCAGTACTTAATTTTCAACTACAAAACAAAAATGTCCAATTTTTATTCAGACTAGCTTGTTAAAATTATCTTATTTATAAGGTTTAGTAAGCTACAAAGAGAAGAATGGAATTTATTTAAAATTTTGTCAAACAAATGTGTGTAGAAAATAAATGAATAAAAAGCTTACTAATATTCAGTTATCCAGCAATATATTTATTTCGTGAAAAACGCTTCTATATCAAGAGAAAAGTTACTACTATTTTAGGTACATTTTTTGTGTGTATTGAACTTGTTCTGTGCTTTTTAACACATTAAAAAATATGCCAACATAATAGCCTAAAACTATTTTTTACGTACTGTAAAAAAAAAAAAATAAATAAAAAAAAAATAAAAAAAATTGCATATTTTAATGTGAAAAAAATAATTTGATGTACTTAAAAGACCGTAAAATTTATAGATTAATATTCATTCCTTTTAGTAATTTTCACACCCAGTTAATTGTCCACAAATGTAATTCAAACCTGTCAACGCCTGTAAATCTGGCTTTACTACCAGTAGACTTTCACTGCTGGAAATCAAAACACATCCCTTTTAAACGATTTAAACGGAAGATTTGCAATTTCTTGTCGACTAAATAAATATGTTATCTTATGAGTTCGTCAGACACTTTCAAACAACATTTAAAAAGTTTTTGTTTTCTAAATTTCAAATGAAAACATTTGTTTTTGAAATTCAGTGAAAGTTTAAATATGTTTGAAAAACATTTATTAAACACCTTTTTTTGTAATGTGAAGCGGGATATAGTAAAATAACCACCTTTTAACTGTTCTCTTGATAAACTTCAGTTTGAAGTGTTACCGCGTATTTTGAGTATTTACGTGCTTGTCATTCTTTGAAAATAACAACTGTAAAAAACGTTTTTGGATTGAAATTATGTTAACAATAAATAATGTTAATAAAAACAATGAATAATATATGTGTTAGTATCAAAATAAAAATAAATAACTTTGTTAATAACACACTTACATATGTCATGTATGTATATATATATATATATATATCTGTGTTATTAACGAAGTTATTTGCTTTAGTTTAATTAATATCTACGAAGAATATGAAAATTTTAGAAAATACACCACTATTTTTTAGCTGTATGAAATAAATATAAATTTGAAACACATCTTTTACACCCAAAGACAATTCAAATAAAATTCTGATTATGGATAACTCATATTTTTATATATAATTGAAACATAAATTTATACTTCAGTTAGGGTTGACTTTTTTTTTGCTTAAAAATGTTATCTTTTAAAATTATATTTCATTTTAAAAGTCTTTTTTTATCGTACAATAGTTTGAAGTTCGACTTATTTCTTTCATTTTAACATTAGAATAACGGTATTGCGTAGAATTTCATTTTTTATCGTATGATCAGTCTCGTAGAAAAAAAAACAATGGCTTATTTCCTTGATTTTAACATTAGATTCACAATATTTCGTAAAATTCCTTACACATTCATTGCAAGCTGTTACAAAGCACTTCCTATTTAAAAGCTATGCATCACTTCTCATCTTTTCTTTTTATTTCATTAAATAGAAGACTGGGATATTCAAAGAACTGACGGGGGAAACCTAAGCCTAAAGTATTTTCAATAGAAACAAGACAAATTCCCTTTTCTGATACTTCATAAAAGAAATTGAATGTTATTAAAAAAATGCAGCCAGGGGAAAAAAAATCTATACTTCCGCCTTGAGCTCGCACGTCAAAAGTTTCCTTTTTACCAATAAAAAAAAATCTCATTACAATTTTGCTTACGCACATATCTGTGTTGCCAAAAGAGACAAGGAAAAAAAATTGAGAACAAAAATTGTGAAAGCTGAAATAAATGCCAGATCTTGAAAAGGAGAATGAATAAATTTTATTAGCGAAAGAATCTCTTGGGTGGTTCTTTGGTACCGCGTTTTAATTTTTTGAAATATTTTTTATGAATAACATTTGCTTTCAAAATTTCTGCTACTCATCGAAAAACTAAATAAAATAGAAAACATTTCTCTTTTTGTTGTTAAGACGCCTGAAGCTTCTTACTGTGCAGAATTGAAAGCATGGATAAAACTAGATTTTTTTAAATCTACTCTGTCATAAACTTCGGGACACGCGTGGAAAGCAAAAACTAGTTTCAATTTATTTTTTTAAGACACACGGGAAGGTCAAATTCAATCATATATATTACTGGCATAATGGTTCCCATATTTTTTAATTGGTCGTGCAAGAAAAACATGTACAAGGGGCAGTCAAATGAAATCAGGTTTGATGGAATAAAAGTAAATAAACTATTAATTATTTCAAAAGTAACCGTAAATGTTAATACATTTAGGCCATTGTGAATTAGACGGTCAATGCCAACGTGGAAAAATGTTTGTGCTTACCTACGGAACCATGATTGAATTGTACCCAGGTGTGCACCTATTCCTCCGAAGCAAATCTGCGGCCAAGAATCGCTTTCTTCGGGGCTCCCAATATATGGAAGTCACTTGAGAAGAGATCTGGACTGTATGGAGGATGCTTCAGGGCTTCCCAGCAAAATTTCTGCCGAATAGTTGAAACGAACTGGTCAATAAAGGGCAGGGGAGAGATTTCTGTGATGCCTTCCATTCAAATACATGCGCACGTAAGAAAATGTGTTCACCATACACATCAAACATTAGGACATAATGTTTAATGTGTATGGTGAACACATTGTTTTACGTGCGCGCTTCACTTAGAGAGTGTGTAACAGACAAATGGCACGGTCGTGAATGTTCTCCCCTTTATTTTCTGATACCTAATAGAGAACACTTCAATACAAACCCATGCCTGCTTTATCAGCTTGCGCTTCATGCTAGCTATATAGTCAGTCCCGTTGTGATTTCACTGCCTGTTATATAAATGGTGTTATTTTTTGTTATGGATTAAGATACATTATTTGACCAAAAATGATAGGACACTTTGGATTCTGATTTTTGATTTCTATTTTTAAACAAACATCAAAAGAATCGTTTTGAAACTTTGATGATGTAAGGAACAGAGGGATACTAATAATCATTATTCAAGAGTACACTTGCAAAGTTAAATAAGAAAATAAAACTTTCGAATCTGGTTATATACTAAAAAAAGAAAGAAATGATTTTTAATTTATGCAATAACTGTCTCCATTGCAGGTTTTGAGTAGTATTTGGATGCATTTTAGTCGATGCAAAAATATAACGATCTAAATTTTCAAGAACTTGTTTGTGTTAATTATATTGATTAGGTTTTAAAATATGGAGTACTTGCCAACAGTGATTTAAAAAACATTAAAAACTGTGTTTCACTGATTTTTGGAAAAATCACAACCTCGTGTGATTGTTAGAATGACCGACTGACATAGAATATAATGATAAAAGATAAAGAAAATATAATATTTAATTTAAAATATTAAAGTTTCTTTGTACATTCCTTGCTTCCAACTTATACCACCACTTTCCGCCAAGTTTCAGGAAATTTGAAAAAATTATAGGAGTATAACTTAATTGTTAAGAAACATTGTACTTACATTTGAAAAAAAAAATGTGTTTCAAGAAATACGGGGGGGGTGCAATGTAAATGATATTTAAAAACGAATTTCTCACTCAATTTTTTTTTATGCACATCTTTTAGCTATTTAAGTAGGCCATTAAATTCTAAAGGGTGAAAATTCCAGTGGAACACAATGAAAAATTAAGATAAAATCTGCATAAATAATAAAGCAGAATTTTATTTTATTTTTCATCAAAGGAGATAAACGACAGTGAATTTTACACAAGTATTTATTTTTTGTCATTAAGTGCAGGGCAGTTAAACTAATAATAGGCATATAAATATATTGATTGCAAACAGCATAAAAAAATAATAAATTACTTACAAATATTTTGCTATTTTATTGATTACTTGACTGTGGCATTTAACATTTCATAATTTTCTGAAAATATTCCAAAAATGACGTACATTTCTTGTTTGCCTATTTGGTCTTTCATAATGAAAATTATGATAAGAGTTTATAAATGTTATATTACTCTTGCAGTATTCTATTTACGCATTAGAAATTAGCGAAGATGATGCATGTTTTGAAAATGAAGGGAAAACAGAATTTTTAACAAAAACAGAATCTTAAAAAAAAAGAATTTATGTTTTATTAAATGCTTAAATTGTAAAATATTTTTAGACAACCTAATTTGTAGATTTCAAATTACACATTCTCAACATATAGAAAAGATTATGTAAATGCTTTACAACATCTTATCACAAAAACCTAATAAAAGTGAAATATTCGAGCAAATTTTTATTTTTTTTTAAATGATTATAGTTTTTTTTTTAATTTTTAATGTTTTTGTTTTTGGAATGAGCGGATTTATTTGTATTTTCGAACATGTTTGTCTGTGATGAACCTTTTTAATCATTGTTTAGGTAACGTTTTGGATTTCTTTTAAAGCATGCATATACTATAGGGAAAATGAGTTGCTTTTCTTTGAAAAATAAAAACGTTTGTTACGTGGGTCTTAAATAGTTAAAACAAGAATAATTGTTTTAAATATTCAAAAGTTTAAAATTTCTCTACTACGAAAGCTTTACTAAGCTGTTCTTTAGGCGATATAATTTATAAATGACTTCCGATAGCCTATATGACTCATAAAAATTTCGGAAAATAATTCTTATATATAAAATCTTAAATATAATATCTTAAATTGGAATGAATTGTGACATATTTGGGAAAGCGTAGTATGTTTTCTATTTGCTGGATTCGTTCGGATTTCTAATAGTTATAAGGCTTATAAGACTGCTTAGATTACGAAAGGATATGCTAAAAATTGAGAACCCAACGTAATTCTTTTCTGGTACTTTTTTTTCATCTAAGATAGTTCATAAACTCCTGAAAATTGGAAAATAACTTATAAACTAATTTATCTGTACAAAATAAAACATGAGCGAAATCCTCGTATAAAAATGCTGAAAAGAGTGAAACATGTATTTTTCTATAGTAGTGCCGAATACAACCAAATACGTTCATGTCCAGATACGCATCATTATCCCGAAATTTAAATCACGTGACATGACACTAACGTTCGTTACATTTTTTAAGGCAATTTTTTTTATCTGCTTGGATTTAATTCCGTCGTTCGTACACAGTCCTCCTATAAATTACTGAATTAGATGACAAAACGAAAAATAATAAAATTACGCTGACTTTTGTATAAGCGACAGGAAAATTCGACGTCAAAAAATATTCTCCTAGAAAATAAAACTAATTATTGAAATGATTTCTCCCCAGAGAGGAAAAGAAATGAGGAAATAAAAAATATTTTGAACCCGGTGATGCAGATCTAAAAAAGAAAGAGTACGTCGGAAACTCTCATTACTGTTTTGCTTACCAGTTTTTTTTTCATAAAAAATTACAAATATGGTAAAAAGAAACTCCCAAACAGTCTTATCGGAAGGACATTTATTTTTTCTTTGATATTAACAATGTGTCTGGGTATATATATATGTTTTATTTTTGTTTGACTTTATGTACATATATATTTTTTTATGTTTATGTCGTTTGTCTTCCAAGGGAAAAAAATAACTATCGAAGAGTTTCAGAGGAATATCTTTTTAACTGTTGAAATAAAATGAATTTAGGAATATTAAAAGTAGGTTCAACTATTGATAGACAGATGGTTTTGAAGTTAGTCTCTGATATTTCGCTTATTTACAACGGCATCTTTCCGTTGGGTATTTCAACAAGTATATACCTAAAGTCATTTAATTTTCTTCCAACTAAATTTTGATTGTTTCATACAGTTGAAACGTGCTTATAACATCACTGATTTTTTACGGTTGACAAAATATTTGGGGGACCGGAAAGTTGTTTATTTACATGTGAATAGTTTGTTTAGCTAAAATTCTAATGATAACGGTATGAAATTTAATATATATGTGAGGTTTGTAAAGTAGGTGTACGATTAAAATGGGGTTTTTCAAAATTAGTACCCTATGAGGGGGAGGGGCCAAAAGTTCTTTCCACATATCCCTGTCTCAGCAGAAAGGATATATATCTCTCAAGTTGTCGCTGTTAACCCTTTAACGCACAGTGTTCCCGCTCTGAGAACACCAAACTCTGACGTTTTGACTGTTGCCAGTCACGAAGAATAGATTTGATTTCTATAAAATCAGTTGCGGGTGACATAGCTACACGAGAATCCTTTACATTTTAGCACGTCATTTCCCGTAAAAAAATGGTCACGATTATTTTTAACAGCACTGACATCTGCTGAAAAATGGAAGAATGCAAGAACAGCCGGATAGATTGCCCAATGCTGCAAAAAGGGCAGCCGTTGCCATTGCTCGACTTAACTACCAGCAAGATGGCAGACGATCGAAACGTTCATCGCGTGCCACAGATCTAGAGACCTCTTTTTTGACGACAGCTGGCTGTGCCCGCGCACACACGTGTTAAATATTTATTAGTGTGAATTTGATGTTAAAGATACGTCATTACCTTCCAGTTCCCCTAAAATTTCGCATTTTTATCGGTTTTTTTTAAATGATCCCATGCATATCCAGTTATAAAGTTTCCGACTATTCACTTTCAACTTCATTCGATAGTGGTATTCCTGAACATTTGTTTTAAAATTCATGCCAAACAAAAAACACGAAACTGAAAATTTGGTAAATGCATTTGCATGCATACACGACAACCGACGTTTTCAAGTGATTTCATGAATTACAATGCTTTTGTGATTTTCAAATTTAAAATAGGTTTCCGTTTTGTAACGCTTGCTTTAAAAATTATTAGCTGCACTATTAAAAGTGAAATAAGATGAATAATCTCAGAAGTCTGAAATGAAAAAGCTGTTTATTTTGCATTAACTTTTATTTATGCTCCTTTTTTTCATCGAAGAACTAACGAGAATAACGAATGTTCTAACAAAACTTCAGATTGTGCAGACTGAAGATCACACCAGTTGTCACATATTCTATAGTTCATGGAGATATTCAATGCTTTTCACAGACATACATGAAGGAAAACCCCCACAGCAATATTTGCACTTTGGAGCACCTTTTTTTTTTGGCATTATATCTCCTCTCCTCCCAACCCATGAGACTTTTTCGAAGGTGAGAACCAATATACTAATATATCATGTATTTTTCCCGGCACGCATACATATGAACACCATTAAAACCGAATTTTGGAACCTGGCAACGATTGAAGATGAACAACAAAGGTTTCCATGGCTACAAAGATGGCGACTGTCGCCGTAATCCATGAAACTACTTTATTCTATATTTGAGATGTGGAACCGTATGAAATGAAGTCTGAGGAATTTTATCTACCAAAAAGTAATAATTTCAAGGTGGAAATCCTCCCCCTCCCGCCATTTAGATGCGTTATTTATTTTCATCATTTGATCGTAATTTTGTGAAGGTATTTGCGATAAACACGTATTTAAATTCTGTGAGTTTCTCGGTTATTGGTGCATTGAATTCTTTGCTCTCAAAAGAGTATTGGAAGAGCGTATAAAAGATTTGAATGCAGATAGTAGAAGACTAGCTCTGAATAAAGTGACGACGTTGCAGAACTTTAGTCATAATCGGCCCCATATGAATTTATTTTAAATATATTGGAAGTAAACATGTTTAAGGCATTTAAATGTTGGACTTACAAGAACAATTATTTTTGTTTTAAAGATGAAGAAAAAAAATAGTAAAAAGAGAGAAGTACGTTTTTTTTTAAAAAATGCACTGCAGTATTGCCTAAAGAACCTTTTACAATATATTTTCTCCTAGGCATAGTCAGAAAATTAATTTTTAAAATTACTTTCATACAATACTTTATACAATTAAAATTTAACAGTACTTATCATTTTACTGATGTTCATACGAATTTAATTTTCCCTTTCAGATAATTTTTTCCCCCACGAGGGCGGGCACTTGTTTAATCAGGAACTCGCCGTTACTAAGCCCCATTGCACTGGCCGTTTTATTATAAGGGTTTTCATAGGATGTCCAACATTACCGCTATGAAGGGACGGACAAGTTAAAACCTAAGTCGGGAATCGGACCTGGATCAAATGCGTGACATAATGGTTCGTTACTACACTGCCTGGGTGGCCTTTCTGATAAACTTAGAAGTACCTAGAAGTATAATAATTAATAATCCAGGCAGGACAACAGTGTTCTTTGAACTTCTCTTAACGTACAGAGAACATTACTGAACGCCTCTAGAAGTCCAAAGAACTTTTTGTGCGGACCGGTTAGGATATATTTTCATTTTAAAACACATCGCAACATAGCAGTTTTAGCTCGATAAACCTACAATGATGTTGAAATTAATACTATTATTTAAAGAAAATTAGAACAGGAGAAAAAATATCAATATTAAAAAACAGTGATGGTGAAATATCTCAAAATGTCACAAAGAAAAAAAAAAACAAGTATTGGTAACTATTCTCTAATAAAATAAATCGGTGTTTTTAAACTACAGGTGCGAGGAGTGGTGTCAATGCACGAGTTATTGCCAGTCTACGTATATCAAATTTATTAAAAAAACAGTCAGTGGCATATGTCATTCTAACTAAAAATTATGCCTGAATAACAATTGATTTAATAAATAAAATGCATGTTTATTTAATAATTATTATCTTTTGGCTGATGGTGGTCCACGAAATATTTTTCCAATTTTTTCCGGCCCACAGATGTAAAATGATTGGTCAACACTGAAAAAAAAAACCACTCACAAAGGCTCGTGTTAAAGACAAATAAAATACTTTTATACGTATTTTTCAAGAGACGCTACCCACCCAGACAGTGCATACAGGTTCTCTGAACGTCTATTTACGTTCAGAGAACCTGTCCAGGAAGGCTCATTTTCATATTGACCGAAAAGAAAACTTATCTTCAATTCCCGATTTTTAATTAAAACTGTTAATTTCCTGATATTTATTGGTCATAATCACTCATTAAAAAAGTTTTTGAAAATTTTGTGAAATTTTTTAGATTTCGAATTTTTAGTTATACGTAAATGATATTTTGCTGATTCTCAGTAAATATTTCCAGTTACATATTATTATTATTATTATTATCATTATTATTTGCTTATTTAGGATCATCAAAATAGCCTTAAACCCCTTGACTGAAAAATCTTATATAATTGCATGAGCAATATATTCAAAACTCTGAAGTACTTTAATAAGATATAATCGGAAAATAACTTTTTAGGTTCTTCTTGTAGAGATATTAAAATTGCCTCTTAGACGCACACATCAGTAATTACATAATTATCATACGTTCCGTTATGTCGAATTATTGTTTGTACTACCATTTAATATGCTTGCATCCGTGTGTGAAAGTGAAATCTTTTTTATCGTCGTACAATGTTTTCTCACAGTCTCATTTCACTACGAGGATGCTCATAAAAAGTATAATATAATATTTATTTTCCCTCCGGCAGTTATTCCGGAAACTTTATTCCTGAATTAACCCAATTAATGCCCGTAATGAGTCGAGCGAAATGTGACCCAGCTACCCACAATGGGGCATTCATGCCGTAGAAAGATGATGCAAGGATAAACATAAACAATCTGCAAATTGTGTGTTCCTGGAAAACTAAATTCGTGATACAGTCTGTTATTGTTATTGATGTCCCGTTCGGTGCTGGGATGGGGTCATCATTGAATTACAGTTGCATATTTTCTATTTTTTTTTTAATCCGCTTGTATTCACAAGGTTCTTATAAGTTTTATGTATGTTAGGATGATAAGCAAGTCTGCTTGAACAGACTTAGATAACATAATGCGCGAATACAGTTGAATAATATTATAAAAAGATTTTTATCGTATACTGTCAAAGAATTGAATAAATTAATGAACACAAATTCGATTCGTATTTCTTTTAGTAAGTAAAGGATTCATTCCGGGTGAAGAATGAGTTATTCAACTATTAAAAGAGTAATAATTTATATATTTTTAAAAAATGTAAAATGAGGCTTTTAAATTTTACTTATATATATTAATATGCTATTGCAATATGTAATTATTAGTTATTAATGCAAAATTTAGTTTTGTAATTATTTAACCGGTCTTAAAATATACAGGGTGTACGAAAAGTAATTGACACATTTAAAAAATTCATAGAAAAGCAACAAATTATCGTATGAATATGCGGTTTGCACAATAAAACTTCACAAGTTCACGATTATTATTTTTTTGACATCGTAAAAAAACAAACAAAAATTTCCGAATTGTATTCCTAGGTGGCGCTGTACCGTCACAGTAAGCTCCCAAATGTCTTTTACAGTCACATCCAATCTTCACACCCAACCACTTCGTTCCCTGTCTAAAACGCTTCCAGTCTATTAAAAACTTTTCATGCCAGGCCAAATGCTGTTTTTACTCGGTGGGTTTTTAACATGTGATGAAACTTTCTCTGAAGTGTAGTTATGGATTTTGATTCGAAATACCAACCTTCGAAATACCAATGCGCTTTCTCAGTTGTAGTCGCCTTCGCTAGAATGTATACTCCCGCACCGTCAATGTTGTCTGAAACCCGCGGAAAATCCCTATTAGCTCTCATTGCTGAAAGCTGGATATGCAGCGCTATCTGTAAAAACATTTTGGAAGTTATTTGCTTTAAGATGGAAAAATAAATTCTTGATTCTGTGAAGCATTATTTTGTGAACCGCATATTCATACAACAATTTGCTGCTTTTCTGTGAATTTTTGAAATGTGCCAAGGATTTTTCGGACACCCTGTATAATGATATTTAAAAAATATACAAGAGAAAATTAACAAATGCATCACACACAATCACAATCAAAAAACGACTTAAAGTAGTCCAATAATTATTAAAACATGTGATTAGTTCTTGTACGAAGACAATTTTTTCATTTACTTAGCAAAAGAATTTTTATTTTTTAATTCCGTACCATAGTGAACAATAATAGTGCAAGATTATTTTGTTTTAATCATCAGAAAATGGAACCGTATACGCATTTTTCAACAGAAGGAAATGTTTGTAAGAAAGCAGCAACATTTCTAAAGATGCGGGAGCAATGAAGACGGACTTAATCTTGTGATTCACGATAACGTGTTTAATTCTTCCGATGAAATTTTTCAAAGACTGGAAAAGGAAATCTCTTATCAGCCGCCTCAGACAAAGTCAAGTTTTATTAAGAACAAAGCCTATCCTATTGCCAGAAAGATTGCTGCTTTTGGAAATATCAACGTGTGTTACACTTTTTCAGGGCTGACTTTACAAAGCGATCTGGTCACTCTCTCCTATCAAGAACTCAAAGAGGGTGTAGAGAAACTGACTGGACTGGATTTTAACTTTGTTCTTGTTAATCGTTACGAGAATGGAATGACTGCATAGGACAACATAAAGACGATGAATCAGATTTACAGATAATTATCCTATATGCCTCTCTCAGTTTGGAGAAACACGTACTATGGTGTTTAAAAGACCAAGTATTGCTACTAAAAGATCGAATTAAAATCAAATACGCTCTTAACTATGAACCCTCCCACGAACAAAACATGGACCCATGGAATTCCCGCGACAAAAAAATAGAATGGGTGTACGTGTGAGTCTTACTTTTAGAAAGATGAAAACAATGCATTCTCAGACAAGCGAAGAAGAATAGATACTGCAAGTGTAGAAGACGTAGCCAAGAAGAGCAGGAGACAAGCCTAATGTAAGTACCTAATTCTGTTTATGAAAATTTACTCTCAATTTTTTAAACATATCTGAAACATAACTTTATTGTTTCTTTTATTTTTTTTCAGAGTTTGGTGTTTTTGGAAGACGAAATACCTGACGGAATGATCTACATAGGAGATTCGGTGTTTGTGTATTCTAACCACGTTTAAAGGAGCTGTAGAAGTACACATAAGACGATTTACAAAGTTTTTAAAGAAATTCTACGCGTACAAGGAAGGCATAACCATTCATCCTGGATGGATTGAGCTTATAATGTACAGAACTACTTTAATCAAAACTTTCGAGGATCTAACAGGTTTATCCAAGGCTACTACGCATCAAATAACATTCGATAGCCCTGACTTCGAGAATTTTACGTTCACTACGAACAAAACATCGGAGAATGGTAAGATTTTTAGTAAAAGTATTACTTTATCTTTCCACCAGTGGACTGAAATGAACGATAAACACAACTTTATCACTTCAGCTACATTAGATAAAATTTACAGTTCTATGGACTTTTTAAACGCTTATAAGGCTTTTGATGAAAGACATATTGAAGAGCACTTACCCGCTCGATAGATGTGAGCCTGGCTACACGGTATCTTTTAAAGATTCTTCGAGATTCTGTGCGCGATTGCATAAAAGACAACGCAGATTTAAAAGATGCAGCATCGTTGGCTGAAGAGCTATGGGTTCATAAAGTTGAAACATTCGACTCAGTAGCAATAATGCTCGATGTGCATGAAATTGCTAATAGGTTTTACGACAGAATATGGGAACATACAGACAATTTATTACTGATTAAACCTGCAATGTATATTACTATAAAATTTTTAAAGGATGTGCGATTACAAGATGTGTTGAGAGAGAGTGGGATATACTGTGTAACCCAGATACCTTTGAATACTACGAAGATTTAGAGTAAATCATCTTTTGTATATTGTTTTATTTGTTATATATTGACTCTAATAAAAATATTTATATTCATTTTTTTGTTTTTATTTTTTAATTCATTCTTCTGACACATATATATTATTTTATGTTAAAAAAAATACGTTATCATTTTGGTTAATTTCTGTTACTATACAAATAGGAGAGAATTTTTGCGCGCTTTGAAAGTAGAAACATACACTCGTGCTGTTACATTCTCGCCCCAAATGCACTTATTCACACACGTCTACTAAAACACATACAAATACTTACCAAAACACACATACGCACTTTGTACAGAAATACGTATCTGTATCATAGGTCTAAAAAATTCATATAAGGTATATCCAGACACACTTTACAGATATTAACACACCTAAGGTATTTGACATAATGCATTTATTGAATACATAACGGTAAAAAACTCCAAATACATGTCGAACGCACTTAAATACATACATTTTTCCAAACACACATACGTACACACTTAATAATATACAAATAAAAAAAAAGTTCAGAAATTTTTGAAACTGATTTGAAAAGGATTTGATAAATTCGGAAATGGTTTTTGAGAAGTTGAAAAAGTTTTGATGAATTTGAAAAAGATTTGGATTAATTCTGATACGGTTTTTGAGAAGTTGAAAAAGTTTTGATAAATTTGAAAAAGATTTGATAAATTCTGAAACGGTTTTTGAAAAGTTGAAAATTTCTTAAACCTTTTAATTTTTCTTATCATTAGTTGACAATCTCTGCACGAAAAATATTTTCTACTATTTATTTTCTTACTGAACATATTTTAATATAATATTTATTTACTTATTTTTACTTTTTCTTTTTTTTCATAAAATTAATTCTTGTTAAGGTCAGTGTTTAGTTACATGGTTTTTTTTCTACAGATACTATTTATTTATTTACTTTTACTTAAGATTTTTAAAATATTTATGTATATATTTAGGAATTGTGTAGATTTTTTTTCTGTACTTATATACAGCTTGTATACATATTTTACGTTCCTTTTTTTTTTAACAATTCACCAAAGTTAGATGTCTAGATATCCAAATTTTTTTTTAAAAAAGGTATAATAATTGACTAAATATGTGACCGATTTTCCTATTCTTAAGCAAAACACTTGCACGCCTATTGCGTATTTATAACTTAGAAATAACATAATTATATGTAAAAAAAAAAAAAAGCGGACATACCTGTTTAACATTCAGGTACTAAAATACCTACAATTACCCTATTGACCATAGAATTTGCATCACATTTTTACCAACACATACACAAGAGTTCAGAAATACTAACATAGGTGTAGAGGCAGATGCACATATTTACTTATTATGCACATATGATAGTACATAAACTGAGAAAATTGGGAAACTTTTTCCCCTCAATATTTGCCAGAGGTATTAAGGGGAAAAAATGAAAATTGTCAGTGAAGATACATTTTATTATTGTAAGTAAACTTCTTTTTTTGTTGTTGTTTGGTGAAACTTTTTAAGTAAAGATACTCTAATATAGTTAGAGATACAATCATATGTTAGAAGTACAAAGGAGAAAATTGAGAAAAATTCGGCAAGTTTTTTTTAGTAATACTATTTTTTATGGTAACGCATATAAGTTATTAGTTATTAATTGGAAGAACAGCAAACCGAAATCAAGTACAATTGTAAAAAAATACAAAATGAAAAAATGACAAGAATTTCATACTGCCAAGTACTGATAACTTCTTATTTATGATTTTTTATTGAAAAGAGATATTAAAATAACAGAGATTTTTCGAATGAGTGTTATAATATTTGATTATGTAATTTAAAAACTATCTAACGTAACTTTTTTACATTCCTTTCTGCATTACATTTTCTCTAATAGCAGTTTTATACCAGGAATTTAAAATAACGAAGTTCTAAGAGAAACTTTTTTTACAAAAAACAGAACATCAAATGCAAAATTTACATATCATAACATTCACTTTTTTTACAAAAACAGAACATCAAATGCAAAATTTACATATCATAACATTCACAATTTCTTACTAACAAAAGTAATTTTCAACTTGCGATAGAAGGTTTCTAACGTGAAATAAAAATTTTGTAAGGATCTTGATAAATATATGTTAAGTACCTTTGAAATTCTACTGTGTTGAAAGAATATGAAGTAGAGATATATCGTTTTTTGTGTGCTTATCTCCTAAATATTAATACTATGAAGTGGAAAATTACAAAATCAACAAGGCTTATAGGTAATTAAATCTTAACCTTTCATTTGATTAAGCTCATTAATCTGTTGTTTCTTCACAATATTCAGTAACATCGGAATACTTAACCATTAATCCTATAATGCACTGTGTTTAGAGTCTCAATAGCAATAATTACTCGATTTAGGGTCTTTGAATTTTTCAAAAAATGTAAGCTGAGAGATCGGAACCTACCTTGAATGTTCTTGAAAGGTAAGACCTTGATTACTTGTTCAATGAGAAACAGAATACTTTAATTCAGATGTATGAGCTTTCCTTTTATAAAATATTTGTTGGCTGGACATTGTGAAATTTTCGAACATTTTTCAAAAAATTAGGGGAAAAACAATTTATTTTTCGTTTTCAATAATATCAAGTAAATGAACCAGATCCATTTTTACGAAGTGGTGACAGGACTTAGATGTGATTTCAGAAGTAACAAAATTTATTTCAGGATTTTCCAAATGTGGAAGTACTCTATTTAATACTCAATTTTCTTCAACTTTGAAAATTATACGCAACATTCCAAATAACACAGGCCTAATAATATGTAAAACTTGGCATATTTCATGAGTTGATAACGTTTTGCGCACATTCTTTTTTTTTTTTAGAAATACATTGATCGGAAGGAACTTAGTTGTTTTTAGAAGAGATGGTACTTATATTTTTTCTTTACGTGTTCCAATCTTAGTAAGTTCTTAAAGTATAACGAACTTGGAGTAATTTTCAAAAATAATTGATTTACCATTTCTTAATCGCATCAGGAAATCTTAGGGTAAGCAACAGTTTTTTGTTTTTCTTTTTAGAAATACCAAGTAAACCTACTTCGGACATTTTTTTTTTTTTTTTTTTACAAGACTGCTTTAAATTATGGACTTTGCGTACTTTTGGATGATATGAACTTTTTCTGAAATAACAGTTAATTTGCAGCTGCAAAAATGTACCTTTTTAGCTTTAACGACCGGCATTAGTATATTTTACATATTTTAGCAAAAAGGACACATTTCTTTTACAACTCTTATCGCCCCCAAAAGTTATCCCACAAAAATTTACCTTTTTTTAGCCTTAACGATTAGTATTTTTTATATATATATTGGCGATAAACAAACAGAATTTTCAGCAAAAAAACATTTTTTCAACGTATAGCTCAAACGTATCCCATACATAGCATACCCCTTATAGTGTGGGCTACGACGATGTTCTGTTTAATACACAATTTTCTTCAACTGTGAGAATTATACGCAACATACCAAATAACACGGGACTAATAACATGTAAAACATGGCATATTTCATGAGTTGATAACCCTTTGCGCACATTATTTTTTTTTTTTTTTTTTTTTGCAGAAATAAATTGATGGGAAGGGACGTAGTTTTTAGAAGAGATGGTACTTATATTTCCTTCTTTACGTGTTCCGATGGTAGTAAGTTCTTAAAGAATGATGAACTTGGAGTAATTTTCTTAGAAAAAATTATTGATTTACCATTTCTTAATCACACCAGGAAACCTTACGGTAATCTTCTGATTTTTTTCTTTTTTCGTTTTTTAAAAATTTCAAGTAAACCTACTTAGAACATTTTACAAGAATGTTTTAAGTGGTGGACTTTGCGTACTTTTTGATGATATGAACTTTTTCTGAAGTAACAGTTAATTTGCGACTGCAAAAATTTATCCCACAAAAATTTACCTTTTCAGTCTTAACGATTAGTATTTTTGTATATCTTTTGGACAAAAACAAACAGACTTTTCAGAAAAAACACATTTTTTCAACGTATACCTCAAAAGTATACCATGTGTAGCTTACCCTTTATAGTGCACTTCGGCGGTGCTGTTCTCAATAAGGTGGCGTAGAATTTGAGCTCAGCTGGAAATCTCATCAAGGGCATCGTATCTCCTAAAAACGCTTTCCCATACTGTTACAGCTAATACACGAGGTGTTACATTCGTTTTGGTCGTTTCAGTGTCGAAAATATATTTTCGGCACTGAAACGACCAAAACGAATGTAAAGCGCAAAGGGTTATCAAGTCATGAAATATGCCATGTTTTACATGTTATTAGTCCCGTGTTATTTGGTATGTTGCGTATAATTCTCACAGTTGAAGAAAATTGTGTATTAAACAGAACATCGTCGTAGCCCACACTATAAGGGGGTATGCTATGTATGGGATACGTTTGAGCTATACGTTGAAAAAATGTTTTTTTGCTGAAAATTCTGTTTGTTTATCGCCAATATATATATAAAAAATACTAATCGTTAAGGCTAAAAAAAGGTAAATTTTTGTGGGATAACTTTTGGGGGCGATAAGAGTTGTAAAAGAAATGTGTCCTTTTTGCTAAAATATGTAAAATATACTAATGCCGGTCGTTAAAGCTAAAAAGGTACATTTTTGCAGGTGCAAATTAACTGTTATTTCAGAAAAAGTTCATATCATCCAAAAGTACGCAAAGTCCATAATTTAAAGCAGTCTTGTAAAAAAAAAAAAAAAATGTCCGAAGTAGGTTTACTTGGTATTTCTAAAAAGAAAAACAAAAAACTGTTGCTTACCCTAAGATTTCCTGATGCGATTAAGAAATGGTAAATCAATTATTTTTGAAAATTACTCCAAGTTCGTTATACTTTAAGAACTTACTAAGATTGGAACACGTAAAGAAAAAATATAAGTACCATCTCTTCTAAAAACAACTAAGTTCCTTCCGATCAATGTATTTCTAAAAAAAAAAAAAGAATGTGCGCAAAACGTTATCAACTCATGAAATATGCCAAGTTTTACATATTATTAGGCCTGTGTTATTTGGAATGTTGCGTATAATTTTCAAAGTTGAAGAAAATTGAGTATTAAATAGAGTACTTCCACATTTGGAAAATCCTGAAATAAATTTTGTTACTTCTGAAATCACATCTAAGTCCTGTCACCACTTCGTAAAAATGGATCTGGTTCATTTACTTGATATTATTGAAAACGAAAAATAAATTGTTTTTCCCCTAATTTTTTGAAAAATGTTCGAAAATTTCACAATGTCCAGCCAACAAATATTTTATAAAAGGAAAGCTCATACATCTGAATTAAAGTATTCTGTTTCTCATTGAACAAGTAATCAAGGTCTTACCTTTCAAGAACATTCAAGGTAGGTTCCGATCTCTCAGCTTACATTTTTTGAAAAATTCAAAGACCCTAAATCGAGTAATTATTGCTATTGAGACTCTAAACACAGTGCATTATAGGATTAATGGTTAAGTATTCCGATGTTACTGAATATTGTGAAGAAACAACAGATTAATGAGCTTAATCAAATGAAAGGTTAAGATTTAATTACCTATAAGCCTTGTTGATTTTGTAATTTTCCACTTCATAGTATTAATATTTAGGAGATAAGCACACAAAAAACGATATATCTCTACTTCATATTCTTTCAACACAGTAGAATTTCAAAGGTACTTAACATATATTTATCAAGATCCTTACAAAATTTTTATTTCACGTTAGAAACCTTCTATCGCAAGTTGAAAATTACTTTTGTTAGTAAGAAATTGTGAATGTTATGATATGTAAATTTTGCATTTGATGTTCTGTTTTTTGTAAAAAAAAGTTTCTCTTAGAACTTCGTTATTTTAAATTCCTGGTATAAAACTGCTATTAGAGAAAATGTAATGCAGAAAGGAATGTAAAAAAGTTACGTTAGATAGTTTTTAAATTACATAATCAAATATTATAACACTCATTCGAAAAATCTCTGTTATTTTAATATCTCTTTTCAATAAAAAATCATAAATAAGAAGTTATCAGTACTTGGCAGTATGAAATTCTTGTCATTTTTTCATTTTTTTTTTTTTTACAATTGTACTTGATTTCGGTTTGCTGTTCTTCCAATTAATAACTAATAACTTATATGCGTTACCATAAAAAATAGTATTATTAAAAAAAAACTTGCCGAATTTTTCTCAATTTTCTCCTTTGTACTTCTAACATATGATTGTATCTCTAACTACATTAGAGTATCTTTACTTAAAAAGTTTCGCCAAACAACAACAAAAAAAGATGTTTACTTACAATAATAAAATGTATCTTCACTGACAATTTTCATTTTTTCCCCTTAATACCTCTGGCAAATATTGAGGGGAAAAAGTTTCCCAATTTTCTCAGTTTATGTACTATCATATGTGCATAATAAGTAAATATGTGCGTTGCCTCTACACCTATGTTAGTATTTCTGAACTCTTGTGTATGTGTTGGTAAAAATGTGATGCAAATTCTATGGTCAATAGGCTAATTGTAGGTATTTTAGTACCTGAATGTTAAACAGGTATGTCCGCTTTTTTTTTTTTTTTTACATATAATTATGTTATTTCTAAGTTATAAATACGCAATAGGCGTGCAAGTGTTTTGCTTAAGAATAGGAAAATCGGTCACATATTTAGCCAATTATTATACCTTTTTTTAAAAAAAAATTTGGATATCTAGACATCTAACTTTGGTGAATTGTTAAAAAAAAGGAACGTAAAATATGTATACAAGCAAGTACAGAAAAAAAATCTACACAATTCCTAAATATATACATAAATATTTTAAAAATCTTAAGTAAAAGTAAATAAATAAATAGTATCTGTAGAAAAAAACCATGTAACTAAACACTGACCTTAACAAGAATTAATTTTATGAAAAAAATGAAAAAGTAAAAATAAGTAAATAAATATTATATTAAAATATGTTCAGTAAGAAAATAAATAGTAGAAAATATTTTTCGTGCAGAGATTGTCAACTAATGATAAGAAAAATTAAAAGGTTTAAGAAATTTTTCAACTTTTCAAAAACCGTTTCAGAATTTATCAAATCTTTTTCAAATTTATCAAAACTTTTTCAACTTCTCAAAAACCGTATCAGAATTAATCCAAATCTTTTTCAAATTCATCAAAACTTTTTCAACTTCTCAAAAACCATTTCAGAATTTATCAAATCCTTTTCAAATCAGTTTCAAAAATTTCTCAACTTTTTTTTTTATTTGTATATTATTAAGTGTGTACGTATGTGAGTTTGGAAAAATGTATGTATTTAAGTGCGTTCGACATATATTTGGAGTTTTTACCGTTATTTATTCAATAAATGCATTATGTCAAATACCTTAGGTGTGTTAATATCTGTAAAGTGTGTCTGGATATACCTTATATGAATTTTTTAGACCTATGATACAGATACGTATTTCTGTACAAAGTGCGTATGTGTGTTTTGGTAAGTATTTGTATGTGTTTTAGTAGACGTGTGTGAATAAGTGCATTTGGGGCGAGAATGTAACAGCACGAGTGTATGTTTCTACTTTCAAAGCGCGCAAAAATTCTCTCCTATTTGTATAGTAACAGAAATTAACCAACATGATAACGTATTTTTTTAACATAAAATAATATATATGTGTCAGAAGAATGAATTAAAAAATAAAAACAAAAAAATGAATATAAATATTTTTATTAGAGTCAATATATAACAAATAAAACAATATACAAAAGATGATTTACTCTAAATCTTCGTAGTATTCAAAGGTATCTGGCTTACACAGTATATCCCACTCTCTCTCAACACATCTTGTAATCGCACATCCTTTAAAAATTTTATAGTAATATACATTGCAGGTTTAATCAGTAATAAATTGTCTGTATGTTCCCATATTCTGTCGTAAAACCTATTAGCAATTTCATGCACATCGAGCATTATTGCTACTGAGTCGAATGTTTCAACTTTATGAGCCCATAGCTCTTCAGCCAACGATGCTGCATCTTTTAAATCTGCGTTGTCTTTTATGCAATCGCGCACAGAATCTCGAAGAATCTTTAAAAGATACCGTGTAGCCAGGCTCACATCTATCGAAGCGGGTAAGTGCTCTTCAATATGTCTTTCATCAAAAGCCTTATAAGCGTTTAAAAAGTCCATAGAACTGTAAATTTTATCTAATGTAGCTGAAGTGATAAAGTTGTGTTTATCGTTCATTTCAGTCCACTGATGGAAAGATAAAGTAATACTTTTACTAAAAATCTTACCATTCTCCGATGTTTTGTTCGTAGTGAACGTAAAATTCTCGAAGTCAGGGCTATCGAATGTTATTTGATGCGTAGTAGCCTTGGATAAACCTGTTAGATCCTCGGAAGTTTTGGTTAAAGTAGTTCTGTACATTATAAGCTCAATCCATCCAGATGAATGGTTATGCCTTCCTTGGACGCGTAGAATTTCTTTAAAAACTTTGTAAATCGTCTTATGTGTACTTCTACAGCTCCTTTAAACGTGGTTAGAATACACAAACACCGAATCTCCTATGTAGATCATTCCGTCAGGTATTTCGTCTTCCAAAAACACCAAACTCTGAAAAAAAAATAAAAGAAACAATAAAGTTATGTTTCAGATATGTTAAAAATTGAGAGTAATTTTCATAAACAGAAATTAGGTACTTACATTAGGCTTGTCTCCTGCTCTTCTTGGCTACGTCTTCTACACTTGCAGTATCTATTCTTCTTCGCTTGTCTTGAGAATGCATTGTTTTCATCTTTCTAAAAGTAAGACTCACACGTACACCCATTCTATTTTTTTGTCGCGGAATTCCATGGGTCCATGTTTTGTTCGTGGGAGGGTTCATAGTTAAGAGCGTATTTGATTTTAATTCGATCCTTTTAGTAGCATACTTGGGTCTCTTAAACACCATAGTACGTGTTTCTCCAAAACTGAGAGAGCATATAGGATAATTATCTTGTAAATCTGATTCATCGTCTTTATGTTGTCCTATGCAGTCATTTCCATTCTCGTAACGATTAACAAGAACAAAGTTAAAATCCAGTCCAGTCAGTTTCTCTACACCCTCTTTGAGTTCTTGAAGGAGGGGTGACCAAGGATCGCTTTGTAAGGTCAGCCCTGAAAAAGTGTAACACACGTTGATATTTCCAAAAGCAGCAATCTTTCTGGCAATAGGATAGGCTATGTTCTAATATTAAAACTTGATTTTATCGTATACGGTCAAAGAATGAATAAATTAATAACACAAATTCAATTCGTTTTCTTTTAGTAAGTAAAGGATTCATTCCGGGTGAAGAATGAGTTATTCAACTATTAAAAGAGTAATAATTTATATATTTTTAAAAAATGTAAAATGAGGCTTTTAAATTTTACTTATATATATTAATATGCTATTGCAATATGTAATTATTAGTTATTAATGCAAAATTTAGTTTTGTAATTATTTAACCGGTCTTAAAATATACAGGGTGTACGAAAAGTAATTGACACATTTAAAAAATTCATAGAAAAGCAACAAATTATCGTATGAATATGCGGTTTGCACAATAAAACTTCACAAGTTCACGATTATTATTTTTTTGACATCGTAAAAAAACAAACAAAAATTTCCGAATTGTATTCCTAGGTGGCGCTGTACCGTCACAGTAAGCTCCCAAATGTCTTTTACAGTCACATCCAATCTTCACACCCAACCACTTCGTTCCCTGTCTAAAACGCTTCCAGTCTATTAAAAACTTTTCATGCCAGGCCAAATGCTGTTTTTACTCGGTGGGTTTTTAACATGTGATGAAACTTTCTCTGAAGTGTAGTTATGGATTTTGATTCGAAATACCAACCTTCGAAATACCAATGCGCTTTCTCAGTTGTAGTCGCCTTCGCTAGAATGTATACTCCCGCACCGTCAATGTTGTCTGAAACCCGCGGAAAATCCCTATTAGCTCTCATTGCTGAAAGCTGGATATGCAGCGCTATCTGTAAAAACATTTTGGAAGTTATTTGCTTTAAGATGGAAAAATAAATTCTTGATTCTGTGAAGCATTATTTTGTGAACCGCATATTCATACAACAATTTGCTGCTTTTCTGTGAATTTTTGAAATGTGCCAAGGATTTTTCGGACACCCTGTATAATGATATTTAAAAAATATACAAGAGAAAATTAACAAATGCATCACACACAATCACAATCAAAAAACGACTTAAAGTAGTCCAATAATTATTAAAACATGTGATTAGTTCTTGTACGAAGACAATTTTTTCATTTACTTAGCAAAAGAATTTTTATTTTTTAATTCCGTACCATAGTGAACAATAATAGTGCAAGTACACTCTGAACTGTATTTTGTATTTACAAAACGTAATACTTTATTGTTAAAAATATAGAAAAATCATGCTTTTAAAAGTACTATAGCTTGTTTCAAGTCCAAGAAAAATGCATTCGAAATAATACAATCATGTAAAGAACACTTTCAGCAGTTTTAAAACGCAAAAGCGTAGAACAGAATTTAAATAAATAAAAATAAAAATAGCTTGCATTATTTTTTTTAGAAGTAAACGAAGCCCCCCCCCTTTTCCATTTTACTTTTGTACTGAGAGAAATGCTTTTTCCATTAAAAGTAAATAAATTTTAAGCTATGAAGTATGGACGAAATAAATTATACATGAAGTTCATTTATACTCAAATCATTATTACCATTTTTCTTTTCACGCCGATACTGAATGTTGGCAGTTGACGTAGAAAGATCCAAATTGCGATTCTAGTAGCAAACTTTATCAAATTGTTCATTGCGCATTTCTAAATTTATAAATATCTTCTCTTTTGTTGCCCTTTTACTTTCACTCACAACTTACAGCTGTGTACATTTTCTTACTCGTAAATAACCACGTCATTGATGGTTTATGGCAAAGTCTGAACAAACTTTGTGAATGCGCAGTGGACGAATTTTGAGATAAACTTTTGCAATTCAGTATTGGGCAGTTGTTTTGAGGTTTTTGCATTTGAGTTTTTCGAAACATTTGAAAATAAGGAATTGCTTTTTCGAAAGCAACACAATAAGAATTGCAAAAGTGAACAAGTATGATTTTTTTAAATCCCTTTAAATTACTTCACAATATTGTTCTATATTCATCGTAAAATAGCGAATTTGGCGATTTCAAACAAAATGTACGGAATATCGCCAAGATGAGCTCAGTTCTTAAACTATTTTTGGGCGTCGAATTTGGCGATCAAATGTCGCCATCCTTCGCGACTTATAACTATTACTGAAGGTACTGGTAACCTTTTAGGCAATAGTTTTTTAAAACAATGTTTTTTCTTTTCGATTTACTAAATAATAATAGCATCAGAACTAGACAAAATTGATATGAGACCAACCCTAAAGTAGCCTTTTCGAATAAAAAAAAGAGCTACTGAAATCGAGCCACGTAGTAACAATTATCGCTAAACATACGTACAAAAAAAAAAAAAAAAAAAAAAAAAAAACGACGAATTAATAAAATCCTCCTTTTTGAAGTTGGTAAAAAATAGATACATTTTATAGCATCATTTAAATATTATTTTCCAGGTGAACTAACAAATTCTTCATTTAATAAAGAGAATAAAACTGCTTGCGGATTTTTTATGTCGCGTGTTTTACATTTAGATACTGTTTTTCTTGATTTTTAATGACTTAAGCTGTAATTTTCTTAAATCATTCGCTGTTTTCTAATGAAAAGAAAACCCCTTTTACTTGATATGTAAGTGTTAAAATCAATTTATTGTCCATGTACGAGTTTGTTCATGGAAAATCCTTAAATTATGGAGTTACACATTTTCCATGATTTTTATGCTTGTTTGCATAAGTCTTGATGCTACAAAGGTATGGAAGCAGTTATTTAGTTTACTTTGTAAATAAGAATCATTTTATTATTTTTTTTATGAAAACAGTACTTATTAATTTATAGCATACTTTGCATGATCATATTACTTCATTTCATGTGATTTTTGGTTCATTTTGAGTTTCATACCACTGTCATTTTATGCATAGAAGGGCTAGTTTGGTCAACATTTACCGCATATCCCGGCGTATAACACGTATCGGTAAATTTAGAATATTTCAAGAAATCCATTTTATATTTTATATTGTGTACTTTATATTCGGAGTATAACACGCACAAGAAAAATGAACAATTTTTTGAAGCTGAAAGTGCGTCTTATACACAGAGATATACGGTACTTACATCCATTGTGTGAAGTCGAATTTGTATTTCTCGGTTCGAAGGAATTTTCTACTGAAGCAGTGGCGTCGCGAGCAGAACTGGCGCCCTGGTCTCGATACTTTTTCGATGCCTCCCTTCTATTGTTTGTCAAATCTTCTTTGTACAGTGGAACCCCGATCTATCGTTCCCGCATTCATCGTTTTCCCGTATTGATCGTTTTATTTCTATGGTCCCTGCACAAACTGTATTTAAATAACGTTAACAAAACCCGCATGTATCGTTCGTCAAAAATTCGCTCTCCCGCGTTCATCGTTGTAAAATGTTTCTTCTGACCGAAATGAAATGGAAGATCAAGTGGATCAATATGGCTTACAAATCTAATTACTTCCTGGTATTATATCTTGTGTTGATGATGGTATAGGGGAAGAGTTCTCACATTTAGCAGTGATGAGTATGGTGTGAAATGTAGTGATTATATTTCCATTGATTTAGAAGTAACAACGTGCGGTATCCTAAGAATGGAAGAAATGGGACGCAAAAAATGAAAATAACCGCGAAGAAGCTGAGAATATAATCATGCCGATGAGACTGAGCCAACACTAGTGCCTAGTTTATCCTAAGCAATAACGGTATTTGAAATTGTATGACTTTTATATACAAACCTGAATGCGCATAAAAAGACAAAAAAAATATTTTAAATCTTGAAAATTTTGTTTAATTAAAAGATTAATGAAAAACCTAGTGTAAAATTACTGATTTTTAAAAAATTAGTATCTACTTAATTTCCACACAGCTTCAATTTGTTCCTTTTACCGTTTGGTTACAAATTTAGTATTTTTGGTATACTGTATACATGGTGTGTATTCATAAATACTGTTTTTATCCTATTTTGACTTTAACCCGCATTCGTCGTTTTCCTGCATATATCGTTTTTTGCTACGCACCCCTTGAAAAACGATAGATCGAGGTTCTACTGTATTAGGGATGACTGCACCCGGGGCATGATCGACCCCCTTGCTTCCCTACTCCCCCAACCGCACCACTGTACTAAGTAGGTCTTGAATGTTCATGTTTATACTAATGAATAGAGTTTGTGCAATATTTATTCGGCATTATATTTTAACATCACTTTTTTTTAATGTGTAGTAAATTCAACAAAGATTGTCTTGGATAAGTTAAGAAGCAATCAAGTTTGGAAAGAATGATCTCATAATTAAAACTTTGAATGGAAAATATCACGGAAAAAAAACTTTGTTGAGTGCAACTAAAATTTAGCTGGCTCTATTGTAACAAAATCATTTTTTTTTTTTGAGTCAGAGAAGTATTTCGTTGAACAAACAATATATTTAATTTAAACGATATAAATTTTATTAATTGAAACAAGTATCAACAAATATTGTGATGGGTCCATAATATTATTCTATTAAAATATTGCTGACAAAATTTTCTTGAATTCATCAAGTGTAATCTAAAAAACCCTCAAGTACAATATATTTGAATAAAAATTTTCATCTAAAGAATGTTAAAGTGTTTTACACTTTTTAAACTTTAACATTAAAAAAGGTAAACACCAAAACAGATTGAAAAATGTTTTGGTTCACTAATTTTGTAGAAATCGAAGAGTACTTCGTCCATTCTGCTAGAAACTTCTGTGTTTTAAATTTTGTTCTCTTTCTTTTGATTGTTTGTGTAACAGACTCGGAGAAAAAAGGGAACAGTTCTTAAACAATAGCGTGTGATGCCATAATTTTTGCAGCGCTTTCTTTCTTTCTAGATTTTTTTTTTTTTTTTTCGAGGGTCTCAGAGGTTAATGGAAAAAAGCAGAGAAGAAATGGACACTGCAGTTACGCTGATTTCCATTTTTATTGCGAAAACGTGGCCTATCTAACTACACGGAAAGTCAACTGACGATTTACAGTCGTAATCCCGTTTTCTTATGCCTCTGAATCATTCAGATGACCGCTTAGTGGGAAAAAAAGGTCAAATGCTTTTAAAATGTTTAATAGAGGCTTGGGCAGTGATTGGCATAACATTATAGATGTAATATTCCAAAGAAGTTAGTTTCCATAAAAGAAATATATATAAGGCGTTCATTCCCTAGTGAGAAGTTGCCCTATTCTGAGCTGTGCACAGCGAAAACTGCTGATCAGAATGCAACCAAATTTGCAGAAAGCTTTAACCCTTTGAGGCGCAACCCTTTCCCAATGCTGAAAAAAGGGCAGCCGTTGCCATCGATCGACTTAACTACCAGCAAGATGGCGGACAACCGAAACGTTCATTGCGTGCCACAGATCTAGAGACCCTTTTTTGACGCGTGCCACAGCTGTGCCGGCACAGCCAGCTGCGTCAAAAAAGGGTCTCTAGATCTGTGGCACGTGATGAACGTTTCGATCGTCCGCCATCTTGCTGGTAGTTAAGTCGAGCGATGGCAACGGCTGCCCTTTTTTCACCATTGGGCAATCTATCCAGCTGTTCTCGCATTCTTCCATTTTTCAGCCGATGTCAGTCTGTTAAAAATAATCGCGACAATTTTTTTACGGGAAATGACGTGCTAAAAAGTAAAGGATTCTCATGGAGCTATGCCACATTGTGGTGTTTTTTGAACTTATGTTTTTCCAAGAAATTTCTCACCCATGATGTCGTTAAGGTTTTCTGTAAATTTGGCTGTATTCTCACCTGTTATATTTGCTTTACACAGCTCTAAATAGGGAAGCTTTAATCATGAACACCTTCCCTATATTTAGAAAATAAAGACGTTTGTTGAACGGATACATGTGAAATATCTGACTATTATAAGCTATTTAAGACAAAATTAATAATGATGAATTATTGATAATTGGCATGCTTCCATATTTCTTCAATTTATCAGGTGTATTTTATAATTTCAGGTGTAGTTTCAATTTATCAAGTGCAAAACTTTTGCTTTTGTTGATCATCAGTGATAAATTTTTAAGTAAGCTGAATACGACAACATAAGTTTATGCTGTTCAATATTAGTTTTATTTGTGTATAAGTACATTCTGCACAAAAATATTCCCATATTTTCTCATTTTTTCCATGTTTCATTGTTCATTGCTTTTATTTAATTGTATGTTCAGTACTTAATTTCAGTGCAATTTTTTGTTTTTTTTTTCTTTTGTTGAAAATATTAAATTGTTGAATTAAATTTAAAAATCGAGATGTCAAAAGTAAAAAGTACATGAACAAATTTGACACTTTTTAATGAAATGTTTATATTTCAGTAAACGTAGGTTTTATATAAAGAAAATTTACAAATAAAGTATTCATAACAAGCAAAGTTATCGGCAAAATCCACTGATAGCTTTTATTTTTTTATGTAGTAGGTTTATCATAAAAACACATAGAGGGTATATTAAATACACTAGTCACTATAACTTCATTGGAAAATGTGAAATCAACTAAAACGTTTTTTTAAATATTACTGAATAGTTCATTATTTTGTTTTGAAAAAGTACCTAGCAACTTACCAGTGCCTAACTGACTTAAATTGAAAGTGCCTGACAACCTTTGATTCTGTAATATGTATCTATAACTGTCTACTTACTATTAAGAGGTACAAAAAAATTGTTAATGGAAAATCTATGTAGTGCGTTGTTTAACCACTCGTAAGAAAGAGCAATTCTATTATGCCATCCAATTCTAAAGAGTACACTTTTATTTGTTTTCATTTTTGATTTTCAATCAAATGGCTTTCAAGTAGCATGCACCATTATTTAAGCATTTTAAACTTTTGGTTACACAAATAAAATAAAATTGAAAAAGTCATCTCATTAAATCTTAGCGGCAGCAGTTTTGAAATATATTTGACTTTAAATATGTCGCCATACCCCTGTAAAGTTTTCAGATTATTTGCAATGCTCTCCAATCATTAACAGAAGAATGTAAAGAAAAGAAAAAATAAATCTTCGATGCATTTATTTTAAAAGAATTTTGTATAATCCTTCTTCGGTTTCATCGTTTAATTGTCATCATTAAAAACTAAAAAATCAAAGTTTCAAATGCATCCTTGTTAAATATTTAATGGCTAATTTATGTTCAGCTTTCAAAATCCTCTGGGAGGAAAAACTGCAATGAAAGTAAAAATGCCCCTTCTTTGTGTTTGCTTTCTGAAACATGGGTAGAATAGAGTATATCCACGGTTTCGAATCGCATACTTAATTTATCTGCAAGCGAACGCCAAATGATTCTTCAAACATAAAATTAATTTCCGAATAACAAGAGTGCAATCTGTGCGGTGAACTTTTTTCCCCCCTTCCCTTAATTTAGCAAAGGGGAGAGACATATTTCACATTCATGTTGCTCAGTTTGTGAAGAGTGATTTCGTAGCTCATATCTTTTGAAGTACCTTATATACGGCCTGGAAAAGTTTGGAAAATTAAATTTCGGATGCCATACATGAATTCTGAGCTGTAAATTAATTAGTTTTAGGCACTCTCATACTGAAAGTTATCAAAATATGAATGAATTGGACAAAGTTATGATGTTATTGGCACTTTAACAGTACTTTTAATGTACTTTAAAAGTAATTTTTTGACTTTTCCCCTGTTTGCAAATCGGATTTTGTAGAGATTGTTTCAGGAATTCATATCCGAATAATATGAATTTTTTTAAAGATGTTATACACCTACGAAATATCATACGCTTGTTTTAATTTCGCAGTAATTTTTGCAGCAAGCTTTAATAATTTTATTTTGGATTTGAATGTATTTTTATTTGCGTATAGTAAAATTTATATTAAAAGTTACTTCATCAAGTCTCTAACGTTTTCTTTTTTTTTTAAATTAAAGAAATCAAAAGCTGGATGTTGGATATTTTAAACTGATATTTTTTATGTTATAAGAATTATTTATACACAGTTGAGGTAATTGTTACGTGAATAAAAACCGACGACAGAAAATACGGAAAGAGGGGAAGACACTCTTGTATAACTCAAACCTAATCGTTTTAAATCGGTTTCAGAGCGTGAGAAAAATACTTCATTATAAACAAATTAAATTTATATGAATTCATAGTATGTTTTATTTTGTTTTGCTGTTTTAAAACTGAGAGTTTAAGCCTTTATTAGTTGATTAAAAATTTATTCAAACGAGCATTTCAGAAAAGCATACTAAAATATATTTAGAGATTAAAAAACATGTTTATTTGATTCATAATTTTACATAATTCTTGGACAATGATAATAAACATTAATGAATCAAGATTAGTGTTTTAATACATCAGTGGATAATTGTGCTCTCTCATTGTAGATAATTTAAGAGCGCTAATAGCATAAAGCAGTTTTAAATTAAATAAATTTTATTAATCAAAAATATCTACATGTTGTGAATTTCTTTCTTTCTTTTTTTTTTTTTTTCACAGCGAGAAAATCACATTATTACTTAAATTGATTTAAAAATCAATTTCTTAAGAACCAACTTTTCTTTATCTTACTAAATGTAGAAACTTTCAGAGCGCTAATTGCATAAAGCAGTTTTAAATTAAATAATTTTTATTAATCAAAAATATCTACATGTTGTGAATACATTTCTTTTTTTTTCACAGAGAGAAAGTCACATTATTACTAAAATTGATATAAAAATCAATTTCTTAAGAAACAACTTTTCTTTATCTTGATCTTACTAAATATAGAAACTTTAATTAAATTCTCTCAAAAAGATAGTTTTTCATTAAAATTTAAGGTTTTAAACATGGTTACTAAAATACCCAATTTTGTTTATTTGAGAGTCATTAGAGAAAGAGAGATACGATGGTAATTTAATTATTTTTTCTTGCACTGAATAGCAATTTTGAGCATTCAAGATCTCTGAGAAATTCGCATTTCTTAATAAAACACACATATTTGTTCTGTGCTTAGAAAAGATTAGATTTCTGCGAAATTTATTTCGAAATGAAGTGATTATGAGTTTTACGGTGAACTTTAAAAAGAAAACTCTCATTCGGTATTGTAGCCAAGATAGATGCATATGTCATTGATTTTTCAAAGAACAATTCATTTAAAGTATTTATTATTTTTAAGATTAAACGGAAAGTAATTATACAGTGGTTTAATTACTGAAATTACGATGAAATATATTTAGAAAAATTACTAAAGGTTAGTTACATGAATGTTATTTTTTGTTTCCTTTTGTATCTGTTTGTTTATATCGCTTTGTAAGTATATTCTGAAACAGATTAAAGAAAAATTAGTTGCTTGTTAGCAATTGGTTTTACTTTGCGTGTGAATGTATTTAAAATGTCTGTAGTCGTCGAATAATTGGAGTCTGGATAGCAGATTATTTTGTTTTTATCATCGAGAGATACGCTGTAGGGGAACAGCCATCTGCCGTCAAAAAAGGGTCTCTAGAATTGTGGCACGCGATGAACGTTTCGATCGTCCGCCATCTTTCTGGTAGTTAAGTCGAGCGATGGCAACGGCTGCCCTTTTTTTCAGCATTGGGCAATCTATCTAGCTGTTCTCGCATTCTTCCATTTTTCAGCAGATGTCAGTGCTGTTAAAAATAATCGTGACCATGTTTTTACGGGAAATGACGTGTTAAGAAGTAAAGGATTCTCGCGGAGCTGTGTCACCCGCAACTATTTTTTATAGAAATCCAATCTATTCTTCGTGACTAGCAACAGTCAAAACGTCAGAGTTTGGTGTTCCCAGAGCGGGAACACTGCGCGTTAAAGGGTTAACCAAGGCTTGGGAAGTAATAGGCATAATATAATAGATTTAATATTCTAACCAATTTAGTTACCATTGGAGGTGTTCATTCCTCAGACAGAAGTTTCTCTATTCTGAGCTCTGTACAGCGAAAACTATTGATCAGAATGCTACCAAATTTGCAAAATTCAGATTGCGCAGCCAGCTGTGTCAGAAAACGTCTTTAGCTCTGTCACGCCAGATGGGCTATTCGATCGACCGCCATGTTGCTGGTAGTTAAATGGATCGATGCCAACAGCTGCACATTTTCAGTGTTGGGCAGTCTATTCAGTTGGTCTTGAGGTGACCAATATTGAGGTGAAAATGCTTACGACTTAAATGGTTAAATAAAATTCACCCGTATTTATAAAGCCTATAAACATCTTTATAGTCGGTGTTGTTCCGAATATATTTCATAATGCACTTGATTTCATGAATAAGACCAGCATTCAACTTCATTCTTTACATCAACCTCTTCCAAGATATAATTCATTTTAAAGAATTTCAAAGTCTAAGGTAGCATCCTCATAAATATTTTCATTCAATAAAATCACAGCATTATACCTCAAGAATGTTAGTTTATGTTTCATTTCCACACTGCATTATTAAACCAGCAAATGTCGGTTTATCATAAGGCTGCAATATTCAGGGATTCCGCTCTATCTATTAGTGACACAATCCAATAATTTTCTGCTGAAATTCGAGCATTGTTACTGCTCCAGATAAACGTTTTAAATTTCCAGACTTATAATTAAACTTTGCTGCGAAAATTCATAAAATACTTGGAGAGGCAATAGAAGAACTTACCATCAGCATTGTTTCACCTTTAATTGCTTTCTTAGAACAATATTGAAGCTCTTATCATAAAACTTTTAATTTTCGTGCTCAGTGTTCTTAAGCTGCGTGGTGGAACAACTTCCAAAATACTTTTAGGAAGAGAAAAATTCTATGTCAGCGTAATTAAAGTTTCAAGAGACGCAGCTCGACGCGATTATGTTTGAATGTTTTCTAACTTTATAGGATGATTTCAGAAATTTTAGCTGCCATCTCTCTTGTAAATAATTGGTTTTCAGAATTCTTGAATGGTGCTTATTTGGACTTTTAAAGTCCTCCGAAGCTGCTTGTGTTCAGTACCTCAAGGAATATTGTGCAGTGAGTGTAAATCCTCTTTTGAATAGCACGCTTGAATACTTAATATTTAAAATAGTAAATGGGTATGAAAATCCTGAAAGTAATAATTTTTTAATATTTATCAAAAGAGTAATTTATTTTAAATGTTCAAAAGAGTAATTTATTTTAAAGAGTTACAAAATTTTTAGCAATAATAAAGTTAGTTACAAATTTTAGAGGATTGACCTTCTTTCTAAGAAAAAACATTACTCAAAAGAATTTTTTAATTTTTATTAAATGTAAATTCTTGTTTGCTAAATAAGTAATTTTTCTATTATCTGATTAACCTATTAAAAGCTGTATATTGTACTAAAGCAGGAATAATCCTAGACGTAATAGTTATAAAAACAATTTTATTTTACTTTTCAATAATGGTAATGCCTCTTAAAAATAAAAACTGATCCAAAGATGTTTTAACAATTCTTGGTATGGGAAAAAATTCTTATAATTTATGAAATGGAGAATTACTTTGCGCCTCCAGGGTTTCAGATCCGTTTAATGAGTTATGCAAATGATTATTCGAAATACTGCATTACGTAGAAAGGTGGTGCAAGATGCTGTTTCGAATCAAACCACGATTTAAAAAAATTATGATTCTATTGACATCATCATACTATTAAAATTGTCTTTCTGACACATCGCAATAATTTTTCTAGTATACAACCAGAGTTAATCAAAAACTACTAAAGTTATCCTGACACCACAGCTTCAGTTAAAAGCTTAGTTTGTTTTGAATGCTTATGTTTATGTATACTGTTGATCAAAGCTTACTTTACTGATTAATTATCGCAGATAAATTACTCTATACATATGGCGTAAACAAATATGGCAATGAGAGTATAGTTTGGAATGAATATCTTATGTATGCACAGGATATTTTATTTTGTACAGTTTGTTTCAGTGTTATATTTCAATTGCATATTTTTTATTGTTGTTGGAAAAATATGTTTATGAAATCATTCGCTATTTAGTCCATGTAAATAAATGATATACACTCATGTCCATAAATTAAGGATAATGAAGTTCAGGCAAAGAAAGAGAAAGAAGCAAAACAAGTTTGACTTATTTGTAAAGTCTATTTATTAAACAAAAAGTAAAGAGCAAAAAAGATGCTATATGTTTGACATAATTAATAAAAATTGCAAGTTTTACTCCCTTGACCAAATTTCAAAAAAGAACCTATTTACAAAAAACAGTATAACATGGTTAGTAGGATGGTTAATACGGAGTATGTCTCCCGGATGATGCAATACAGGCCTGACAACGCCTAGGCATGCTGAGTATCAAATGATCAATCTAATCGTGGGGAATATTACACCACTCATGAAGCAATGCACTCCGAAGTTCCGGTAGACAGGTGGGAGGGGGTTGACGGGCTGCAATTCGTCGGCCAAGCATATCCCACATATGCTCTATTGGATTCAAGTCCGGTGAGTATGCTGGCCAATGCATACGGTTGATATCCTCCGATTAAAGGCATTCGTCTACAATGTTTGCACGGTGAGGACGGGCGTTGTCATCCATAAACACAAATTCAGCACCCATGGCGCCCCGAAACAAACGTACATGTTGTTCCAGAATGACATCCCGATAGATGTGGCCTGTCATCGTTACACTCTGAACATGCAGGTCAGTTCTGGAACCAAGAATAATTCCTCCCCAAACGAGCCATCCTGCACCACCGTAACGGTGTCTTTCAATGGTGTTCTCTTGGTGGTAACGGGTACCTGGCGCTCTCCAGATGAATGTCCGGCGAGAATCAGACCCCAAACTAAACCTGAACTCGTCGGAAAACACCACACAAGACCACTGTTGCGGTGTCCACAATGCATGCTCTCTACTCCAGGTTAATCGCAGGCGACAGTGAGTTGCGGTAAGTGGAACACATCTGACAAGCCTACGAGCATATAGACCAATGTGCCCTAAGCGTCTGTACACGGTCTGCCTTGAAACTGTCGTACCGGTAGCTGAAGAGAGCTGACGAGACAGGTCTGATGCTGTACTCCGTCTGTTTCTTTTGGCAGTAACTGCCAAATAGCGGTCTTCATTTGGCGTTGTAACTCCGGGGGCGACCTGTGCGGTAACGTCTACTCACATTACCATCATCTTGGTCTTGGAATCGTTGCCAAAGCCTGGAGATGACACTCTGGGCGATTCCAAGTTCCTCGGATACTTCCAGCTGGGTACGTCCACATTCCAGTCGTCCGATAATTCTGCCACGTAAAACATCATCCAAATGCGTCCTTTGTGCCATAACTATGCGGTTTTTGCACTGAAAGGCTTTCACAGCGCTTGTGAACAATTTTACTTCTTTGCCACCCTTCCTTATATACCCCTCTCTTACACTCTCGTCATTGTGACGTACCATCCACGCCATCTGGTGGTTTCCTGTAATTTGCATATTCTTCTTCAAGATGTGTGTGATCATTCCACAGGTGAAATTTTTATTTTAGAGATCAATTTCTGTGTGATTCTGAATTATCCTTAATTTATGGACAGGAGTGTATTACCCGTTAAAATATTATATTTATTTTAATCAAATCATTCAAATTTTCTTCCTATTTAAGTTGTTAAAGTCTAAAGTAGAAATTAAAATTTACGAAAGATTTGTTTCAATGTACCCCGTAGGCGGGATATAATTATCTTTTATCCGTAATAAAATCGATTACATGATAGGAAATATAACATTCATCCAACAGCGATATCCTGATTAGCAGCGAAACATGGAAACGAAATATACATCTGCAATAAAATCGCTGTATCCCATAGCGTGGATTTTGTAACCTTACGATAGCATCGCAAGAAAACCGCGCAGCTATCCAAACTTAATACTACCCTTAGTTCTTTAGAAGTCAAGCCGTTTATGAAAAATCTTCCTCCAATAACACTCTTTTGCTCCTAACAATATCCTTTATTCAGGCTTGAAGGTTCTGTATAAACCCTTTTCTGGGCTGTCATGTTATGTTTAAACCCGGGCTATTCTCCGTTCCTTCCTCTCCATGTTATCCATCCGTATTCCAGACATCTTGGAGGAAGCTTCTTGTAAAGAGCGACTGACAGGCTATCGGGATTGGTGTTTAA
Source organism: Cheiracanthium punctorium (assembly GCA_038373885.1). NCBI lineage: Eukaryota > Metazoa > Arthropoda > Arachnida > Araneae > Cheiracanthiidae > Cheiracanthium > Cheiracanthium punctorium. The sequence goes on along the minus strand of JAWZYV010012352.1, from coordinate 696,910 downwards.
GTGAAGAATTATGGGGGATCTTCTCTTGCACCTGAAAATGACAGTTCAATGCTGTAAAAGGGGATCGGATAAGCAATTTTGATAATGGCGATAGCTTATTTTGTTTAAACTTAGAACAGTGTATTATTAGAGTCTTCTCTTTTTAGTGTAGGCTGTCACTCGTTGTGCTGTGTGGTTTATACACTGTGGCGAAAAAAAAAAAAAATCTCATTTTATATACATTGTATGCGTATTATGTTCTTTTACATTCTTCTTTTTTTCCTATTATAGGCAAAACAGAGTAAAATAATTTCTAACTTATGCTTTCATATATTTGTTCCTGGAAAGAAGGAAATATCAATGCACTTTTACGGGCTTTTGTAGCAGTTAATATTGTTGTCGTGTTAAGGCACAGCTACACGAAGGCTATCTGCCTAGGGAACGGGTGCCTTGGACGGGAGACTTTTTAAAATGTTTTAACGCGTACGTCATACCTGGAGAAAACCGCCCAAAACTCCAGACTGTTAGATAGAAATCCGCGCGATAAGGCATAGCCCTGGACCTTTACACTTCGGCTATCTACCAACGTTCAGTGTCTTATCCACTCAGCCATGGATGGGCTTTTTTATATCAATTGTTGAAAATAGTATGATTAACCTAGGCCAATTTTTTTCAATAGGCCGATGAGAATTTTTCTCTTTATTAAAATATAGTTTTAAAAGTTCTAGAACTTTTATTTATTTTTCTCTGCTTTTTTAAAACTTTTCTTATAAAATCTTGATAAAATCTTGATATTTTATAGAAACGGTTGTACAAGATTTGATTAATTTAAATTAAATACAGTATCCCAAAATGATACTGTATTTAATTTAAATTAATCTGTCTTTCTAAGTATGACTATGAAAGAGGTAAAATAATTGTTTACTTCTAAAACTAACCTGCGTGATTTTCGTCGCATTTAAATAAGCCATTGTTTACGCAAATCAACAACTTCTATTTACAATTTAAACTTTGTGTAATGTATATTTTGAATGCCGCATTCTAGATAAATCAGCTAAGGCTATTTATAAAGCAAAGATTGTGCAATCTATATTTTGACTATCGCATACTAGGTTATTTCTTATTTTAAATAATTAAGTAAAATTGTAACATATTAAAATATTTAGAGGGAAAAGCTGTTGTTGTTTCAGCCAATATTTTATAGTAACAAGGAAAGAAAACTATTTGATTTAGCCAATATAACTGCATTGAAGTTTTAGATATTCAATATATTTTTCGTTCAAGCTTGTTTTGCAATTTTTTCTCTTAATTGATATTTTTTATTTTATGACAGCTAAACTTTTAATTCATAAATAAATTTATAATAATAATTTTCATATGAATTGATTTAAAATAATTAAGAAACATATATTATGGAAAAACATTGTAAGAGAGCATTTCATAATCTTGATAACTGGTCTATTATAAGGAAAATTCGATTTTAATAATAAAAACTGTTGTGTGACTGCATGCAAGTTTTTAAAAAAGCTGTTTGTAATCAAAAATAGTTCGAACTTGAAACTTTTCCCGGGTAATATTAGCGTTAGTTTAATCTCGAGAAATTAAAAGTATGTTCTTTTGAGCCAGAAACTAACTAACTAACTAAATAAATAAACCAAGGACGGGTTAGCCTGAGAATCACCGCAATCATCTTTTATGCTGCATCCATTTTAAGTGAGTTGCTGAAAATTAACTAAAAATAACTGCACTCTTGAAGATTTTGGCGCAACAAATCTTTGATTAAGTCTTTTATCATGTAAAATATCCAACGCAGAAATATTTATCTAAGCTTTTATTCTACTTATGACACAAGACTTTTTTTGGGGGAAATTCCTATGAATGACATTTACATAATCTCATAATGTCTTCTATAAAGGAGCCGTAGCCACTTCATCACGCTCTGAATTAAGCTAGAAATTGCATTTTCCATAACTTTTTTCGCGCTCTTTATAAAACTTTTGAAATTCTTTGTTCCCGAATAAATGCTCAGTGCGTCTCGCCGTTTGAACTCTTTTAGCAACTCACTGTCAGAATAAACGCGTGTTCCACCCACCGAACTCTGTTTATGACATCTTATTTACTGTATACATACCGCTTTTGACAGTTTTCTTGATTGTTATTTTTCGGAGGAATCCCAGAATGTATAGTTACACCTGGGTATGACATTGCGTAGAGATTACACCTGACAAGTGGTTTTAAACATGTCTGCAGCTTTGATATGCTGTGTTTTTTCCCCTTGTTTTCGCGGTGCTCTTGTTTGGACCTTTTAGTTAATATCCATTTTGTGCTTTTTTTTTTAAAGAAGTGGAGACAATCATTCAATATGTATAATCATTTTTAAAAACAGTTGCGTTTAAATGACATGTTTGAAGTGGATTATTGAGTACTATGATATGCACTTTGTACGTTTGTTAGTCTTCTCGTAAATTGGTTAAAAGTTTTGGTGCTTAAATTAAAATTTGGTGTAAAATTAACAGTTTTCTGTAGAAACAAATAATTTAAGAGAAACTCAGTTGCATATAAGTTTTAATACCGCTACATTAAGATACATAGATGCATTACAAACGTTAAATGCTTTAAGACACAGATTTGAATAAATAAATAAATATGACTAAAAAAGCAATTTAACAATGTTTTAATTGAATGATTGCAGAATCGATAAACTAGTTATCCCTTTTATAACTATAGGATCAAGTGGGGGTAATTACAACCAGTTTGTGAAGTTTTACCTTTATAAAACTTAAACTCTTTTAATTTTAGGAAAAATATCGTTTTAATTAACTAGGGGGGGGGGCAGTGGTAAAATCTGGTCTTTTTGGAAGAACTAGCTAAAATTTTGTTTTCTGCCTGCTTATTTTCTTATAATTTAAGGGGTAGTCATAATTATTCCAACAAAATCGAAAAGTTAAAAAGAAAATTAAGTAATTATAACTGTAGTTCTTCAGTTATGATCATTTCGTTTTCTCTTGATAGTTGTACGTACAACTTTTGTTGGAGCAATTGAGACGACTATTCCTGGTTTTTTTAAGGGATTAGATATACCTTAGTCAGTAAATAGTTGGTATAAAATAAGTAATAAGGTTATAATATTTATTTACTAAATCAAAATAGCCTCTTCCCGCCAATATCTGCTGAAAATCACTATAGAAGGGGAAGTATTATTTTAAGTGCTGTTGACCTTTAAGAACAAAAAAAAAGTAAAAATAAAGAAATAAAATAAACATAAAACATAAACTTTTCCTGGTATGTCAGCTGTCAGGATTTTTGATTTTTTTTAAGTGATGCAAGTTTTAAAGTAGAGCAGTTTAAATTCTGTAGTTGCAGGCAAACTTCTTCTTTTTCGTCTTAAAAAAAAAAAAAAATCGTAGCGGTATATGCATGCCAATAATAATATACCAATAGAAACTGCATTCTCATACGACGTCTGTTCACTAGGAAAGTTTTGCGACGCTGTGACATAATGGGAAGCTGTCCCATTATTTAATTATGAGAAAGTTCTTGTTAAAAAATGTCCAATATCTAAATTTTTTTATTTACATTTATATGTTTCATTTGTTTTTATTACACTCTTACGTGGTACATTTTCTGAGCATTCGAATATTTTTAAATAATCAGTAGTAACATTTTCATTTTTTAATTTATTGCTGAGTTAAATATAACAAATTAATAAAATTTAAAAAATTACTTTTCGTTAATATTTTTAAAATGATATGTGATAGACGTATTTTTCCTGTTAAGAATGACATTTTATTTTATGTTTTTTCGCAATATCATACTTATCCCACTTTTTAAATAACAGAGGCGTTTAATGACTATCAATTTGAAAACATTTAAATATGTAATAAAAAGCAAACACATGCCAGAACCTCTTATATATATCGCAAATATGCTTTTAATATGAATCAGCTTGTCTAAAAAATTTTCCTTTCCATCAAACAACTTTGCACACAGAAATGCGTTCATTGAAATTTTCATCTGCTGTTAGTTTTACTACTGTTACTACCTTAAAAATACTTGAAATTAATGATGAAAGACATCTGTCGTGAAAAACACATTATAAGTTTTCCTTAATGTTTCGGCGAAACTTTATCATTTATAGAATTTTTACAAATTCTGTTGGTGATAGCGGTTATAATTATACCAATCTGTAATTAACTAAAAAGTGTCATCCTGAAGTTATTTAGTAAACAGAGATATTTCTGTAAAGTAACAAATACAATTTTAAAATTAAAAGTAAAATTTTAAAAACTTCAAGATGCTAATCGTTAGATAAGCTAAAGGAACAAAAATTCATCAAAATTATCTGAATTATACTGTGGGAAATTTTATTGAAAATATTTTTTTAACTTATTGAGTTAGCAAAATTTTAACACTTTTTAAGCGCTATTTGTAGCAGTTAAATTATAAGAAGAACTTGGAAGTGTTTCGAAATATTTGAAAGTCTTACCCTTTTTCAAAACCTTTTCACGGGATTTCAAGATATAAAAAAAGTCCCATTTTAACCGAATAAAACAGCAGCTTGCTCTATTCCACACAGAAAAGAAATCACTTGAACCAGTTGATCATTCCGATATAGCTAAAAATAAATAGTCTAAAAGTATATCCAATGAATGCTATATTTTTTGTTGGTTTTGCAAATAATACTTTGTGCAGTTACTTTTTTTAAAAATACAAAATGCGAAATCTAATTTCCTCTTTAGAATTCAAGGACAATTATTAGCTATGTTTACGTTTAGAAACACTCATCAATAGATGTTAGGTCTGGAACCAGCCAAGCGAAGGTAATTTTCTGGCGTGAATCACTCCAAAACTCCTCTGAAATCTATTGAAAAAAAAGTTTTCTCTACCAGAAAAAGAACTGTCTCACACAAAACGAAGCCACTGATCTGAACCGTTGGATATATGGCAGTGTACAAAAGGGCTTTGCCACTAACACAGGATTTCGACCTCCAGTATTTCATCTTGTGACAATTGGATTCGATAAAAGGAAAAAGTGGACCTTTTTTTCCTTGATTGGTGTAATGTAACAGGTGTTTTGAAAGGAGTTTGTAGCGTATAAATGACTATTACAAATCACCATTCTTAAACAATCTGTTCCGTTTTGCTTTTCAAAAAAATTTAGGAAAAAGCTTATGTTTTGTTAGTATGGGTTAAAGACCTTTTATTTCTCCAAAAGGGATTTCTACATACAAGTTTTTCAGCTTTTATATATGCTTGACAATGAAGCTTAGTTGTATACTTATAGTAAATATAAAATACAGTTGTGTAACGTATTTAGTATTCTTTTAATAAATTCAGTCGATATTACGCATTATTGAAATTTAACGGTAAATGTTAAAATAATTATCTAATGACTCATAAATTAACCCCCTCCCCCCCAAAAAATTATCAAATTATCACTTCATTTGTAAGAATGTATTCTCTATTTGCCACACGAACGAATTCTTATGCACATGTTATATATATATATGTAACATGTGCATAAGAATATAATATGCACACACACACACACACACACACACACATATATATATATATAACACGTGCATAAATATATATATCCCAGACAGCACATAAGCTTAAATCAAGCTTGACATTTCTTTGAATTTGACGTATTAATGCAAGCTTGACAGTTCAATTCATTTTAAGCTATTGAAGTCATTTGAACTGTCAAGCTTGAATACAACTTGATTACTGATTGATTTGGAAAGCCACATCCACATAACAAATAATTTATCATCGTCATAAATGTACTTGACCATAGAATTAAAAAAAAAAGATTCTATATTTCCAAATATGGAAATTCTTCAAATTAAAATACAATTATACTACGAAATTGATTTCAAAATCAGTCGTTTGTCTCGATTTTGGCCAGTATTACCCAACATAAGTGTCGCGATATTTAAAGTTTTAAAACGTGTGCTGCTTTTAAGTTTATATTATGCTTATTTCCCTATTAGTAGAGTCTCTAAATCACATTATATATACAACATGTCAAAGTTTGGATTTATTAATAATTAAGTTCCCTTGATAAAGATTTATGAATTACTTATTTTAAATTTCGGTTTGATTATTGTTATAGTTAAAAGCCAAATATTATCAGTTTATTAATCAAGCGAATCCGAAAATATACAAAAAATCGAATCGGAACTGAGTAGGAAACAGTCTGAAAATGAATTCCTAAGACAGGCTCTTCTAATTCTGCTTTATTGTTGCTGAGCAATAAGAAGTTAGAATAGATGTTGATTTAATATTTTTCTTTTAAGTAGTCACTTGATCCAGTTTATGGTAAAATTTAATAAATTAACTTTCGATGAAAATCCGATTTTGGAAAGAGCTTCTTATAATATTTATTAGTTGATCACATATGGTTATGTAGTTATAAAAACACTCCAATTGTTATTTGTTATTTCACTCCGTTTTGTACACTAAGTAAAGGTTGTTTTAATAATAGTTTTGTTAGAAAAGATACGCCCATTTAGAGATTTTCCTTTTGTACATTTTCAAAATCATAAATATCCATTTCTTTCTCAATATTTTGATGTTCATTAATAACGTACTCTTAAGCCAGAAATGTAATTTAAAGCCAATTAGTTCAAAGTATATTTAGGTTAGGTTAAAAAAAATTAAAAAGTCGAATAAAACTCGTATCGAACTTGACACAAACCTACGTAAAGCATTATAGATTCTGTTTTATTTAAATTAGTAGGTTTCCTTTTCATTTTAACAAGTTGTAGATTTATATTAAATCATGAATGATTTATTTTATACTGTAAGCTTCTTATTAGTAAGAAAGTACCACCTTTTAATTATTTCTCGATCTAGTAGTTAAACTTGTGCAAATATCATTCGAAAAATGAACATATTTTTCTAATTAAGAAGCGTTAGAGCGACATTTAATATTTGTGCAGAAAGTCATTAAAGGATATTTTCCCAGTTATTTCAGTAAATTACTATTTATTTTGTGATAAATCACAAAATATTACTAACCAGTTTAATTTTATATATTTATTTAGCTTTTTAAATATAATAACGCATAAATCCTTATCCCCCCTCCCCCCCCCCCCACACACACACACACTCACTCCCCGACTTACGTCGAGACATGGAATTTTCCCCGACTCCCGCGTTCTTCTAAGTTTGTCTTCATTTTGGTGATAAATTCTGGAGGAGCACCCCATATTACATTCCCGGAGCAGTCACATTAGGGGGTCGGGGCGGTGAAATATGACTGCTCCTGATGAGACGTAACTGCCGGGTTAGCAGAAGCGAGAAGGGGAAATATAGATTTGATATTCGAGACATCATGTTGTTCTGGCCAGGATTTAGGGGGGGTTATCAGGGATAAGTAATCATATTTTATGAATCTAAGAAAGTCGTCGCCGGGATGGATCAAAACTTTTGTGTCAGAAGTTTTGTTTTATACCCACGTATAGAGGTCATTTTCAAAATTCGGTGTTATTTGCTGTCCGTGCGTAAAATATTTTCTACAAGTTTTGAGGAAATTTAAATTATTTTTCTTTTTTTCATGGTTTTATCAAACAGTTTTCATTAGTAAAACAATGGATTTAAAAACGTACTATTTAGTAAAAAAAAAAAAAAAAAAAAAAAAAAAAAAAAGAAGAAGAAGAAATGTGTAGAGAAGATACTGAAATATAGCTGTCCGAATTGAACATAAACGTGTTAATGCAGAGCTGCAGCTCCAAAACTAAAATTTCTGCCCTGATATACTCTAAAATTTTGAAATAGAGTTTAAACTACATTATGAAAAGTTTTTATAAGGTTTTAAGAAAAATACAAGATTTTTCATAATTAAATACAGATGTCCGGATATTGATGTCATGTCTGTTACCATACATTATTTTCAACTTTTTAAACAACAAAATTGAAATTTGTGAATGGAAACATCTGTTTACCATTAGAGCATGGCCGAAAAAGAAATGTAAGCAGACATCTTGAGATTTTGGCATTTGACTGTAAAAGCAAAAGCCTATTTGTGATAAGTATTTTTATTGCATGTCATGTCTGTTGTCTTAATTAGTTGTACAAAATATATTCATTTATTTGTTAATTCAATTGATTAAGTTATATCATTAGATTTTTAGTCTAATTTAATGTCTCTTTTTATGTCCTTGTGGAATTATTTAGACTCATGAATTTTTATTCTTTGAAATGTCATGTCTGTTATCAGTTATGTCTTTTACACCATAATAAGTAAAAGACATGACAAACAAAAATTTACAAAAAAAAAAAGAAAATATTTTTAAATGGAAAATACTGTATTATATGGACAAAAGAACTACATACTTATGTAATATATAACTTTGCATTATTTTGTGCATGCAGAAGTGTACAAATTTCAAAGAAAATGTCCGGTAACAGACATGATTTTTTCATAGATTGAAAAAACTACAAAAATTAAATTAAAAAAAAGAAATGCACGAATAACACTCAAAATAATGTGCAAAAATGAAGTTATGCTTTATATTATGAATAAAAGCTACTTATATTTTGAAACTGCATTTTTGCTACTTAAATTTCCAATTGCTACCCAATTTTGAAAATGACCTACAGATTGTTAACAAATTTTGAATATTTTTAGCGATTTTATAAGTGAAATATAAATTTAAAGTTAATATAAAATACAGCTATAATATAAAATAGATAATTATTAATGCACAATTATTTTAGTAATTAATGATCTTCTATACTTATAATTAAAGGTTTAGTCTTTGTGCATATATATATTGTGTTTTGCGGACAGATGGTAGCACACACAGGAAATACTTGGAGTATAGGTAGGGGTGCAAATTCCTCAGAACTATTTAATTTCTTTACAATTTTTATTTCTTTAATGTTTTGTCAAAAGATTGCGGTTTTTTTTTTTTTTTTTTTTTTTTTTTTTTTTTTTTTTTTTACATTTTGCATTAAGATGGCGAGCAAGCTGGTTGCCGGAGGCGGCTGGTATAAAACATAAACACAGAGGAAAGTTTCCCAAGATGATGAAGTTAAACTTCGTTAAACTGAAATTAAACTTCAAATATTTTTCTGAATTCAGTAAGTGGTTTAAAAACCTGAAATCTACAGATAAACGTCTTTCAAACATGTTTTCTTAAAAATAAAAACAAATTTAATATTCTCTTGGAAGATTTCTAAATATTCCTTTCCGGGTAAGGAAAAAAAATGTCATCTTACTCATTCGGCGTTGTAAGATGACGAATAGGTAACAATATAAATCAAGATAGGGAGATTTAATTTCAAAAGTAGAGAGAAACAAATTCACTTAGGTAGTTAAAGAAAAAGACTCAGATAACACTAAAGAAAATGATGGTTACTCATAATGAAACAATAACTTAATTAGTTGACAAAAAATTAAGAAAAAAGTACTGGTAAGTTTATAAACAAAAAATGCATTTGGTCTGGCTTCATTATCATTCCAGTGAATCGTTGATCATGTGCTCAAGATTTTCATCTGATTTGCTCTTCGTAGTTTTCTTGCTGACCACCGGACGTGGCGGATAGAAGTTGATGAACTCCCCTTCATTAGGAAATGCAATCCCGATCCCGCAGGATGTGTTTGCAGGACTAGTCTCACGAGATTAGGACAGTAATCCCGCAGAATTGAAACTGAGAAATAAATTATTTTTATTACAATTTTACGCCACCTTCACAATCATCAGTTTTTAAAAAAATGTTTTGATATCTATGTATCTTATGTCCCAATACATGAATCAATAAAATTTTTAAAGTTTAAATTTTTCTAATTATCCTCCAATGGGAGTCTGGATAAATATTGTAATCTAAATTTTTTGAACTTCCCAATCTCCAAATGAATAGAAATATTTCATGATAATTTATGTCTTAGCGAACAATCACGAATCAATTATAAAAAAAAAAGTTTCCCCTTTTAAATTTTATTTTAGAGGAAATAAAACATACCGTTTCCTGGCCTATTTATTTAAAACTTAATAATAAAAAAAGTTACTACGAGATTATTTTGTAAAAACAAACTAAAGATAAAAAATTCAGCAGGTACGAATTGTAAACTAAAAAAAAAAAAAAAAAAAAACTCATATGAAAAGTAAGCCCCCACACCAACACTGTGCTGCTTGTTTGCATCAAGTTTTCATCTTTTCTTGGCTTTTCAGGAGTTATAAACTATAAGATGCACCATTCAGATCGTCCGGATATAAGGTAAAAGAAGCGGTAGGAAATATTAGAAGGCTTTAGACATTGAAAGCATTAGAAAAATGGTTTGCTTTTCAAAATAATAATAATAATACATTATTAATGTAAATTAAAATTGTTAGTATTGACATTAGTTATCACAGATGTTACGAGAAACAAAGACAATAAGGATCGTACACTAATGTAACACCGAGGAATCCAGAGTACTGTCAGCTGCCGATGAATTAGGGTGAACCATTGTGAAGAAAAAATCTCCTTCCAATCAATCTCCGTTAGATATTTGAATATGTATCATATCTACCACGTGATAACGCTGAATGTCCCTCGCAAAATTTTCATAAAAAATATCAAGTGCTAGACTTCATCTAATAACGATGTCTTCGTCCGTTCAAAGAGAGAAAACCTCCGAAAGCATCATGTAGAGCAGAATAAAGTGAGTCGAGACATTTGTGTATTGTTTTTCCAACATATACATCTAAAAAATGAGCTTTAAAATAAAGTAAAATAATTTTATTTACAGTTGATTAGACTCCGTGGAATAACATCGAGCAAGCTTGCCTATTTAAGTTTGCCTTTCAGCATAGACTGTGCCCTAAAAAGGAAACTAGTTTTACAGGGAAAGAAAAGTTTTCTCCAATAGGGGGAAAATATTTAATTCGTGCCGCAGACTTCTTGGATGCATGCCTGCTTCTTCCTTTCTTTTTCTCCCTCCCCTACAAATGCTTAGGAACATTGTAGAAGCATTTAACATCACAGCTCTTAAAAGGGGCCCCTGAATCGAAATGAAAATTGCTCGACGTTTTACATTTCTTTCTTCTTCTCAGTCTAGAATACAGGATAAAAATCACCTAATTCTAAGATACAAGGCATAACGTGGTAACATACTCAGACCTAAGCCTTATAAATATTGTAATATTGTAGTAACACAACGTTTAGGTGGGAACATAATTCTACTTTTAGTATACAAATAAGTGATCTGAAGGGATAATTTATGGTCCATAAGAGGAAAGAAACAACAATGGTATTAAGTGATGGTGATAAAAATCTATTAATTTTCGATTTACGAAATTTCGTGTATAGTATCACCTTTCCATCCCAAAACCTTTCCTGATAAATAAAATTTGAACGCAAGCGATATTCTAACCTTCAGTCATCGCCGAAGAAAGCTACTTAAATTTAGCTGTATATTTCATCTTTGAAAAAAGTACTTAATCAACTGTTTTACGTTTGATAAACGTCTCATGTGCAGTATATTCTTTTCCTTTAAAAATAAATAAATAAATAAATAAAATTTGAACACAACTGACATCTCGACCATTTTTATTGCAGAAGAAAGTTGCTTAAATCTAGCTTTATATTAGATATTAAACTTACATTAAATAGTTTTTAAAAACTATTTAATTCACTGTTTATAAATTTATTTTAATTTTGGAATGTACAGTTATAAGTGTTAAGCTTAACAATCCAAAAACAAGTAAATAAATAAATAAAAATCTGAACGCAAGCAATATTTTGAACTTTAAAAATTCCCTATAAAACTGCTTAAATCAATATTGATGTTTTTTATTCTTAAAAAAAAACTACCCAAAGCACCGTCTACAGATTTATTTTACCTATAATTTTGAAGTTTACAATGCTAATCCTAAATTTTTATTTGTTCAAGTTCCTCGAGTTCTATTCAGCCCAAATAAGCGATTGGAAACTTTATGAATATTTAGAAACTCGAAGTCAAACCCCGTTCTGGAGGCAATTACAAGGGGCGCTAGAAAATACAATTGACGAAAATATGTCTACACTCAATATATTTAATTTTCGTCCACCTAAAATAAATAACGTCATATTCAATTTTTATTATAAACCCAAATCGAATTTCATGCTCTTCCGGAAAGGCGCGGAAACTTTTCGCATTCGAAATATTTCGTTTTGTGCACACAACCTCTCTTATATCAATGCTTCAAGCAGACGAAAATGATGAGAAAATATATTAGATGTTATCTTAAAATGACGTCATACAATTGGAATCCCAATTGTATGACGCCATTTTTACTCGAAACAGCTAATTTTGTCACGCAAATGCAGGGACGTGCCAACGTCTTGGAAAGTGAGGGGGGCGAACGATTTTTTCCGAATCGGGAGGAGGGGCAGTCATTTCACCAGCCCCTCATCCCCCCCACTCCATCAACAAATGTTTTTAAAATAAAAGGTGTCAACCTTGGTACCAGGAAAATTTTTGTTTGTACTTCTATAGCTCAATTACAATAATCATTCTCTTCAGGGACGGATCAGCTATTTTGCCCCCCCCCCCCAACCAATTTTTATAAATAATCGGCTTCAATCTTTTTTAACCTCTAATAGTAAGAAATTCTCTTTTCAATATCTGTACACCCTCTCCAAAAAGTATTCGAGTGTAAGTCAAATTTCCTGTAACAGTTTCATGTAAACTAATTAATTTACTGATTTTTTTTTTTGTATCTTAATAGTTTGCTTAAAATAACAGTTTTCTTCGTGCGGAAGGGGATGGGTTGTGGCAGCTATTTCACCCCCCCCTTTCCTTTTGAGCTTGTAAAATTTTCATTTATGTCTCATTAGTTTGTTTAAATAACCGTTTTCTTGAGGGGGAAGGGCTGGAAAAATTGCTTCCGCCCATCCGGAAAAAGAAAACTATGGTAAGCAAACTATTGAGGGGGCGAATTGCATAGTTCGACCCTTCTACTCATTTACCGAGGGGGCGATAAACCCCCCTGCCCCCCCTGTTGGCCCGTGCCTGCGCAAATGATTCACTTTTTTTTCACTCTCGGAAATAAAATGGAACTGCAAAGATCAGAAAATCGCTTAAAAATGAGGGAACGGGCCGATTTTCAGATTTTTAAAGTAGCGCAGATTGTTTTCTATCTTTTTATACACGATTATGAAGAATTTCAAGCGGATAGTACAAACGGTGTAGATATTACTACGCTTTTGTGCTTTCTAATCTTTTTCAACTTTTTAAATCTTCTTGGAGTAATGGCAGTAAAAGTTTTATTTTGAAGTGGTTGCCCGGAACTGTTAGAAAATGAGTCAGAGATCAGCGTAACTATATACTAGGATGATACTAGAAAACTGAATGGTATAACCTAGAAGAGACTGCTTAGATTAATATACATACCTTGATAAACTTTAAGCATGTCGGCTGATGTTTTAAAAGTTGCTGGTTAGAATAAAACGGAAAATACTTTTCTAGGTTTTGTACGAAATTATTTAGACAGTATATTTAACAGCGTAATTAACATTAGTGGTTTTATGATTTAGAAACTATAACTTGAATTAAATATGAACTATTTTAAAATAAATATTTCTTTACAGAGGCAGAATTATGATACTAAGAAGTCGAACTGAACAAAATTATTCTTGGAAGAATGAAAAAACAAAAAAATCAGATATTTCGTACTACGATAAATGAACTGAGTGAACGCTGATTCAAGTTTGCTGTTAAAATTATCTTATAAAAGAGACACATCGCAAATTAAAAAAAGCAAGACATTACTTTTTAAAACTTACACTAAAATAAGCTGTCAATATTATTTGTTATATCCTTTAAAATAAATAAGTAAACTAAAATAAATGAAAAACAACAAATTAATAAAAAGAAATAAATAAATATAAATAAATAAGTTAAAAATAAGGAAAAATATTTTGTTCAATTAATAATCGATTGAAAAAAATAACTTTAGTAGCAAAAAATTTTATTGAAGCTTTACCAACAAGCGATTTTATTGCTCAAAAATAAATAAATAAATAAATATAAATAAAATACATGAAGTTTTTTGAGTAAATCTAATTTTTTTTATCCACGCAGTAGCATTTAGTTGCGGAATTTAATTTTATCACGTCTTAATCGCCTAGACAATATATATTATCAAATCCAGCATCAACTTTTATGGTTTTAAGCTCTAACGCACCAAGTAGGACCACGCTGCGTGTCCCATCCCATGTTCTAGATTATTCGAAGCTTTAGAGCTGGCGCCTCCGACACTTGTGATCGCCCCTATTCTTACGACACGGGCGCCACTGAGCCTGGGCGCCCCTTTGTTTACGTCGAGGGGGAAGAAGATAGGGAAAGAGAGAAAAAAGTGGGTACGAGGCCGAGAAAGTCATTGTCTTTGATGTTAAGCCCCTTTCTTTTTTGAAATCAATCATAGGGGTGGGATGTGAAAGACAAGTGACTTTCCGTGTGAGAATACATTCTGGAACATTGTAATCTTAAAACTGAAACACAAAATGGCTCTTTATGGAAGGCGGTGGGGGGGGGGGGATATGAATTGTTATGATTTTAAAAATATTTCGTGTTTTCTTTTCTATACTCAAATGTATGAATAGAATTTTTAATTTTTTTAGATATTTAGTAATATATATATATATATATATATATTTTTACCCTAGCTTAACTCAAACGCATGATTGTAAACGATTATGTATTATTTTCAGATAATTAATTACATTTGATTTTTAAAAAATATAAATAAAATTTTATAAAGAATTTCGTTTAGAATGATTTATATACATTATATATACATACATACATATGTATATAATGGGGAAAGTTTTGTTTTTACTATGCACAAGTAAATTTACTTTATTTTTATCATAAAAGAACCTTTTCTTTATGGTATAAATTTTAAAATATTAATAACAAATCACTCGTAAAGAACATTAGAATCTTCTTAATTGCATCTGAATGAGTTTATTAAATTTTATTGATAGGTTCTTCTACATGTCTACACTACACAGAATAAGCATTTTTACGTACTCTTAAATATCTATTTTTATTTATTTATTTATATTATTTCTTATTACAATCTTGGGGGGGGGGGAGGACACAAAAAAGGTTTAGTTGGTATGTCGGAAGTTTATAGAATGTAAAAAATATCTATTTGTTTTAAGTTTTAGTATTATTATTTTTAAAAAGGGGTAAACCATATAACAAAACACCAAAATTTACTCAACTGTACATAGATTTTAACACTTTGACTTAATGATTTTGAATTTCTTAGAACAAGTAAGTTAAACTCAAAGGCCGACATGTTACAACTAAACAAAATTTATGTGGACCGACGGAAAAAATAAATAATAGAAAGAAAGAAAAATTCGTTCCCCATTTTGATAGAAACGTAAATTAATTAAAAAAAGAACAAAGTATCTATATTAGCAATTATAATTTCTTTTTCTTTTGTGACACTTGACAACTTTCTTTGCTACTATTTTCCAATTCCGGGGAAATTTTGTTTGCTGTAAAATTGATTTAATTATTTAATATAAATGCCATCAGTTCTCGATCTGGCAGATGACATTTCTTTTTATAACTGAAATGAGTGCTCGCACTAATAAAAGCTTACCCCTTTCACCTCACTCTCGTGCTATTTCCGGGCTGCAGAGTTCAAAGTTATGAGCCATACATAAAGATTAGACCATTTCAATTATTATGCACGGAAATTTTTTTCTATCGAAATGTCCGAAGCATTAAAATGAATGCATATATTTTACATAAACTTAATTTTATACAATAATTTTTGAATAAAAAATAGGTTCTTTTATGACCGTTTTCTTGAAAATAATACGAAGATTAAGGGGTTAAAAAGATAGAAGTAACTTCACATCCAAATCTTCCAGCACTTTCAAATCTGACAGGCGAAATATTTATCAAATTCACGTACGCAATTTCGCTGTCTCCGAATATAAATCCTACTGTATCACAATTACCTCTACATATTTGCATTTCATTTTCGATTGATTCTATATTTATGAGATAAATTGAAGAGAATAAAGAAAACTTGTTTTCCCTATAATATGTAATCTGCAAATCTAATTTCAGATTTATTTCTAAGGAGTAATTGCTAATTTGCCGAAATAATTATTAACCCTTTGAGGTGCAACCCTTTCCCAATGCTGAAAAAAGGGCAGCCGTTGCCATCGCTCGACTTAACTACCAGCAAGATGGCGGACGATCGAAACGTAAATCGCGTGCTACAGATCTAGAGACCCTTTTTTGACGCATCTGGCTGTGAGCGGGCACACCGCGCCCGAGGACACCGCGCGTTAAAGGTTTTAAGGCCGCGATTTCACACCCTTGTTTTGAACATACATTGGTGTAGATACGCCAAAATGTCATGGTATTTTTTTTTTTTTAAGATAAGTGAATAAAGCTAACAGATAAGTAACTAAGAATTACAAATAAAATGCAGACAAAAATCAGGAAAAATAATCCGAAAAGCATTGCACTATTTCCTTAGCGTGATTCAGTGTGTACAAACTAATCGCTTGCTGAAATTGATAAGGGTGGGGAAACCAATATCTTATCTCTTTCCACTCCGCGTTGCGCAAAACATTTGTAACTGTCAGTGGGAAGTTTTATGGCTTATTTTTATGCTTCAATATTTGTGAAAGATGCGTCGGTTATTGTTCGGATGACACGGCCTCTTCTTTATCTTCATGTACTTCAAACATTAGTACTTGACTATTAGTTTTATTGCCGACTTCTGTCACGGGGAAACATTAAAAATTGTACACGCAAAAGCCTAAAGCTGCCAGTCGGGATTTTAAAGAACAGTTTATGAAGATATTTATTTATTTACTTATTTTTGAAAAATCTTTCTTTTTTTCGACAAAATGTTGTAAAAAGATTCGTTTAAAAAACCCACGAATATTATTACTACATTCATTTCACTTTAATTAAGGGGCTATATACAGTCAAAAGCCACCTACCCCCCCACCAAAAAAAAGCGACTTTTCTAGAATTTTTCTTGTCAAGACCTTTTAATTTATTAAAATGAAAATTGTACAATTATTAAGGTAACTGTTAACTTTTTTTTTTAGAAATATTTATTTTGGAAGCTCCTATAGCTGATCTCCTGGAGCTTCTCTAAAAAAAGGTGGCTTGTAGTGAGCACGATATCTTTAGACTGGGTCATCTGAAATGGAAAAAAAAAAAAAATTATTTCAGTATAATGTATTATATTGTAATTGATAGAAAGAATAAGCAAAATAATAATTTTTTACAAAATTGTGGCTTCAAATAAATAAAAATAATAAATAAATATATAAATAAATAAAAATTTAGGATTTAAATTGTTTATAAAACGGAAACTATTTATCAGTGAGATAAAGCCTTCGATTATTTACTAAAAAGTATATTTAAAAAGCTTGTGTTAAAATTTGAGGCTTATCGGTTCCGCCGTTTCCGAGAAATCTTGCGCAGCGTCTTCTATATAAATAAAACAGAGTGTAAACTGTCCGTTTGTCTGTCTGTCTGTCTGTCTGTGTCTCGCGTAGCTCCGAAACAGGTGATCGTAGACCTACCCAATTTTGTACGGAAATTCTCCAAGACGGGTCTCGACACACCTCGAAGCGATTTTTTCGAAATTCGAATTAGAAAATGTTTTATTTTATGTTTTGTCCGATTTTTAGCGATTTTTCTTGCGTAATACATAATAACGCCGGTAATTGCGCTCGCAAGAAAACGATATTTACATCATCGTATATAGGAGAAAATTTTCTTTTAAAAACTATTTGTTCGGACTGTGTAACATAATTTGCAGATTTTTGGGAATTTTTCAAATAAAATTAAATTTGACGCTGACTTTCGAAAAATATTTTTAAAACTGCTGCATCTTGAATTCTATCTGTCATAACTTTTTTATATTTGAACAAAAGACGGAGCACACAATTCGCCCCACTTTTAAAAGAAGAACGGGGGGAAAATATAAATTAGGAGAATTTTTACGAATTTTTAAGTAAAGAAGGATTTTCATTTCAGTAGTACCTGCTTATGAGTTTCGGTTTGATATTTTGCGGTTTGGTTGTCATGGATACAGTAACAATGATTAAAATTGCCAGTTGAAAAAAATAAATAAAAACGGGTCCCGCGAGCAGACGATTTCTTTGCTTCGCTCGATTTCCTTTTATAAATACTGGATTTATTTGTGAGAAGAAAATTAAAAAGCACAATATAGAAAAACAATTTTAAAGCCCTTATAAAAAGCGCAGTCTTATTTCTTATCTCTTTTCTTTTTGTAAAGGGTTCCAAGAGAGGGTGACGTATTTTTAAAATAAAAAAAATGTCCATTTCATGTAGTGTCTGAGGTATTTAACGCTAAAACGTGAACCTAAAAGACAGCATGTCTGCGGAAATAAGACATTTTGAAAGTGAGAAGTTCACTGCAAACGGTCCATTTTCACTTTTTTGATACCGAATGACGCTGACATAGTTTTTTTTTTTTTTTTTTTGTGTGTGTGTGTCATTATATTGCAATGATCTCAGGTTATCACATATATGACGCAAGTTTTAAGTCAAGAGTGAAATAATTTTGCTTTTTCTAGATTCCACATCACTGGAATTATTCGAATTACACATGTGAGGAAATTTTTCGTTTCCTACCGTGCGAAGAACGGGCACGCAGCTAGTTTAAAATATTCTAGGGCTATATAATAAACTCTCCACCCCTCCGGCGTCTTCTAATAACTCCAGTTGGTGTTGTCTGCGAACCATTCTTCCCTCTCACGTGCTTTCATGCTCTCTTCGGTCGGAGATCTCCACGCGCTGTGCATCCTCTCTTTCGGTATATGAATACGCATTGGGCCTAAGTGAAATCCCTATTGCATTCATACAATGCAATAGTGATGTTGTATGTTGGCTATATATGCTGGCAGCTATGCATGCACCCATTTCCACAATTTTCGTACCATGCGCAACTATTTTTAGAGAAAATTTCCATATCAGTTGATTCTTAGCATTCGTTGTTGTTTTGGATGAAATCACCCGCAATTTTTCATTACTGAGATCTGTATAATCAGATACACAGCCTCAGAAACATCCTGTGGTAAGGGGACACTCAGCTAACGCCCCGACCTCATAATTTCAAGCTGCCCCGTCATTACAAATATGCACGCAATTTTGAGAATATTCACCGCATTGACTAGAAATTTTCTGTATGTCCTTAAATATATGTACATAACGAAAATAAATAAAAAATAAAGCGATTTTTTGTGAAATTTTTAACTGTATACAACCTCTTAAGAGAAAGACAAAAATTTTAAGTATCTTATTAGATTGCATAATTAAATGATTAAAATATATGTATAACATGGGGTATATTGTTGCGCAAAAAATTACAGAAAAAAAGCATACAACAAAAAATTGCAAATGGAACATTTTTATTTCGTTACAAAAGAAACTGGGACGGAGGGCTAAAATGAAAGCATTGAAGCTAAAATTTAACGACTAATCTATAAAATAGATTATTTTTTATTACTTTTAAGACTTTTTTACATTTTACTAGTCTGAAAAATAAGTAAAATAAATAAATATAAAACAGAATTCCAAGCTGGAATTTCGGTTCAATTAAACTCCCATTTTCAAATAGTAGACAGCAAGACTTGTTTACCTCATAAAGGAGTGTTTATGATTCGTGAAGTGTTTCATAACCCATACAACGCATCTGATTAATGCTCCTCATAACCATTGTTTTGATTATGAATGGGAATCATTAGTGGATAAAACAGACCTTTAAACTTTATAACTTGTTCAGATTAAACGTCGATTATTCCAAATCTAGTTTAATATCAGACACACAGGAATATGCTGAATTCCTCAGAATTTTCGGGTGTGGCTTGGGAGCATCTCCCATTTCCATAAAGCCTCCTCCGAGTGCATTTTATCTGAAAAAACCATCGAACAAGCGATACTCGAGGCAAAACTCCTGTTAATTAGAGACGATGTTTGCGAGAACTATCGTCTCGGAGATTGGCAGAATCAGATTAGAACAAGGGAACCAGAGAGCACATGCTTGCTTGTCTTTATGCAGATTTGTTTCTGTTGTGTTTCTTGCTCTGGGAATTTTGAGATTTAGCGCATATTTAAGATGGAGTTTGGAGATATATATATAAATGTGTTGTGCTTCGTGTGGAATTTGTTAAAGATTTGAGCGTTGTTTGTGTGTTTTTAATTTTGATCTGGTTTCCGAGGTGCCTTATGTGATGGGGATTATAATGTTAATTGAATCTAGGAATTGTATGAATATTTATGTTCTGGCGTGACTTCTTCGAAAAAGCAATTTCATTGCTTTGATTTTTTAGCTGATGTATCTTCCAAATATAACACTTGGTAAAACTCTTTCAGAATTATATTAATCAGCAGCAGGCTTTTCAATCTGAACGAGTTCTAACTGCATTAGTTATTATCTAATTATTTAGCAAACGTGTTTAGTTTTTGTTTAATTTGTAGCACATAAATGCTTATAGAATGACCATGAATCCAGTAAAATCTCAGTACAACGGATTTCAAGAAGCCGAAGATCAAATTCGTAATATTGAATTTTCATTAGGTGTCGGTTTGTACTGTAGGATTGTATTTAAATAGAAATGTTTTATTTTCTAATCTAAAATATTTGTAAAAATGAAGTCTGTTATAACGAGATTTTACTGTCTGAAGTACGAAACCTTTTACTTGCGGAATTATCCTGTTTATCAATTGAATGACACCCTAGTTATTACCTTGAACCATGCCGTGTCTGTTTAAAGGAATAAACAAAAAACACTCAAAAGAAACTGGTGTTTAATAGACAAAATAATTAAAACATTGTAAAATAACACACATAAAAAGTACTTAGAATCTGTACACGTGTTTCGTTGGAAAGAATTTCAGTCTTCCTCAGCAGCAGAAGTCCATACACAGACTGCGTGAGGACTTCTGCTGCTGACGAAGATTGTATTTTTTTCTATCGAAACACGTGTACAGATTGCTAAGAACCTTTTATGCATGTTATTTTACAAAGTTTTAATTATTTTAAGGAATAGTTCTTCGCGAGAAACCTGAAAAATAGTTTCTGTGTAGTAAATTGACTAAAATAAAGCATTTTTATGCTTTGCAAGTGATCCACTTTGGCATGCCTAGAATCTTTCATGGTGGCTGCGACGAGAGAAAGAGGTAGATGCTTTAATAATTTCATAAATGTTCAGAGTATACCATTTAAAACAGTTCAGTTCGTTTATTTGCAATCTTAATTCCCAAGAGTCAGTTATATTTCTAAGACTATTTCTAAGACTAAGTTATATTACTGTGAATTTTTACTGTTATGCTTCAAAATATTTTTAAATGCACGAAATACAAATATTTATATGGTGCATCTTCAACAGGAAGATATCACTTGAATATACGCAATGTAACATAAGTAATACATTAAAAGTTGAAGTCAGAAACATATTCGATGCTTGTCCATCAGCGGAACAGTCCTCGCACAGGTATGTTGTACCAAAAGGATATTTTCAAATACCAACTTAAGTTCAGCCTCCATTATTCATATTCAGCACGGGTTGACGAGTTTTATCATAAGTGTAATTTTTCTTCTTGATGCATTTAAACCTAGAATAAACTGTAAAAATTATGAAAGATACTTTTGGTAATTTCAATTATTTTTTTTAAATCGTGTCTACGTAGAAAAAAAAAACTTAATTTCGTTATTTACAGTAAAGAGTTTGAAAGTTTTTATTTCTGATATATGTAAAATTGACCTTTAAAAGGGTTTGTAAAGTATTAAGTAAATATTCTTGTTTAGTTTCCATATAAGAATGTAGTTATTGATGTGAAAAGAAACAGTTTTAGAGGCCCATAGCTCAATCTTCTTAAAAAGTTTCTTTTTTTTTTAAACATTTAAGTTATTTATATTTATTCATTAGTGAAATTTTTATTCGTTATTGCAAAGCATTACTGAAATATTGAATTCTTTTTTATTAAATGAGTTACTTTAAATTTTAAAGAGAAAAAAAAAATTAAAATTCCGTTTATTGTTTTGTTTTTTCCCTTTTTTTAGTTCTATTTTTTCTTTTCTTTTCTTTCGTTCTTTTTTTTTTATTTCTACGACGCGTTATAACAGGCAAGACCAGAAATCTCCACAATAAAAGATTGATTATGATGGATCCTTCTTTATAAAATCTTAAGAGGATTACATAGACCGAACGTAACCAATTTAATTCTCCTGCGTGTAATAAAAGTTTTAAGGATTATTGTTCCACTTTGCTGCAACATCTCTCAACTTACTAAAAGGGATTATATATAAAATGTTCATAAAGGAAAGGAATGACAGAAACAAGTGAGCTGAAAAGACGGAGACTTACGCATCACGAGGGGTCATTTTCCATGTCAAGGCCTCTAAGTTCACGAAGCGAATTGTAATTTTTACGCCTTATTTCTTTAATAAGGTTGAAATATTTTAAGAATGAGAAGTGTTATAACTGCACAATTTAGCCGATCATAGTTAAGAGGAACTGACGGGGGAGGGCGAATAATTATCGAACCAAGCTTTTAGAGAAAGGCCTTCAGCATCGTGCCTATATAGCAGATGATATTTTAAAAATATAGGAGGAAGGTGGCCCAAAATGATCCCCTACATAATTTTTTAAACCCAAACTGAGTAGAATTTTGAAAAAGAGTCCAAAGGATCATTTTACCCTCACCCACGGGTAAAATGATCCTTCATTTGAAAATAATTGTAAATTGTTTCTCATGGGGAAAATAAAAGATTTAAAAGTAATTACGACTATACATAATGAAATAAAATGTTTTACACTCATATAGGTATGCATAATTTATTTTATAAAAATTTTAAAACAAAATGTGCCAGAAACAAGAAAATGGGATATTTCAAAATTGTAATTAAAAAATTATAGCCTAAAAGAAGCACATCAATAAATTAAATAATGTAATGGGGAGTCACGCATTTTGAGAACGTCTGAAGGGCTGCTATGATGACTAGGCCCGGTACTGGAGTTTCTTCAGTCGATGGATCGTTTTACCCTATAGTATGGCTGCCCACTTTATGGCCTATTACTGGAACAAACCGATAAACATAACAAACGAAACAAGTGTAATTCACGTCTAAAAACATAATCTATTCAGTAAACCAAGTCATATTTCTGAAAATTAAAGACTGTACCTCTAAATAAATAGCAAAGTTAATGCTTACCTTGTAAGTGATATGATAAAACCCAGTGTTTTGAAGAATTCTACGCAGACAAGTAATACACCGATCGCTTAAATATCGCCTTTCCTTCTCCTTGACTTGTCACAACTAGTTTATGTGTTCTAGAACAGCGGTGCGCAAACCGGGGGTCGCGAGAAAATTTTTGGGGGTCGCCAAATTCAAAGAGATTCAAATTTATGAAAAATCTACAATTATTCATTTCAAAGAACTGAAATAATACAAGAGAAAAAACTGACAATTATTATTTTACGAGCGCGATATTCGCGATCGCTATCACGGGGCTTCAAAACCACGTTATCATGCATAGTGATCTGCAAATTGATCATGCATAGTGATCATGCATAGTGATCTTCAAAATTATTTTCCATTAAAACAAAACATCGATCGCGATTGGATCCAGAGGATCACTTACGACTTGCGATTTCCAATACAGATCCGAACATAGAAGCAATCATGAGCTCTTTGCAAGCACAAATTTCACATTGACTTTTTATGATGTAAAGTTTTTTAAAAGTATTTTTCATTAAAAAATATTTATATCCATATGCATAAATAAAGCATTGTTTCATAAAATTATGTGTTGATTCATTAACTGATTTTTATGATGTTACAACTTTTATAACATTTTTATGGTGGTTTATCAGTTTGGTGCGCTATTTTAAAAACGCGTTATTTCAATAGATGACGTCACGACACTCTTTTAAAAACACCCTGTAAGAGCAACTCCCAGAAAGAATTTCAATGTAACTTCGTTTTCAATTAAACAAAATGTCTACTCTCTATCCAGGGGTCGCGACAAAATTTTAGTCAAAATGTGGGGTCGCGACAAAATTTTACACAAATTAGGGGCTCGCAGATGAAAATAGTTTGCGCACCACTGACCTAGAAGATAGCGCTGCCTGTTTGGAAGAAAATATATGTGGATCGTTTTTTCTGCTAGGATCATTTTGGGCCACCTTCCCCTATACGGAATATCATATATTAACTAAAGCCATTTCCAATTTTTGAGAAATTAGAAACCCTTTCTCTATACTTTGGGTAAAATAAACAGTGCATATAAATACTACAAGGTAATTTTAGCCTAATATATGAATATATTTTTGCATCACAATTGATTTTACAATTTTAGTAGTTTTGATACATATCAAATATTGTTTTTATATTGAAATTGTTGCCAATTTATTCTAAATATTCGTTTTATGTTTCAAAAAGTGACATTTTTGTGTCATTGCAACACAGTGTCAATATTCTATCACTATTGCAAGTGATAGAATATTGACACACTTTTTATTCTATTGTCGATACCATTTTACTAATAAAGAAAATATTGCGTTACGCACGATGGTAAAGTGGATTGGGGAATGGTACAACAAAATACTGACGATGACTTGAGAATTAAACTTCACCTTCTTGTGAGCAAGAAGATTTTTACTTAAAAAAAAAATAAAAAATAAACTTGTCTACATGCATAGTGTATAAATAAAATTTGATTTACTAGAAATGAAACTGAATAACATGTATATACCGTAGGGGTTAACTGAATAATCTTTCCAAAAGTTTATTATTATCAATATTGCTTACATATTTCAAAATTGTTAACTTTTCTGTCATTGCAACAGTATGTCATTATTGCATCAATAGATTTTGCAAACAAAAATTAAAAATTTGAAAATATTTTCAATTACGCACTGAAACGAGTGAAATAAATTTAATATCGTCATAGGTGGTCACTTAAATTATAGGCGTCAAACTAATTTTTTTCATACATTTTGATATTTCGTGTAACCTCAGTACGTTTTTGTTCCATTCCTGAAAAATGTCAAAGGAATTTAGTGAAATTTCGAATTATGTTAGATGCAAGTTAATTTAAACCCTAAATGTGTCAAAACTGCTTTAAATATTTCACTGATTTTATGATTTTGAGAAAACCGTATAAATTTTTGTTCTGGCATCCTTTAAAAATGGATTAAGAGAATACAATGAAAATTTAGCAACATGATCAGCTATGGCTAAAGCAATAAATGTTGAAATTTTTGAAAATTATGGATAAATTTTAAAACATTTTTAAAATGCTCATTTGCTTTTTTAGATTTTGTGAAAATTGTACAATTTTTTTTCCAAGGCATAGCATTAAAATATCTAGAATGAATCAAACAAAATTTAGTTACTGGTTAAGAATGACCTCTTGACTTCAAAAGCTCATTCAACGCAATAAAACTTTAATTTTTAAAGTAAAAAGAAATTCTCTATTGTAAATTTTAACCACTTTGTTGCTCTCTAACCTGGAAGCTTTTAACGACACACAGAAGTTATAATTTTGCTTTCTATTCTATTGTCAATATCCTAATTCCACTCTTTGTACGCCTACAGCGATGACGAAATTTCAGGATTTTGGAAATTTGCATTACGTATTAACCCGTCAACGACGGATGCCAGACAGCACATAAGCTTAAATCAAGCTTGACATTTCTTTGAATTTGACGTATTAATACAAGCTTGACAGTTCAACTCATTTTAAGCTGGCAGGAGTCAAGTTGAATTGCCAAGCTTAACTACAGCTTGATTTTTCCTTTCGAAAGTGAGCGTTAATGGGGCCATCTGTGAAAGAGAATGGACATTAATTGTCTTAGCGTTTCTCAAATTTGCTCAATAAAGAAAAGTTCGTAAAAGTTGTGTTTTATTTTATTATAACACAAAACCTGGACATTAGAACACGCAAGGGGAAGGAATGAATGGGATAAGCCCCTCTGAAGTGTAAAACGAGGGGAGTTTTAGTTTTATTTACATCTAATTAACATTAGTAATTCCATTAACTAATTAATTAGCCCTAAAAATAAATTTTAATATAATTAACACAATTTAGTTAGTTAATATTTTTCACTTTATGGGTGGTAGAATGAGGCGTAATCCGGCATCCACAAAATAATTAATCAGTCATAAATGTACTTGACCATAGAATTAAAAAATAAGATTCTATATTTCCAAATATGGAAATTCTTCAAAATAAAATACAATTATACTACGAAATTGATTTCAAAATCAGTCATTTCTCTCGATTTTGGCCAGCAGTATTGCTCAACGATGAGTGTTGCGATATTGAAAGTTTTAAAACGTGTCCTGCTTTTAAGTTTATATTATGCTTATTTCCCTATTAGTAGAGTCTATAAATCACACATAACATTATTTAAATTTTGATTCATCCCATGGAAAAATAAAAGAAACTTATCAGCATCGCCCATACTTATCGATCTGCCGTGACAACAGTCACTTCAAACTTAAGTCATCGCTGCCCGAGGCATAACGCGGAACGGTTAGCACGCGGGCCCGGGATCGAACCCAGCCGCCGACGTTTGATGGAACGATTGAAATAACTTATAATTTCAGCATAGAGGGGGGAAAAAGCGCAGAAAAATAAAGTATGTGGGGCGCGTTCGCCAGCGGGCGCCCCGTGTATTTTGAAAAAATTTTTTAAGCTTGAAATTAAGCTTGCTATGTCAAGCTTGATTCAAGCCTGCTATGTCAAGCTTAATGCAAGCTGGACAAGTGTAAACTAGAACACTTGATTCAAGCTTGCATTAAGCTTACACGCTTGAAATTATCAAGCTTAATTCAAGTTTATTGACTTGATAAATGAAGCTTGTGCAAGTTTGATGCAAGTTTGCTGTGCTGTCTGGGGTACTTCAGGTAGTAAATAAACAAAAATAAAATCAGTCACACTACGCCTGCATTTCAGTTTATTCAAATTTATTATTAGAAAATAATCATTTCTGTACCGTTGGATTTAACTAAATAATCTTTTCAAAAGTTTATTTTCTCAAAATTGGTGACATATTTCAAAAATTTTACATTCGTCTTTCACTGAAACACTATGTCAATGTTGTATTAATACTGCTAAATAGTAAAATCTCGATACGAGGATACTTAAGGGACCCTGCAAAATTATCGTTCTAGAGAGATTTATCGTTATATCGAGTGGTGATTATATTATATGGAAAATCCGCAAAATTGTATCTTTATAGAGGGATTTATCCAAATATCGTTTTATAGTGCACTTTATTTTTACTGTATTATAGTGCTTTTACTGTATTTTTACTGTATTATATTTTGTATTTAAAGGAAAAGATTCAACTTATTTAAACATTGTATTGAACACTAATAATCACTTAACATAAGTTGCAACTTTAAAAGCGTATTAATATTTTAAGCATAACACATGCAACCCTGTAGAAGTGTTTGTTTACACTTTACTCACGCATAGAACAAACATCACGTTATGATCCAAGCTTTTCATCATGGAGCATACGTTGAAAACCGAGTGAAGAGTGCGAGAGAAAAAAGAAAATAGAGGAGAGCGAAAATCTATCGAAATCAGTAAGAACCTTTCAGAAGTTAAAAAAAAAAAATAAATTATGGACTTAAAAGTACACGAAGAGTTTCTGAGAATCAACGAATAAGAACTATGATTCTGGTAAAAAAATAAAATGTGGGAACTTTTTCATAGAACAGCCGTTTAAATTAGAACTGTCGACTTTACTTTTGCGTATAATTTTGAAGTTCTGTGTAACATCTAATTTAAGGTACTTTTCGGATGACTAGCATAAATTAAACCTTATTATAGGTTACTTTACTCAGTGTACATCCGGACGTCTATCTTGGCTCCGCACTATCCAATAACACCATAAAAGCTCAGGTGCAAAAAATGCTCAAATTCAATTTACGTTAAATATAGTGCGTGCGAGATTCACATTGCAACCTTTTGTAAAGATATCCAATGTGGACAGCAATTTGGCTTCTATAGTTACTCGTACCTGTTAATTTAATCATTCCAATTTTTCGTCTTTCACTTGGAAGCAAAGATTGCACACCTGATTACCACCTGCAATACTGATTTCTCAGTATTTCATGCTGCGTATGTATGGCATCCAAAATGTGCGTAAGTGTCTGTTGGGTCTGTTATTTAAAAGTCGCTAAGCACACCTACAATTTCCGCCCAAGAAAAAAAAAAATAATAATAAAAAAGAACAAAAAAATCAACCCTGAAAGAAGACTATCTGAATCGAGTCCGCTTCACCAGATTAAAACTGAGTTATGACCTACGAAAGTAAAAATGGAAATGGAAGTCTCTTTTCTCCACTTTCTTGCGAAAAAGAAAACCAGAAATAAAGAAAAAAAAAAATTGGTAATTTCCATGCTGCTTCTAGATCCGGCGGGGGATGATTTCTTCTATTGGAAAGAGGATTATAAAGCGGTATCTATAAAGTTTTTCTCTCTCTCTTTTTTTTTTTTTTTTTTTTTTTCCTTTTTAATCTGGTAGTCAAGATGAAGCGAAGAAGAAACGAGATTTCTGAGTCACGGGGTCTCTGTTCTTGTGTCAAGGTCGAGGTGTTTACGAAGCGAGACATGTTTCTTTTCTTCTTCGCTCCCCCCCCCTCCCCCTCGCCCATTTGGCATTTCAATTTTTTATTTTTTTTTATGATAATGAATTGAAGTTGCTGAAGACGAGTTCATTGTATTTAACTGAATGTTAATATTTCAGTACTTGTGTTCAGAATAACGCTTTCGAAAATTCACTGCAACCAGCCCAATAGATATGGGATGTAGAGGATGTATATATATATATTTTTTTTTTTAAGGCTTGTGTGAAGTCGTCTTTTTAATCGAGGAATCGAGTTTTACAGATTTTATAGACAAATTGAAAACAATTTTACTCACAGAAAATATCGACTGCAGAATGCCATTGACTTACATTGCATGTTGTACCAGTGTCAGTGAGGTAGAACATCGTGTCATTCTGGATTCCATGAAAATGTTATATCTCTGTTGAAGATCGATATTGAAAGATAAATTCTAATTATTATTTAAAATCTTATTTAAGAAATAATATTGACAGTTGGTCATTCAGGGACATAAAAGAAAACTGTATCAAATATCATTTGTGTAAAAATAGGGTCAATAGAATATTTGAAAGCTATTCTGGAAACTGTTAAAACTTTTCTTATTTGGAAAAATACTGCCAAAAAAACTGGAAATTTTCAGGAATCTATAAAATATCACTATTTATAGAAAATTCTGGAAACAATGCAATGTCATCTGCAGGAAAAACACAATTCAACATTCATAGCCAATTTTATTGATTCTTCATTCATTTTTAGTTTTAGATTGTTATTAATTGGAAAGCCTCTATTATTTGATGTATTTTTTTTAACGTGCTGCCACTTTTTTAAAACTTACAAAATTTTTTAAAAAAGTTACTGCATTACAGCGCCCTCAGGATACCTCTTCTATGAAATGGTTTTGCTGCTCCCAAAACTGTTTAAACTATTTAAAGAACGTCCTAAAAAATGTCATCTACTTTTGTAAGAAAACCATAGTTTGTGTTTATTTTGAAAGATTTTCTAGTTGTGTGTCTCAGGCAAACAACTAGAAAATTTTACAGATATTCAATATAAAATGGTAGTATAATGATAATAAACCAATAGTAGTATAACAATATAAAATGGTATCCAGGTGTCCGAGTAAGCTTTTTTTTTTATAAAGTATAGTGTTAGTGAGTATTACTGAAGAGAAGTTCTTTCATATTCTTTCATAGAGATATCATATTTTCTTTCATATTCTTTCATCATATTCTTTCATATTCTTTCATATTCTTTCATATTCATGTTCTTTCATAGAGAAGTTCTTTCAGAAGTTCGTTCATCAATTAGAAGTTCTTTCATAAAGAACTTTCGAATTATATCATAAATGTATAATGCATCCGTATGTACGAATAAAAAAACCCTGATATTTAAAACCTGTTTTGTAACTAGAAGATGAAGCCCGTTATGGAGGCAATTACAACGGGCGCTAGAGAAAACATTTGGCGAAAATATCTCTACACTCAATAATCTTTGTCCACTTAAAATAAATAACATCATGTTCGATTTTTATTAAAATGCAGAAATCGAATTTCATTTTCTTTTGGAAACGTATGGAAATTCGCATTACAACGATTTCATTTTGTGGGAACAGCCCTTTTATATCAATTCTTCATACAGAGGAAATCCTTTTAGTGAAAAAAAATTAAGCAGGGTAATTTGGAAAGACTATTTTAATCAAATTGGAATCACAATTTTTCCTACAAAGCCTGATAATCGTGTCTTCGATATGACGTCTATGTCAATTGCAACAGCTAATTTTGTCACGTATATTATTAACATTTTTTACTCTCGGAAATAAAATGGAGCTGAAAATAGCGAAAAATTACTTAAAATTTAGGAAACAGGCAGATTTTCAGATTTTTAAAGTATCGCAGATTGTTTTCCATATTTTTATATATACACTCTTGAACCAAACGAGCGAAAATTGAGCCAGTTTTCAAAAGTGAGCTTCTCCTTTAGGAGCGTTTTTCGATCACAAGAACGGAGCGGAATATAACAATAAGCGAGGACGGAAATTCTCGGTAAAAGCAGGAAGGGAAGAAAGGCGTTCTCAGAAAAAAGACTACTTAGAGAGCACTTTCGTGGAAAAACCGGTAAGTTTCATGGAAACGGATCGCTCCGCAATGTATCGTTTTTTTCGCTCTTTGGGTTTAAGCGTGTAATTATGAAAAATTTGAAGCGAATCGTACAAACGATTGCATTTTATTCCGTTTTTAGACAATAAATTTTTAATATATTTGGATTGATGACGGTAAATGTTTTATCTTCGAGTGGTTCATCCAGAATTCGCTGAGTTAGTGAGTCAGGTATCAGCGTAACTATATAGTAGGATGCTTAATTAAAATCAGGAAAAAATTTTCAATTTTTATAATTTCACTCAGAGATTCAGAAACAAAACGGTATTTCAACCTTTTTTATAGAGAAAGTTAATCTTCATCTATCAAAACATTTTATTATTTATTATTTTATTGTATTTTACTTTTCACATGTACCGGAATTTTCCTCTAAAATATAAATCCTTATTTTATGCTGTAATAATTATTCTACATATAAAGCCTTATCCTGTTTAAAATCAGGTTTTTAAATCAGCTGAATCATCTCTCTTATTGTTACTCTTGCGTGCCTCACACAAATTCAGCTGATTAAGTTGAGTACCTTGAGGAGGGGCAGTAAAAGCACACCGAGATTAGATTTTCTAAAGTATGGATATCGTCCGTTCTTTGAACCAATTTGCATCTTTATGCTGTTTCAAGTTAATGATAAGGGATTCAGATAAATTTGGCGCTGAGGATATTGTTTTTTAACTTTTCAGAATAATGGAGGGAAATTTACACGAGTTTAGGCCAATTTCGAACATTAAGTTTCGAAAACGTGCGGACCTTTGAACAATTCTAATCTTTTGGAATTTGAGGAAGAAAAAAAAATCTGCTTTTTAGTTTGATATCTTTACGTCTGAAATTTCTTTATGCTGAGTAACTAAGTTTATTCTTCATTAATGAAAATGGCATCTGTTAGCAGCATCTCAGTATTTGTCAAGCGGAATAAAAATACTGGAGATATTTCCTTTACTTCTCTGTTTACACGGTGATTCTGCGATCATGGGACAAACATCGAGGGGCGATGCAGCTAGCTAAAACATGCATTTTTTTGTACAGAATTGTGTGATCGGAAGTATTGGTTTGTGGCACGAACAGGAAAAATGACGCATGTAAAGAAAAACATTGTTTTATTTTTTCATCATCATCGCAAAAGCAGCTTTGCAGGAATGCTTTGCAGCAATAACACGTGAAGTGTAGGCCTAGAGGACACAAAACTCACTCGGTTTGACTGTTGACAGTCACGAAGAATAAATTTGATTTCTATAAAAATAATTGAGGGTGACATAGTTACACGAGAATCCTTTACTTTTTGGCACATCATTAACCGTAAAACTTGTCGATTATTTGTAAAGTTGTCAAGATTATTTTTAACAGCAGTGGCATCTGCTGAAAACCAGAGAATACGATGGAAATATACGAATATAATAGAACAACTGGATAAAATGCCCAACGCTGAAAAAAGGGCAGCCGTCACCATCGCTCGATTTAACTACCAGCAAGATGGCAGTCGATGGAATCGTTCATCGCTTACGATTCGATCGACCGCCATCTTGCTGGTAGTTAAATCGAACGATGGTAACGGCTGCTTTTTTTTCAGCATTGGGAAATTGTTGCGCTTCAAAGAGTCAAAACAAATGCTCGAAATTTAACCCACCAACAATGATAAAAACTTGGCAGTAACGAAGGAGGATTGGCGAACATCTTGAAAGATGCGAGGCATTTCACTCACAAAGGATAGACGGTCAACGAGGTCTTCTATTGAGTCAACTGGAGTCTCTTACATGATGCCTTCAAATGCTCCTCTAAAAAGTCATCGATGCTGGATAAATCTGGCGATCGTAGTGGTCAACGGACTGGTCCACTATGTCCGATTCTGTTGTGATGTTGATTTTGGGCAGACGATTAAAAAAAAATCTAAAATAAATCTGAGCATTTATTAGAAGCATTGCTGCAAAAAAGATCTTTTCGATGCTGCTGATATAAATAAACAGTTTTCTGTATTCTCATTTTTTTTTTTTTTTGTATTCGTGCCTCACTTCTGACCACACATTCTTATACAAAAAAATACATGTTTTAGTAAGCTGCACTAGACCTCCAAGTTTGTCTCATAATCGTAGAATCCCCCTATTTGTTTGTCCTGAACGCAAAGAAGAAAAACTCATCTCAAGCTGCCAGTTGAAATGAATCATCCGAGTTCTAGATTTGGCAGATTTCTACCCCGGACCCCGCCAATGAAAAAATATCTACCTACCATACAAAGTAATATGTTACAGCTGGAGTGCATCCAGCTGTCTCAAAAATGTTCTTTAGCTCTGTGGCACGCACTGGGCGATCCGCCATCTTGCTGGTAGTTAAATCGTGCGATGGCAACGACTGCACTTTTTCGACATTGGGAAATAGTTGCGCTTCAAAAAGTTAATGACCGGCATTGGTCCGGAGGAGGAAAGTTGTCGTTTAAACAACTTGAAACTCACAATAACGACAAAAACTTTTATTTTGTTACACTGTCGTCGTTTTGGGACGTGGTTGCTCTAAAAAGTATTTCATCGGTGTTCGATTTGTTAGTTTGTGTTGTTATGGCAAAGTTACGCAAGGCTATCTATTTGGGATGGGAGGGGTGCCTTGGTCAAAACACTTTCTAAGCGGTTCTAAGGCGCATTCACATTACATCTGGAGAAAACCGACGAAAACTCCTGATCATTAGATCGACAGCCGCACGATTTTCCAGAACGCTGGACTTTCTCACTTTAGCTGTCAAGCATGTTCAGTGTCTTATCCACTCGGCCATGGTGGGGCCTATCGGTGTTTGAAACATGGATTTTTGATCGAAGCGAATTAGGTGTAGATGTATGCATACAGCGTAAAAGTGTTTTATATTGAGATATTTTGGCGTAGTAATTTCTTTCTAAGAATGGTACATCTGGCTGAATCCGTTTACAGCTGGTTTAATTTG
The DNA here is from genome assembly GCA_038373885.1 of Cheiracanthium punctorium. Taxonomy (NCBI): domain Eukaryota; kingdom Metazoa; phylum Arthropoda; class Arachnida; order Araneae; family Cheiracanthiidae; genus Cheiracanthium; species Cheiracanthium punctorium. The sequence continues at coordinate 663,225 of JAWZYV010012352.1, read as the reverse complement.
CATTTCAGCCAGTTATTAATATTTATGCACCTCAAATAGTAAGCAGTTATTTAACAGCTTGTTATCTGTGCTTCTACAATAACTTTGTACATGGAGTTCGTCATAAAACGTGCAAAAGCACTTTGCGTATTAAAATGAACGGAAATTTTTATGAAGACAGGCCGCCCCGTCTATTCAAACGTAAATTTTGCCGATAATCTAAACCTCGCTCATCCGGTGAGAGGCGTCTAAGTGTAATTACGACTCCTTTCGTTGTTCCCAGTTAATTGCTTCCAAGTCATTAGCGATTAAGCGTCTTTCATTATTAATTCCGCAAAATATGCCGAAATGGAAATTAGACAAAGGAAAGAGAGACAATTACCCGGACCTTATCCTCTGGTCGCCTTCCATGGCGATTTGCCGACACGCTGCTCACCGATTCTAAACGCTGCCCACTTACTCTACCCGAATTCAAGGAAAACGAACAGTTTGTTTATAGGGATTCTGGGTAATTTTCGAGTCTAATTACAACGAGACGGATCTGTTCTCATATCGGATACTATACCCCAGTGCGTTAGGGTATCTGCCAGAAGTGACACTTGAAAGGGGCGCAGATTTTCATTGTGATATTGGCGCAACGAAAGAATCATTTACCCTGCTGGCCCTTGCTGTTACAAGGATGCAACGGACAGCTATTCTCCCTTCTGTAACCACCGTTGCTTCAAGGCACGGGTCTTGGAATGCTCTTGCTGCTGGCCAGTTCAAGTACTCGCGCGAAAAGGCTGGTCGGCTATGGAGAATCACTGCCGATACGATGTCCTTGATACGATGAGAGTGAACAGGTTAAAGTTAATAAGACACTAAAATATTTATTTTCAATCACTATGTTTAAAACCTACGAGGGCTTTTTTCATTTGCATAATAAATTGTCAAGACAGAAGTAAACAAATGGTCGTTTTGAAGAAATTTTAGTAAGTATCATACAAATGAAGTAATGGCGCCTTTCTTACTAAGAGAAATCGCGCAATTTTGTTATTTGGCATCTGCGCTACTTGAACTAGGTACGCCACTGTCTTACTGTGATTCCAAATAAATAAATCATCCGGAAAGTATTGTTGAGCACTTCCAAATACAGTTTTATTAATGCATTATGCACTACGCATTCCCTTGCATAAACAAAATGCAAAATTCCTTTTCTGTGCTGGTTCTTGCTTCCTGTAATTATTGATTGTGCAAATTAAACTATAAAAGAGATTATAACAAGTTTTAATTACTGCCTTTAAAACCTAGTCTTTGACAGTTATCTTATTTGCATCTGAAAAAGTCGTCGATAGATTCTTCACACATGTTTTTAGACGAAACGCATTCTTTTAAAAATTTCAAAAACGTATATTGCCTTTCTTTAGTTTGAAATAGATAAACATGTTTAAATCACATCTTAAGCAAGAAAAATATCAATATCACTCAGTGAAGATTATGAAAAAAATGTATCACAGTATAATAAACAAGATATATCATGATCTCTCAGTTAACATAGTACTCGATATTTTCTGGGAAAAAAAAAACAAACGCAAATTTAAGAGAAGTCTCATGCAACAAATCGCAGATTCGTGTAATTTAAACGCGTCCGTATTAAAAATTTCTGCAGCATCTTAGCCCCCCTTCCCCCTATTCAATTCCTTCAAAATCTTGTTTGCTACTTACATTTATGTGTATTAGCCACAATATTAGCACTCTTTACTGTTGAATTTTAAAGATGAAAATTGTAGTCGTGTTTAAACGTATGGCATTACTCTTCAATTCGAATCCATGTCAAACCTCTTATGTTCATTGTTCAACGTTAAAAATATCAATAAAAATAAAGTGCCTGAAGGTTTTATCGAGTCGTGCGTTTTTCCAATTTCTGAGAAACAAATTAAAAAATCGCAAAACCCAGATAGGAAACATACAAGTACTACGAAACACTTTTAAATTATATTTTACAAGAAACCTGTAGACAAATAAATAAATGAAAATGAAAATGAAAATAAATTTTGAGAGTTCGAAAGGATATGTTTGATCAGAATTTTTTTTTTTCGACAATACAGCCGAAAAAGGATACGAAGCAGAGAAAAATACTTACTTCATTGAAATGTGAAATCTTGAGAGGAGGAAGAATTGGGAGCTACTGAGTAAATTATGAAAATGAATTAATTCTTACATTAATTAAAAGCTTTTGTATTTTAGAACATAAAAAACTATTGTTTTAACAGAGAAAAGGATTTATCAGAGAATGAGATCTTCATAATACATGTAAAGGAATGCATCACCAAATTTTGAGGACATTTGAAACTAAGTTCGATACTTCATATTTGATTTTAACCCTCTAAGCGGTTGTAATGTGAAATCCCGTCTACTGCATTGCGTTTTCACTTCATTGCATCTATAATTTAAATTGTTTATAACACTCACGTGTTATAAAAATATGTTTTAATGTTAACGCTAGTAAATGTATTTTGGAGTTAATTTTTTAATAATTATAAATTTTCTTATCAAAATTTAATTTTTTAAATAATATTAACGCTGCTTGAAAATTTTACCATGAAAACAACTTTAAATTATCTGTCCATTTCTAAGACGCTCGGAAGGTTAAAATGAAAACAAAACAAAACAAACAAACGAACAAAAAACCTACACATGAAACATACTTTTTCACTCTCTTCGACATTCAGAGAGTCTAATGACGTATTATATTTGTTTTTTATTTAAAAATTAAGATTTTAAAATTATTTAGAAAATAAGTTCACAACTCATTAAAATTTGCAATTTTTAAAAGGAATTTGTTATCAACATTAAATGGATAAAATAAATACATTCATCTCTGTATTTTATTGGCTGCTTGGTAGCTGGTGGAAATTCACATGGGAAACAAAATTGTTTATTGACGTAAATATTATATTAAGGCTTGCTTCCCTGTATATTGAACTGGTTTTCAGTGCGATTCGGGCATTCTTAGACGAATCTGAATTGATTACGATCTTTAAAAAATGTCTGGGTTTAATTAAAAAAATACACGTGTTTAATAAGACCTCATTTAACCTATTCAGCAGAAACATGGACACTGACAGAAAAAGATTTTAAAAACCTGGAAGTTTTTGAAAGAAAATTTTTAAGAAGCATTTTCATGGGTGTCCAAAGAAATAGTGCATGGAGAAAAAGAACAAATATTAAATTACCTATATACAATTTATAAAAAATCCAGATATAATTAACTTCATCATGATTCAAATGTTAACCCTTTGAGGCGCAACCCTTTCCCAATGCTGAAAAAAGGGCAGCCGTTGCCATCGCTCGACTTAACTACCAGCAAGATGGCGGACGATTGAAACATTCATCGCGTGCCACAGATCTAGAGACCCTTTTTGACGCGCCTGGCTGTGCCGCACAGCCAGCTGCGTCAAAAAAGGGTCTTTAGATCTGTGATACGCGATGAACGTTTCGATCATCCGCCATCTTGCTGGTAGTTAAGTCGAGCGATGGCAACGGCTGCCCTTTTTCCAGCATTGGGCAATTTATCCAGCTGTTCTTGCGTTCTTCCATCTTTCGGCAGATGTCAGTGCTGTTAAAAATAATCGTGACAATTTTTTGACGGGAAATGTAAGTGCTAAAAAGTAAAGGATTCTCGTGGAGTGATGTCACCCGCCACTATCTTTATAGAAATCAAATCTATTCTTCGTGACCGGAAACAGTCAAAAGGTCAGAGTTTGGTGTTCCCAGAGCGGGATCACTGTGCGTTAAAGGGTTAAGAATGGCTGGTCACCTTACGGATCCACAAAAATACTTTCATGGCCAAAGCAACAGGCACTTGGAAAAGATAACGGCCAAAAATCAGATTGCACTGCATTGAGAACGATCCAGATTAAATGTATTAAATATTATTAATTGGAAGTCCAAGGCCAATGATAGGATTGTCTGGTATCGAATTCTAGAGAAGAAAAGGGTCTATCCCGGGTTGTCACGCCACTCAAGAAGAATAATAAAAAAAAATTATTCCACTTTCAAAAACACAAGACAAATAAAAACTAATTTATATTAAAAAACTCCAATACCATTTAATTATACAGTATCATTATAGTACCCACATTCAGGTATACTTTTTTTTTTCATTTTAAACGGCCGACCACAAATTAAAATTAAGACTGAAATAATAAATCAATTTTAATTAAAACGCATGATTAAATTTGAGTAAATAAATTTTCATGAAACGGCGTTCATAGAGTGATATAATATTTTTTTTCTTTCTCTAAGATGTGCGTAAGATCTCTGAAATGCATTTGCTAATTTACATACATCTGCATGATACAAACATTTCCTTTAGAAATATTTGTGTTATCCAAAACAGAAGGAACTAATGCAAAGAGACAAACCATTCTTTTCAAACAAACTTGATTAAATTTTAATTAAATTTTTGCGCTGACGATTAGTTTTACATTTACTTTATCAAATACTTTTACAGCAGACGTCTGTTTCTCCCTGCTAAATTAGATTCTCATCCCAAGGGCATAGTTATACGGGTGGATATTGAGGAGGTTTTGGCTAGGAGCTTAAAATTTTTGTTTTCTTTATGATAATCGCTATTTTGTGTTAGCGGAATTGTGTTGAAACCAATGGTGGATACAGAAAAGTTCCAAGGGTATAGAGACTGAGCAGTGTTTTTTTTTATGTTTAATAAATATAATGGACTAAAAAAAGAGCAATTTTTGATGTGTTAGACAGATTTTGTAGCTCCACTTTTAGAAAGAATTCAATAAAAAATTGAATGCACTTTTGTTTTTAGCATTCAGATTTGTCTCCACTTACTATAAAAAACGATGTTTGTTTGTTTGTTTGTCTGTTTGTCGGCGGCGTTACGGACAAACGGCTACACGTAGAATTGCCAAATTTGGTAGAAAGGAAGTTCTAAACATGAAGTTATGCACCCAAAGCTATTGTTTCAAAATTCAACCTAGACATCTTTTATTCAATATTTTATCAATTTTTGAACAATTTCTCACAGATATTTAGCTACTCGGGCGGAAATAATATCCACAGGAAAACGGCGGATATATCATCAGATAGAAGAAACATTTTCTTTCAAAAACAGTTTGTTCTGAATGTTTAAAATTATTTACTGATTTTCGAGATTTATTTCAAAGAAGTTGCACATTTTTCGGAAATTTACAAGAAATAATTTTTAAACTGTCGCATCTTCAAATCTATCCGTCAAAATATTTCATAATTTGGTCAGATTATAAAATGCACATTCAAACCTCTTTTAAACTTCAAACGAAATAAAAATAAAATTGGGAAATTATCTATAAATTTTAGAATGAAATAGTATTTTAAATTCAATCAGCTGTTGCGTAGATATTATGGTGTTTACTCGTTACATTTCCTATTGTGCGTCATCTTGGTAACGCAGACATTGAAACTGCGCTTAAAGAAAAAGGAAAATTAATAATAATTGTAAATGTGGATACGAGTTTTAAATCGTCAGTGAAATCTACGTCACTTTAATGTCACAAATTAAAAAATCATTAAAAGTCCATACAAATTAATAGATTCTAGATTCTTCCTTAAAAAATACGCTATGTATGAATTCAGCAAATAATCTGACTTTCGATTAAATGAGGAGCCATTTATTAAAATTTAAAGCTATACAACTTACGAATTTTCAAACCCTCTCATTTTGAAATCATTTAGGCAGAATGTTTTTTATTTTGTCATCGTATTAAAGTTCTATTTCTAATTACAAGAGGAAAACAAAAGCCATTTGGTTTTGCTAACGACATCAGCGTACACGATTTTCTATGGCAACAACTGTCATTCTCCTTATTCGGATGTCACTTTTTATAAAGAATGTTTGATACTTCCAGTCCCACTTATACCTATGAGTTTTAATTATAAAATAAATCGGTTGTCCCCATTATGCGTGTGAGACTTGTGTGTTTTTTTAACCTAAAAAGCAGTGTGTTGTAGAATTGAACGACATTTTGAATTGGAGGACATTTTGAAAGTGTGGTGTTTTCGCCGCAAACCGCCTAGCTATTTTGATCGCGGATGACACTGACATAACTTTTTGTCTGAAGATTTGCAATGTTCTCAGGTTGACGCAAACTCTACATCAAAAGTCAATTTTTTTTTTTTTTTTTTTTGTATTTCACATTACTGGAATCAATTTGAATTATAGATGCAAATTTTTTGTTCCCTACCGTGCAAAGAATGGGCACGCAGCTAGTATTTTGTAAATTAAAAAAAAATATTTTTAAAAATTTCTTATCCTGTCAAATTTATTTTAAAAACTGATTTACACAAATTTTTGAACAAATTTATTGGCTTTTTTGCACCATATTTTTAAAAATGTATTTAAAAATTTGACACGCTTAACATATACAGGATGTTCAAAAACACTCGCCTAAGCTTTTATTCCTCAAATATTGATGATATTACTTTATAGTATATAATAAAATATTCAATAAATAACAAAGTTACGTAAAAAAAGGTGCAGAATTTTATGATATCGATTAAAATTTTCAGGAGATTAAATCTTTAAAAAATCAAATAAAATGTTTATGCGCTTCCTGTACAATAATAAAAAAATTCGCGCTTCGTAATTGTGGTCCATGCATTAATGAGGAGACATATAAAGTTTCATACTTTCATCATGAAATAGCTCCGAGATATGCTTAAACAAAGTTGGTAAAAGGATATACAATACCAGGAACAGCAAAATACATTACTTAATTTATGAGGCAAAATTTGCTAATTGGAAAATTTACTAACTGGAAAATTTTTTTGGAAGGCAGCCACATGTAAATTTAAATTTTGTATTTATTTAGATATAACCCTCTGAGCATCTTGGAAATGGGCAAATAACGTAAAGTTGCTTTCCCAGTAAAATTCTCCTGCAGCTTTAAAATTATTTTTAAAAATTGATGATGAGATTTGTAACTATTAAAAAATAAGTTTCTAAATTACTTGCAAGCTTTAACCTCAAAACATGCTTTATGATTCCTCAATTGCTATGAATAATTTATATTATAGATGTGCTGCAGTGAAAACTGAAATGAAATGGACGGAATTTTACATCACAGCCTCTTGTGGGGTTAATATCCGGAAAATTTAATTCGATACCATAAAATTCTGTCCTCTTTTTACTTAACTTTGTAATTGTAGAGTCCAACTAAAAATTAAAACATCTAATTCATATATCCAAACTAGACTGTCTATTTTTTCATTATAAATAACTGGAAGTTGTTTCTCCAAGCAAAATAAAGCAATATTATCTGTAGGTGGTCAAATTTAGGGTCTTACTGAAGTAAATTAAAAAAAATCTATTCATTTTTGTGTAGGCAATTTTCTGTTCACTTCTCTTCTACAATACTCCCAAAAGAACAAAATCTAATTTAGTGGAGTAGAATAATCATCTGAAGAGGAAATTTCTTGGTGCCGTTAATGCGAAATTAATCGCCAACTTGCGTAATTTGATTACGTTTTCATTAACTTTCATGTGCCAACAAAAATGCACCCTCTTCTCCGCTTCATTTTCTTTCCCCCAGATTCTTACTGACTTTCCTTTACTTTATTGATGGATATACTCGAGTATTTGCATAAGAATGTGATATTCTGGGCAGAATTTGTTTTATTTTAAGAGTTTACTTAAAGTATGTTCTTGTTTGGACTTGGTTTGTTTCTCTTTTACGCTTGCTTTCAGGATAGAGCAACGCAAACTTTAGTGTTATATATATTAAACTATGCCTGAACGAAATAAATACATGTTTACCTTTAAAGAGAATACTTTAGTGTTATAGAATTAAAAAATTGCATTGTATTGTACAAAATTTTGATTAAATTTTATATAATAAAATATGGATGGTTTTCATCTTAAATATTGGCCTTGTTAGACGGACTTTCTAAGCGGTTCTAATGCGTATTCACGTTACATCTGGAGAAAACCTACCAAAACTCCAGACCGTTAGATCGACAGCCGCGCGATGGAACCCGCGAAACCAGGATCTTCATATTTCGGCCATCTATCATTTTCAGTGACCTAATTTCATCTTAAAAGAGAATTTTACGTACGAGTAAGCATGTTTGCGAAAAATTTGTTTTTCTTTCTGTGGACAATGAGGCTTTAGAAAAGAATTAAGATTTACTACAAAAAGTTTAGCAAAGTCTTGTACTTTTTAAAAATTCAGTTATAGTGTTCGATCTCACAAATATAAGTACGACTTGCAAGAGAATGTTTAAACGCTATCAATTATGCTATTTTTTAAAATTTCAGTATGTCGTAAAATAATTTACTATAATTGTTTATCAATAAATGCACAAATATTACGAAATTACTTATCCTTATATACAGAAAAGGTTTTAAACACTAAATATTTTGTCCAAGGAAACAAAATTACATTAAATTTATTTTCCTAGTCCAAAAACAATGTTTAAGTTTTACAACGTAACGAAATAAATATTCATCATGGAAAGCCCTTTCAACATTACTTGTATTTTCATTTGTATTTTGATAAATTATACGATTACATTAAGTATGATTAAATCAATTATCTATTAAAACAATTTCTTACTTTTTATTAGTCGTTTCAAACTGGCTTTAGGCTCACGTACATTATTGGAGACGGGTTTTTATTTTTAACTAGAAATATTTAGTTTTACCTGCAAGTAGTAATAAGTTGTTAATAGTTGGATGCAGATTAAAAAAAAAAAAAAAAAACCAACCCATGATAATTTTAGTAAAAATATTTTTACTTTGTAAGTTCCATTGTTATAGGAATAGAAATCACCCGTTGAGAGCAGACTGCTGCAGCTATTGAAGATTCCTTGATAAAAATATTTCAAAAGATAAATTGATGTCAATAATAAAAACAATTCCTTCGCGAATATAACTATTAAAACTTTCTTGTACGGAAAGCTTAATACATGGTTAAAAAAATCTGTAAGAAAATTCCCCGTATATATTACAGAATTATCTGTATAATATTGTAATATACACGGGTTATTCTAATATATATTTTGTATATAATTTACAAAAAATATTATCTGTATAAGTTTACAAAACAAACAAACAAACAAAAATTAATTTGGGTTAACACGCAGAGAAATGCATGAATTGTTATAATTTTCTAAAAATATTTTATTTAAAAATCAATATATACTGATTTTAAGCTGTCACTGGGCTTTTAAAAAAGAGTTCATTTTTGCTACATCTCATTTATCTACAAAAATATATATACTCGATTATAAAAAGACGATAAATTTTTCTTATGTAAGAATTTCCATTATCTAGCGGAATTTTTTAAGGTGATAGATAACCTAGTAATTCACAAAAATTCCACTCATTCTTAAAATTTCTCAGTTAAGAAAAGCTTATTGATTGCAGCTCAGTTTTCTCATAATGAATGACAGCTTTCTACGCTTTAGCAAAGTGGAGACATTTTCTGGTTACATGTTTTTCTTTAGAGTGTACATGCAGCCTGATAATTAACTCCATTAGTTTTTATGACCCTGTTAATGATTTGCATTCACAGCATGAAGAAAAACCAGAAAATTTAATGAATTTTTTTAAAGCTTAAACCAACCATCTTACTCCCTGTTTTTTCTCTGTAGTTTGTGTGTGTCAGTGGAGAGGCAATCTTTTTTATTAGAGATTTTTCATTTTGTATGCTACTAAAAAGTTCTTCTATTATTTTTTTTTAAATTGTTATTTCCGTTATTCATCACCCGATGGAACGTACAAGCGCTATCATAAAAAATTTAAAGAGAGAATCCAATTTACTTCTTTTTCCTAGTCACAGTCCATGAAAAGGCTCCAGTTTATTACCTGAATTTTTTTTTGGGCCTCTACCTCCCGACTTCGTTGGTGAAATTCAACGGAATATGAACTCCGACTAAATAATATCATTTAAGCCCCTTATAATGGCACCATCATTTTTTGACGATCTCTGTCAGGGTATATGGGAGAGGGGGATGTTCTATCATTCTTTTGATCAGTACTTTCGAACTGATGATTGGAGAGTCTTGACGGTATTCTTTGTGGAACGAGAAGTCAGGTCAGGAGGGTGGGCTTGTCAGACGGGATAAGTCCCTAGTCAAGCTGCGTCTTGGAAAAGAACATCGGATATAAAAAGATCTTCGGCCTATTGTTAACGGACAATTAGATACAAGATTAGAAAAAAAAATTGGACTCCAAGAATCTTTTTGATTTTATTTTGACTTTTTGTTATGGCTGCGTGGCATCACAGTATTTGATACATTCGATTTTTGTATTTGGATGATGGCATTTTCTTTTGTTTTAACATGTAGGCCAAACAATGTGTCTCGAGAGACATGTTTCCTGAACTTTTGTCGGTGGAATGTAGGTCATGATGGTAAAAGTGATTTCCAAAATATTTGTGATACTTAAAGATCGAAACCTTATTTTGTCGCTTTCGCTAGTGTCGTTTGAGATATCAAATTGTTTGTTGCTGATGTAACATGGATTGATGTATTTCTAGAAAGGTTTTCTTATCTGGGCTGAAAAGTAAAAATATAAAAATTATTTCACATGATAAGCATATTTTAGCTTATGGTATTCAATGAAGTTTCAAAATTAAGGTGTTGAAATGCTATCAATCTCAGTTGCAATTGAAAGGCGATAGCCTCAGAATAGGACAATCTCTTTCAAAATGTTATGGTCATCTTTACAAGAAATTTCTTTGTCATTAAAAGAGCTTTAGAAGCTATAGAAAGTCTTATTGCGAGCATTTTTCAAGTGAATTTTGCTCTTTTACGTACTAAACGCAACTTTTTAAGTATTAAAAAATATTGATTAATAATTTTTTTTTTCGGTATTTAAAAGTTGGGTAGGGTCTGTTTACTACTGTAAAATATGTGAATAGAGTCCTTCAGAACCCAGAGAAAAGCATTAGAAGCATTACCTGAATTTTTTTTTGAAAAGCATTAGATAAAAGAAAAGCATTAGTGTGTCACGTGATACATATTAATCGTACAACCAAGCATTACTGGCTATTTAAGTTAAAGTTACACTGAAAAATATATTTTAACGAATTATTTTTATTCCTCAGCATACATTGGGTGTTTCTTGCTGATTCGAAAGTGCTGAGAATAAATACGTTTTTAAAAATTTCCTATTACCCCCAATTTTAAGAAAAGTCATTTACAAGTTTTGTATTATATAGGTTACTGCATAGCAATTATAACTATATTAAACTGTCTTTCACTTGCGATTGATACACATTTACATTTTTTTTTACTTATAAGGACAATAGAACATATGACAAGAAAACAGGAGCAAAATTACTTCCCTTAATTTTAGGTATGTAACCTTAAACAAATGACTGTACTTGTCTCGAACAGATTTGTTTTCACTCAAAGTCATGGTAATTGAAGCTTGTCTTTCAATGTATGGATATTATTATTTCTTTTCTTTTAGAGTCTTTTTTCCCTAAAATTTATTTAATTTAGCAGTTTTTTTTTATTTTAGAAAAGTGTCCAGAGACTGTGTTATTTAATTTGATACTTTTCGCTATGTGTGCAGTGAACTTTGAAAAAATATCGATGCGCTTTTACATCACTAATAAAAGCTGTCTATGGCTTATACTTTAGCTGTCAAATAGTTTGTCAAGGTGAGAAATTGGCTGAATATTCTTGTTGTATACGACGCACCATCTAAATCTCTCTGCGTGGGTGAAAAGCTCAAGAAAGACCATACCTTTTGACACTAAACAAAGGATCATATAAATGACTACTTTTTTATATTAAAAAATCTTTGCAAAAAAAGCATAAAATTAAATGCCCAAACTTTCAATTAGCGATGCGACCAGTATTTATGATGAATTGACAGTACCAAAATCCTCAGAAAATTTTACATACTCAATGCAGCAATGGAGATGGGAATTGAAACTTCGTCTGATAAACTACTTTTCTGACATAAATCAAGAGCCCCATCAAATTTCCGCAGAAGATGAAAACTGCTTTGTGGGGACTCAAATTTATTAAAAAAAACTTAAAATTACTTGGAATAAGATTGCAAGGCTGACACCTTTAATCCAAAAGAATACTAGCATATACATTCACAAATACTGACGTAAAATAATTTCATTTTTTCTTTTCACCTTTTCCTCAATATAAAAGTGATTTATACTATCGTAATGATATAAAAGGTTTAATATCCGCTTTGAACTGTTAATATAAATTTGATCAATGCCGACTGTTTATCGAGGGCTCGAACAACAGATTTAGAAGACTGCCACATTATTATTTTTTTTTCACAAAAACTGTCTTCAATTATTCCACTGCTTTATAAACAATTCAATTTTTTAACTATATTATTTTTATGCTTCACCAACTTTTTTTTAGCGTTTATGAATATTAAAATTCCAAATATTAAAATATATATCGCAAATGTATTGAATAAGTGACCTAAAACTATAATTTTAAAGATTTTGAATTTTTTAAAAAATTGTGGGCGATGAAATATTTTTAATATAATATTCTGTTTTAACATGCCCATTACATGTAAGGAGCTATTACTTACTTCATGATTAACAGGAACCTTGTTCACCAGACCAGTGTTATTATTATTTTAATTTTTCTAGCCTGCCGAAACACTCAGTGATTTTAGTTATATAAACTATAACTTTATTTTATAAAATATTACTGTTCTATCGACAAAAAAATAATGCATAATGAAAGTATTTTTTAGCTTTAAAATTGATATTTTATTTTAGAAAATTAGAATTTGTAAATAGAGTTAAGTTTATCTAAAATTCATTCATAATATTGGAAAAATACTCTAATCTAAATGTATCAGAAGAAAAAAAGAAAAAAAAAACCCAGTGTATTCCTATTGCTCTGTTTCAAATATAAATTACTTCTTGCAGAAAATAGAGGCATACAAGACTGTTATATTTATTTTATTTTTCGTTAATACAATTAAAAAAATCTTGAGTTCTAATTTTTCTCTTTTCTTAAAACAGAGAAAAATCCTTTTCTTTCTTTTTTAGATCTTACTCATTTTTTTGTGTGCTATGTTTTCGAATAAATTATGCTAATCTAAACTTTGAAATAGATTTGTGTTGTCGTATGTCCTTGTTTTAGGATCAGGAGGGTAGCAAGAGCTAAAGTCTTGTATATTCACTCATGCTCACAATGGCCTGATAAATTTCGTGGAAATCACTGAATACGGTTTCATAAACATGAATGACGGCAATAGAATTTGAAGTAGAAGTACCACAAAACCATAACTTTTATGAGCGCAATATTTTAGATTTATTTTTTTTTAAATGTGATCTATTCTGAATTTATGTTGATGTTTATTATTTTTTATTTTACCCATCCCAAATGTTAAGAAGCTCGTATTTTACAAAATGACTTCCGTATCATTTCTTTTAAAGTCATCTGTAAGTTTCTCGAACAATCTTTCATGATTTTGTTATTTTATTTTATTTATTTATTGCTTGGGTAGAGGAGGAAAACTTTTTTTTGATATGATCTAAAGAAGTTACACTGTTTTTGTTTTATGTTTTATTATAACAATAAAGATTTCACAAATATAGATATATATACTTTATAAACTTCTTTCAGTGCTTCAAGTGAGCAACAGCTAGTAAAATTTCCTTTTCAAAAAATTTAATACTATAAAAAAGATTATATGTTATTTATTTTATGATAATATTAATAATAATATGCTTATCGTGCTAGAAAAGTGCTGGCATACTTCATGATAATAATATTAATATTTTTGTTGCTCACCCGTTGCGAAATGAGTTACATCCTTCATAGCCTCTCCATAGTAACGATGCGAAGTAAACCAGTTTTAGTAAGGCAAGAATACCTCGCTCAATAGTTTCTAACTTTAGTCAAATTATAAAAAAAAATTCTTTTAATACAAATCAAGCACGAAAAGAAATATAAAAATATTCTTTTAATAGAAAACATGTATGAAAAGAAATTGAATAGCTCAGATTCAATGACTGATATGAGTGTGTAATGTATGATGTATGCATGTCTGTATGCGAAACATATACAGAATCGAAAGGTTTGTTGCAAGAAGGAGGTAGTTTCAACAAAATAATCCAAAATAACAAAATCATGAAAGATTGTTCAGCCAAGTTACAGATGACTTTAAAAGAAATGATAAGAAAGTCATTTTGCAAAATATGAGCTTCTTAACATATTTATTATGTTATTTAAGTTTGCGGGAAAGTGCTATGTTATTTAAGTTTGCGGAAAACTGAAAAAAAAAAGAAAAACCCCTGTAAAATACCTCTTGAATAACAAAAGAAATAATGATTGGAAATACATCCTTTAGTATCAAACGGAAGAGTTTTTTATTTTATTTTATTGCAAGATAGTACATGTTACTCCAAAATCCCGATGGACATAGAGCTACCTCATTTTTACAGAAAGCCCTTCAATCAAATAAGAATGCTTCAGATCTATTCTTGTTCCGGAGCTCACATTATCCTGGTCGGGCTGGAATGTTCGTTGGATCTAGCATAAGTATTTCTTCTAGGTCTGTATCCCTATAGTAAACTGATGAAACATGTATAAAATAGAGTGATCTTTCATGCTTCGTTAAATTTTTCATATCAAAAATTTCTGAATCCGTTATTTTTATATTACTAGTCATGGTTATTTTCATGATATCGTGTGTGTTTCGTTCTACAAGAAAAAAGTTGGAATCCCACCCAAGCTCCGAATTCCACCTATTTCCTTTCATTCGATAGCACGTATCGCTTTTCGAGAAAGTATGGATTTCGATGCCTACGCCCTTTCCGTTCGCTTAGAAAGAAAAGCAAAAGAAACAACAAGCCATCTATAATTTAGAATCAATCGCTTTTGATGAGACGTTCTCCTGACCTGATCCTCTTGCATTCAGTCTGCTACGTAAATATATTAGTTATCTGGTTGTATATGTTGTGGGCAAAGTGATATAATTGACATTACCCGTCACGACCTGGCAGTATGAACAAGACGAAGTACTTTAATCATAATGATCAATTTAAAACTCCAGTGACGGATTCTAAAGCCAAACTACAGCTCTATCTAGTCAGCACAACAATGTTCTCCGAATGTTAATTGAGGTTCAGAGAACTGGCTGTGCTTCCTGGTACTATGCATCAACCAGTATAGTAATGAGTGATAATGGCTATTGCAAACGAACAGCTAACCTTTAGAATAATGGACAACATGTCAGTTCAGTGCTAGGTGAGGCTATAATTATTGCCAAGTTTTAGCCGTAGGAGGACTAATAACAGTCCCTTATTCAGTGAGAAGAATGTCGTACGTGTAAATATCCAAATACACACCGATTTCATCAAATGGTTTGTAATACAGCTTCTACAGGTTCAACAAGTCGAATTAAATGCGATTTTATTGGCCAAAAAGCGTAAATGTACAAAATATTTTGCTGTGCACCAGATATATTGTTGATGTACCTAAATTTACCAGCTATTTAGTTATACCATTTACCAGCTATTTAGTTATGCCATAATTTTTGTTAAATGAGATAAATTTGCTTCAGTCTGTGAAAACAAATTGTTGAACTTACCTAACCGAAAAAAGTTTCACATAAATTAGTTATTACCTAAATTTACTTAATTAATCATACTTCCTAAAAATGCCTTTTAAAATGCGCCCTTTAACTTCATCCCTGATTATGTCATTTTTTAGATTGCATCGTCTCAAGTATCCTCAGTGTCAAAAACTCAAAAACAAATGAAAATTGCAATGCAGTTCACTTATTTGCTTTTACTTAGAATAAAAATAATACTTTTATGCAGGGGCGTAGCCAGAAATTTTTTATGGGGGGGGGTTATGACTATGGCAAAAATTTCTCATGGGGGGTTGTGACCCCCCTAACCCCCCCCCCCCCCTTGGCTACGCCCCTGCTTTTATGAGTTATTTCAAATTTTCCACTATTTTAAACTGTTTTTTAACTTTAAATCTATAAACCTATAGCATCACAAAACATAGGAAAATCAGAATTAAGAAATGAAAATAGAGTAAGCGATAACAAAGAGGAAATTTATCAATAGAATTGAAAAAAAGAAATTTCACTGAGCTTTAATTTAAATAATAATTATGTTCACTAGAACTCCGTTTATGTTAAATAAGTAAACATAATCATTTCAATTTTTTTTTCCAGTATGGACACATTCACATAAAATATGTATCTCCATACGTCATTCTAGTTTTACATAGTGCATTCATACTACTTTTTTTTGCTTTGAAATTTAATCTGTAAATGTTCTTAAGTTTTTGACATTGTTTCTTTGTAAAAGGAATATCGATACCGAATATGATACTACATAATCTATTAAGTATGGAAATATCATTAGCCTTACACATAACATCGAACAAAATCATTCCTTTAAAAGTAAATATGCTTGTAGAGCCAGCTGGCAAAGATGGCAACTGCGCAGTGCTCATTGTTTGCTCTGCATTCTAAAAAGCGTTTTGCTGCGCAAAAGTGTACTAACTAGTAGCATTGGGTGAAACCACTGAGCCTTATTAAGATGATTTTCGGATGGGGAAAGTATTCAGTCAATATAGCTTTTGGTATAATTTAACCCTTTGAGGCGCAATCCTTTCCCAATGCTGCAAAAAGGGCAGCCGTTGCCATCGCTCGACTTAACTACCAGCAAGATGGCGGACGATCGAAACGTTCATCGCCAACCAGCTGCGTCAAAAAAGGGTCTCTAGATCTGTGGCACGCGATGAACGTTTCGATCATCCGCCATCTTGCTGGTAGTTAAGTCGAGCGATGGCAACGGCTGCCCTTTTTTCAGCATTGGGCAATCTATCCATCTGTTATCGCATTCTGCCATTTTTCAGCAGACGTCAGTGCTGTTAAAAATAATCGTGACAATTATTTTACGGGAAATGACGTGCTAAAAAGTAAAGGATTCTCGTGGAGCTATGTCACCCGCAACTATTTTATAGAAATCAAATCTATTCTTCGTGACTGGCAACGGTTAAAACGTCAGTTTGGTGTTCCCAGAGCGGGAACACTGCACGTTAAAGGGTTAACTTTCCTGCAAGCATAGTTTCATAAAAAAATGTTGCACTTAATCTCATAAAAATTGGCACATTTATTTCTGAGTTCATGGCTACAATTAAGTAAAGTAGATAATTAAAAACTGTACTTGTCGCACACCGTGTGAGATAATAAATGAATCTCAGCTAGTTATAATATTCCCCCAGTTCCAGAGAGGTGGTGTAATGAATCAATTAAACCAGCACTGTCGGTAGAATGCGCGAAAGGATATCTGTTCCACCTGGGACCATAATTTCACTGCTGCCAACGCAATCGAACATAAAACCGAATGCTCTTGGAAAAGAAAAAAAACGAAAAAAAAAAAAAAAAAAAAGCAAAAGAAGCCGTAATTGAATGAAGCTAACAAATTCAGTTTTATTATGAAGTTTCCTGTTTTCAGTCTTTACCCAGTAGGTTTTTGGTAAAATTTGTGTCACTTACGCCTACTTGGAACATTAAGTTAATCGTTGGAACTTGGCCAGGATTCTTCTGCTGCTTTAGTTTTTGAACCGAAGTGTATCGATATGTTTCTAACGGAGATAAATGATACTCTGTTCCGTTTCCATTTCATTGCGATGTAGCGAAAGTTCATTTCGAATTACATTTTCTTTTCTGGTAACGATACTGTGTGCTGTATTTTAAAGTTACTGCATGAATATCGATTGTTTAAGTCGGGTTTTTTTTAACAGTTATTTGATAATTGAGTTTTAAGCATCTGTGTGACTGCTTATCCCCATGAGAAAACAGAATTTGATAAAAAATTTAAACGAATTTATACAATTCAGTTCGAGATCCCCCCTTTTTTTATAAAGAAATTATACTTTTCTTTCAAACGTATTAGTACACAGTACCACCCGTCTAAAAGCCACAAAAGAAACAGGAAAAATATCCGAATGAAAGCAACTTTGTCTACTCTAATTGCCGCACAAAAATAAATAAATAAATAAATAAATAAAATAAAATCACTCAAAAAAGCTGGTATTAAAAACAAGTTATAAATAAATGTATTATTTAACCCTTTGAGGCACAACCCTTTCCCAATGCTGAAAAAAATTGCAGCTGTTGCCATCGCTCGACTTAACTACCAGCAAGATGGAGGACGATCGAAACGTTCATTGCATGCCACAGATCTAGAGACCCTTTTTTGACGACAGCTGGCTGTACCAACGTTTCGATCGTCCGCCATCTTTCTGGTAGTTAAGTCGAGCGATGGTAACGGCTGCAATTTTTTCAGCATTGGGCAATCTATCCATCTGTTCTCGCATTCTTCCATTTTTCAGCAGATGTCAGTGCTGTTAAAAATAATCCTGACAATTTTTTTTACGGGAAATGATGTGCTAAAAAAGTAAAGGATTCTCGTGGAGCTATGTCACCCGCAACTATTTTGATAGAAATCAAATCTATTCTTCGTGACTGGCAACAGTCAAAACCTCAGAGTTTGCTGTTCCCAGAGCGGGAACACTGCGCGTTAAAAGGTTAACTTTCTACTGGCCGCCCATGTGGTGTAGTTGCTTAGGAACCATTCTATCACGCTTTGGGTCCGGTTTCGAATCCCGAATTGGGCATGGATGTTAACTTGTCCCTCCATTCATAGGGGTAGCGCTGGCTGCCCACTGGGTGATCCCATACTAAAATGGCCAGTAATTTGGGCCTTAGTAGTTTCAAAATGTTTGATGAGCAGATTCCCACCTATTGGGGGGAAAAACAACTTCCTACTATTATGTATACTAAATACTGTATTAACTGCAAAACAAAAAACGAGTTACGAATGTTTTCTGTTAACCTAGCCCCAAACTCTCATTTCTGTGTAATTTACAATCCCTTCTCTCCATCTTAATCGAACTTAGAGAAGCTTACGTAAGTTTGTAAAATCTTCATGAAGTGAAATGTGAGCATTGCTTAAACACAGTTAGTATGACCTTTCAACATTTCTTGTTCGATCATGCGATTTTTTGTAAGCGTATGTGTAGGGTTATAGTTCTCACTAATTTCTTGCCATTCCTGTATTGTTTGCCTTTGAGGAAAATCAAGTGTTGAAATAGAGACTCTCCAACAAATTTTTATTTGTAAAATTGTGCAATGTTCCATTTCCCCAATAAGCTAGTCAATGACTGACCGCAGAGGAAAATGCACTTTATAATAAAGTTTTCAATCTTTATTTTCTGAGACATTTAAAGTTAGTGTTCTGTTTTAATATGTGCATAAAATAAAACTTACTGTACGCAAATAAAACAAAAATATTTACGGAAGTAAAACAAAATTCGGGATTGTATGTCAGTTAATTATTTGACACGTGCTGGTCGCTCCTCGAAATCTCAGCAAAACAAAATCTTTAAATGGCCTAAACGCTGGAAAAGTACAGCTGTTACTCTAGCTCGATTCAACAACCAGCAACATGGCGGGCGATCGAATCGCTATATTGCTAATAGTCAAATCAAACAATGACAACAGGTGCACTTTTCCCACTTTGCGGAGCATATCCAGCAGTGGTTTTTCTATATCGATGTGAAATGCTCGCGCTTCAAAGAGTTAAAGTAGAAAATGTTGCTTGTGTTCGAATTTATTTTTCTCTTTTGTAGTACAAATATTGGCTGAATGGGAGGAATATATGAATTTTAATATGAAAGCCAACACAAAAATTAGATTTAAATATCAAACTGCATATGATAAAATAAAAAATATTGACCCCCTTCACGTTATTGCTTTTATCGCTTGCGTTTTATGAAATTCCAAGTACACAAAATGATGGATATTGACTCAAAATTGTTTTAATATCTGCTTCATAAATTGTCCGAATATACTTATGGTTTTCTTTAAAACGCTTAGCTCAAAACAAGTTTGAAGTATGAAATTTCTGTGTATTAGTAAATAATATTTACTTCAGAAGTATCTCTTGACACTTTCCTTTTAAGGATAACACAATTATTATACTAATAAGTGTAAAATGTTTAAATTCTTGAACTATCATGTTCAAACACTTTTTTTTGTTTAGGCAAAAAGGATATTCGTTATATAATGCTACATATTGGATGCAGTAAATAATACACCGAAAAAAATGTTTTATTAATTCAACATAATTTTCGTTGACTATTTCAAAGAAATGTTTTTACTGAATGAACAAATTTGTTGTTAATGCAATGAAATATTTTGTTAATTTAACAAAAATTTTGCTGAAACCAATTTATTTATTCGGCTGAAATAGCACCAACCAAGTTTTTGTTGAATTCATCAAAAGATATTTTTTTCTGTGTTGTACAAAATTTATTCGCACAAAAAATGGTGAAGCAGAAAAAACCGTAAGCGTGTTTAGATGAATAGAATGAATGGTCTCTTAACTCTAAGTAATGTTGTTATAGATTATTTTTAAGACTACTACATTTCAGTTACAATAATCATAACGATAATGTATTTTAAAGTTTTTGCTTTTGTTAAAATATGGATTTTATGAAAAAAATTGATTGTAGTAAAAATAACTTTTTCAAAATTATTGGAACTAAAATCTTAATAATTTTTTAAGCCTTGTTAACACAGTGATTTTGTAAACAACCATCCTTAAATTGACTTTTTGAAAGACATATTTTTTTTATTTTTTGCACGATCAGCCTGATTATTTCAACCGGAAGCAGAATAATTTTATTAATGGGAAAGATAAATAAATAAATAATATTTCGATATATAAGAGTACTTCATTATAAAAATTTCGAAAAGAAAAAGAATGATAGTGCGGCACTTCCGAAAAGTACAAAACAAGGCAGGTGTTATTGCCAAACTCTAGTTTAAATCGTTTATACTGTAGCAAAATCGTAAAATAATGAACCAAGGATATACTATTGACAGCAAGTAATTTTATTAACTTTCACGTACTATATTGTAGTGAAAAAAATATATTTATATGAAATGCATAAATACAGACTTATTAAAAATTATGAAAAATTATCCATTTCGAAATATTACTTTTTTTTTCAGCGAACTACCGAACCTCAAAAGCAATATATATATATATATATATATATATATATATATATATATATATATATATATATATATATATATATATATATATATATATATATATTTATTTATTTATTTATTTATTTATTTATTTATAACAGCTCTAGCTTCTTTAAATTAGTGAATCAAATATGAATGAGCAAAAGAAAGGGGGAAAATGTAAGAAAGCTTACACATGAAATTTGGATTATCAACGTATACAATAATTTAAAAAATCTGCATTTTCAGGCAAAAAGTGAATATTAAGATACATCCTATATGTCGTTATTTACATTTACCATCTTCTAGAACAAGCTATCATACTACTGATTGTTCACGGCACAAATGGGAAATTCATTTGCGATGGAAAGTATTTCATAATAAATAAATGAAGTATTACTTAAAAAAGAATATTTTTTTATGTGATCATGAAAGTACTTGATTATTGTAATGAGCATAACTACCCAAATTAAAACTGCAATGCTAATGAATTTTCCATCTCTAAGATGATACATTCAGAGCTGTTTTCAATGGTCAATCATTTGCTTATCCTCCAATTGGTTATTAAAAAGAATCAACCTTACATTGTTGTTTTATGCACAAAGGAACTATTTAGCACGAGCATAATGCACAATGGCTGTTTGCATCTTCTCCCCAACTTTTGAAAATAAGGAAGAATAAACAATGAGAGGTCTGAGGTTTCGTATTTCTTGCTTCGCTGGTGTATTAATAGATGTAACAAAATTAGAGAATTTCTTGGAAATCCCACATAAAAGAAATACAAAACAACAACAACAAAATAAAATATTTTAAAGTAGGGCACTTGCTTTGTTTCACAAAATAAGTAGACAATTTTATATTTTTGATTAATTACTTATATGCATAATTTTTTCTTCACGATTAACGTTATTACTTTCATAAATTTATGTTTGTTTATACATATATATGCAGCGTATATATATATATATATGTAAGTACGCATAGATAAATTATAGTGAATAAATTAAAATATTTAAAAATTCTTTTCAGGCAAGCCGTATTAGAAGTTACCGTAATCACACTTTTTTTTTCATATAATATTTAGTTAATTAAGCATAAAATTACATATTATTTGAATTTCTCGTATTTGATATAAACATATTTATACAATTAAAACAGTTTTTTGTATGAGTTCACGCATATAATATGAAATATTCCAGTTCTTAATCAAGTACGACAGATATCTACTTAGGTTTTGCTCTAATTAATTCATTTACCTGCTTTATGGGAGTAAGAGAACTAATATCTGCTTTACAACGATGGTAATGAAAAAAATTGTATGTGGGTTTAAGGCAGGGGTATAAAATTCATGACCACCCTTTTGCCTACGCTACTCAATCTAACTTTACTCAACTTTTACAACTATGCAATTTTTGTAAAATATCTTCTTCAATATTAGGAATAATGTTGAGGTTTCCTTTCAACCAAAAACATCCTTCAGTTTTTGTCTCCTTCGCTCTCCATTTTCAGTACTTCCTCATCTTCTCCAGTCTGTCATGTCCCTTAATTCTTTGAAGTACAAGCATTTTCAAATCAATGTAAAAGACCAAATGGATAGACTGTCCGAAGCTGAAAAAGTTTTGCCGGCACAGCCAACTGTGTTAGAAAATTTCTTTAGCTCTATGGCGCCGGATGGGCTATTTGATCAACCGCCATACTGTCGATAATTAAATTAATCGATGGCAATGGCTGCACTTTTTCAGCATTGGGGCCATTTAACCGAATTCTTTTGCGACTATCAGTGAAATGCGCTAAAACTAAGTCGGTGTCATGGCGCAACCACGTGCGTCCAAGAATTAAAAGCTTGTATTCCCATCCCTTCCCATCCTTTTATTTCCCTTCAGGTTTTCAGTTCAGTAGAAGCTGTGTAAAGTATCTTGCAGATTTTTACTTGAAATATGCTTAAATCAAAATTCCAGCTAGCAACAAAGAAAAAAAAGAGAATTAGAATAAAAATCAGATACTTAGTGTGATTTTTTTGTAATGGTTAATATTTTATAGAAGGACTTTTAAACATTTATATAACATTAAATTTCTGTAGCTTTCTGCTTTTCTATTCATTTTGGATTATAAAATCCTTAAATATATTTTCTTTGAATTGCATGTTCTAATACAGAAAATTGCGCAGTTATTAGAAGCAATTCTCAATTTTGAACACAAAAATTGAATTAAAAAAAAATTCTGCGTACAGTAAAACTTTTACTTAATTATGCCCTTATAATCGTTTTTTAAACCTTTTTTTATGTAGCTCAGTTTAATAACTTCAATTACGAAGTGCCAATCAATTTTTCCGGGCGGCAAAATAAAATAAAAACGGATTGTTTCATTGCCATTTTTTAAATCCAGATAACCTAAAAACGCATAAAGTTCATAAAAAAAGTAATAAATCTATATCGGAAAATGAAAAAAAACAAACAAAAAAAGAACAAGATTGATGGATAGCAGAACTTAAATCAACTAAAACTTTTTCGAAAGTTGAAATAAATTATTTATTGCCTGTAATAATTATTCATTGCAAGTTAGAATTTTTTAATATGTAAGATTTTTTACGCTCGTAGATTTCTATTACTTTATATAGAGATAAACAAGTTTTGTTGTTCAAATATTTTCAGAGTTCATTCTAAGATACATGTTAAAGTTTTACACTTTTAAAAATGTCGAAGTGAATATTTGTACATTTTATTTTATCTGTTCTTTGGGTGTCGTTTAGTTGTTCTCTTCAGAAAGGTTTTCCTTCATCTTAACCTTTGAAAAATATTTTGTAACTAAAACTTCAGCAAAACTATTTTTTAAAGTTGATAAAATTTTATATGCATAAAAAAGAATACTAACTCTAAGAATACTAAAAAAAGAATACTCGCTGAACAATTAAAGTTATGAATCGTTTAAAATAACAAAATTTTTTATCCCTAACAAAAACAAAACGCAGCTGAAACTAACAATACTTTGTCGTTTGAAAATAAAAAGATTTGCGGAATAGTATTTGTGTCAACGGATGTTTTTTGAATAACTAACTTGTGTAAATAAGGTGAGAAATGTTCACTAAAGTGTTTCAAATGCTTAATTTTACTGTAGAAATATCGACAACCTTAAACTTACTTTCAATAATACAGATGGCATTTTGAGAGTTGCCAGTTAAAATTTTGCAAAGTAACATAAAAGCTTTCATTTTAAAGGTATATTAAACTTTTAAACACACTAACTTTTTTCTTAACTTATGCTTTTTGTTGAATAATTTTGCGTCTAATAATATACTTAATTTAATCCACTGACAGTGCGCTGAATCGTTAATACTTCTAACATTTTTTTTTCTCCATATTTATCCCATATTTATTATTTTTTAACCCATTCATCCATGTTTTTTGTGATTTTATCTAGTAAAAATAAAATCACATGCAAAAATTTTCTTTAGAAGAGAAACGAATATGCTCATTTTCTTTTATTCAATTATTTTAAAAATTTAATGCAAAGCCTGCAAAATAATTAAATCTCTCTTTCGTAAAATCACATTGAGATGAAGTTAACTCCACTGAAAATTGTCGCGTATAATAGGATAATTCTATCGTTACCTTATAGAATAAGGCGGTGGCATGATTTAAAAATATTTTGAACGGAATGTATGAATACCTATGATATTGTTTCATACGGAAGCCTTAGCATAGGCAGTGATGAAGCATAATAATTTGAGTTATTCAGTAAATTTTTAGTTCACATAATACCATCCTACTGTCATTTCCTGAGAAGTAATACAGCAAATGTTGACGATTGAAATTTTAAATTACTTCATTTAAGTATGAACATAAAATACTTGCAAAATACCAATTAAAGTACGAAAAAAACACTCAAAATACTGGTGTTAAATGATAAAATAAATAAAAACATTGTGGAAAAACACACATAAAATGTTACTCAAAAGACGTTTTTCACAATGTCTGTGTTTTAATTTTACCAATTACAGAAGTTTGCATATATCAAGCGGCTAAAAAGGGAAAAAATATCTAACACTCTAATCTCTAATATCTAACTCTCTAATAGAAATATTTGCTTTCAGTTTCCAAGTGAGTTTTACTTACAATAGTTTAGAATTCTTCCTATATTCCAAAATCCATTAAGATATGTGGTCAGACATCCTAAAATGTATCGTCACAGATATATTATTATTATTATTATTATTATTATTTTAGGATCATATATTGCACGGGTGTGTCAAACGGAGAAATTTATCTTAATTTGTAGTCGAGGCTTGATTTTTCTTTATAAACTTGATTTTGGCTTTCGGTGATGTTATCAATAAATAAATAAATAAAATAAAATAAAAATAACCATATAAAGAATAAAATTTCAGTAACTAAAAAAAAAGGCTATCCGTTTAGCATTATTTAAATAGTCTAAGAGATAAGATTTAGGTCAAAAAGTATTGAATATGCAATGAGTATACGATTAAGAATATATTAAGAAGATAATTCCTGTTTTAATTATTTTAAATGAATAACAGATGTCAATAAAATCATTTTTCTAATGAATATTAATAGTTTAAATAAGGTAGCAGGTGATAACTGCCTTAAAGAAAAGTTGATAAGGATGTATAAGATTTCTGCACAAGTACTGAAATGAATAAAATTCCGCCTTCCCCCCCCCTTCTCCACACACACACACACACACACACAAAATTCCCTATATCTGCCCACTTTTATTTTATGATACAGTGCTTATCGAGAACTACAGAAATTCATTTCAACTAATCAAAAAATTTTTAAAATGTTTATCTCTTCGCAACATTGATTCGACTAGTAGTCGTGCTGACTTCTCAAGTGATTGCGTAATAGAGCGGGCCGAAAATGCACTTTTGCATTGATTTTCGAAATCTATGAAAGCCTAGTGCAGAAAAGTTGGATAGGTGAATAACCGTATATATTTTTTTTTAAATTGGACAAATCTTCATGTGCCACCTGCGCCTTTGAAATTGCGAATTTGGCCTAAACAGATATCCCCCCCCTCCCCCCAAAAGCATAATTTTTGCGAATTTTCGAAGAGCCTATGAAGAATGCGCCTAGGCAAGAGCCTATGCGGAAAAGTTGTTCCTTAACTTGGTTAATAACAGCGATTTTTTTTTTTTTTTTTGAAATCGGACACTATTTTCATGTGATGCCGGTGCCTTCGAAATTGCGAATTTGGCCTAAACAGACATCCCCTCCCCCCGAAAACATAATTTTTGCGAATTTTCGAAATCGGGGAGAGCCTGCTGCGGAAAAGTTGTTCCTTGTGTTGGTTAATAACCGTGCAAATTTTTTTTGAAATCGAACTATATCTTTAGGTAGCGCTGGCGCCTTTAAAATCCAGAATTTGGTCCGAAACAAACATCCCCCCCCCCCTAAAACAGAATTTGCGCGAATTTTCAAAATCGATATCAGCCGAGTGCGGAAACGTTCTTTAAAGGGTACACTCTAAAGATAAAAAACACCTTTACCTCACGGCTGTGAACCATTTCCAAAATCCGCTAAACCTTTATTTTCAGGGGAAATATCTGTTTTCGCACTGTCTGTTTCTCGATTTTAAGGGCTCCCGTGCCATCTGAAAATATTGTCCGATTAAAAAAAAAATACACAGTATATTAACCAAACAGAGAGACAACATTTTCGCGCTGGGCTGATGTCGATTTCGGCATTCGCAAAAATTGTGTTTTCGCGGGAAAAAAATACGAGTATATATATTGGCCAAAATTTCCGATGTTAACCCTTTAACGCGCGGTGTCCCTCCTGTCGTGAGGACACAGTTCAGACGTTTTGACTGATTCAAGCAGAATAAATTTGACTCCAATAAAATACTTAAGGAGGACATGGTTACGCGAGAATCCTTTTCTTTAGCACAGAATTTCTCGTAAAAGTGATGGATTATTTGTTCAATTGACGTCAGAATTACTTTTATCAGTTCCATCATCTGCTACGAAAAAATAGACTGTCCAATGCCGAAAAGGGTGCAGCCGAAGCCATTGTTGGATTTAACTACCAGCAATATGGCGGTCGATCGAGCACGGCCCGCTGTGTCAAAAATGTCCTTTATCTCTGTGGCGCGAGTTGGACGATTCGATCGACCGCCATGCGATGGCAACAGCTGTTCTTTTTTTGGCATTGGGAAATGGGTGCGCTTCAAAGGGTTAAATGCGCTGGCGCTACCTGAAGATATTGTTTTTTCACGGTTAAAACCAACCAAATATTCAATCAAATTAAAAAAAAAATCACGGCTACTAATCAACCCAAGGGACAACTTTTGTACACTCGGCTCTCATCGATTTCGATAGTCGGTGCAAAAGTGCATTTTTGGCCCGCCCTATTGCGGAAGAGTAACACTGTTTCCCTGAGAATCATTCAAAGACCGAAGCAACATCAATCAGAGAAAAGGAGACTTCTCCGCTGCGCCATCTCTGTTGATGAGAGGGAACTAGCTAAACCTGGTTTCAAGATGAATGGGAGTAGAATAAAAAATAATAATCACATGTTTACGATAAAATTTTTCACTTTACTTATGACCTCCACCCGTGAAACTTTTCTGAATCCTGCCATGGCCCCAGTCTACCACGAGAAGGGTCACCTGTAGTAAGGCAGTAGGTGGCAGTAATGTTAAAGGTAGATGCAGTTTCGTTCCGCCCATGTACATTGTCTTTCTTAATTCGGACGGTGAAAATTAAAAAAAAGCTCATTCCTATTATTTAAGACACTAGAAGTCAAAACCCGTTGTAGAGGCAATCACAAGGGTGCTAGAAAAAAAAAATTGACAAGAAATATGCCTACATTCAATATATTTCATCTTCGTCCACCTAAAATAAATAACTTCGTATTCAATTTTTATTATCTACCCAAATCGAATTTCATGCTCCTCTGGAAACGCACGGAAACTTTTCGCATTCGAACGATTTCGTTTTGTGTACACAGCCTTTCTTATATCAAAGCTTCATGGCAGACGAAATTCATTTTATTTGTGAAAAGAAGAACTGCGTATTCTAGAAAAACTATTTTAGATGAATGAATCACAATTAGTAGTGTCCTAACACAATAGTCCTAATATTGTCACGCAAATTATAAACTTTTTTTTTACTCTCGGAAATAAAATAGAACTGAAAATAGCAAGGAATCGCTTAAAAATGAGGGAACAGGTGGATTTTCAGATTTTTAAAAGTAGTGCGAATTGTTTTCTATATTTTTATACATAATTATGAAAAATTTCAAGCGGATCGCATAAACGGTGTAGATGTTATTACGCTTTTTCTGCTTAATTTTGTAATGTTTTTGCAGTAATGGCGGTAAAAGTTTTATCTTCGAGCAGGTTGCCCGGAACTGTTAGAGAGTCAGGGATCATCGTAACTATATAGTAGGATAAATTGAATTCTTTCTCTGAATGCGTTAAAAGTAAATTTAACGGGTTTGAACCTTTTGCTCTCTTCATTGTAGTAGTTATTCCCCCCCCCCCCTGCCCCTCTGGTTTATTGTTCCTGTTTCTCCAAACGCTATGAATTGTATTTGATACATGCACAACATGCCAGAGGTATTTTAAACATTCAATACAAGTGCTTCATTTTATTCATTTATCATTGTTTTCGGAAGAAAAAAAAAAAAACTTTCACTCCCAAGAAGATGATAAAACCCTTACAAATCCCATACAGCTTCCATTGTCTATTGGAGAATCATTTTTTATCAATTCCCTCTAAGGTTAACGACATTGGGGGCAGTGCAGCCTCTCTCCGTTAGATGGCGCTGCCCTTCGAGAGCTCCGATTCCAGAAGGTATCGCGGGTGCAGGATAAGTTTTTGATCAGTCGAGAGAGCGAAGCTCCGAGAGAGTAGAGATGCTAGTAGCAGCGAGGACTTTTTAAAACGAGATACGGCAGTAGTTTGTGTTACTCAGACTTCATAAATACCGGCTGTTGTTAATTGAAAGCCCGAAATTTGTGGTGCCATCGCTGATACTTTGACCCAGTACAATGAAGGAATAGAATATTTTTCACTCACAACTGGATTTAAACAGTTATAGCATCGTGTGTGCGGTGGGTTAATTCTGTTGAAAAACGTTCTGGTTTGATTCGAACGCGTTCGAATTGAATTAGAGAACGATGAAATCAGCTGTGAACAAGGGTGGTCCTGTTTCGACTCCCGTTCTTTCGCACATTCCCTTGCCCAGGAGGTAAGATCGATTGGTTGTTTGTAAACAGAAAACTTCTTCCGTAAATAGATTCCGGCACAGTTTATAAATAAAGCTGTTTTCACTTTCCCTTTATGTGTGTTTCTCGGAAGAGAAACTCCCCGTACGTATATCGGAGCGGTGAGAATATGCAGGCTTCGGGATGTAAATATATCTCTCATCCTTTAGCAACATGCGGGATTTTTTAAGGGGTAATGGGTTCTCTCTGGATTTTTTCTTCTTCTTTTTTTTTTCATCCTACTATCGCATGCACTGTTTTGGAAAGAATAATTTGCTAATAACTTCAACAGCAAACATGTGTACTTATTTATTTAGAACGCGTAAAATTTCAATAAGTAGCGTTTTATTAGTGACGGTTGCATAAAGTTTTTGATCATATTAAATGATTTACATATATATATATATATATATATATATATATATATAAATATATATATTTTCGTTTGAATCGAATTCGCTTAGGGAGTGTAAAATATTTTGAGGATAAATTGACTAATGGTAGAACTAAAAAATGCAATATCGGATTTGAAAGAGATAATTTTCATCCTATTAGAAACAAACCAGTAACTGTAAGATTCCGTCATGTCAACATAATAACATTTTAAGGAGGAAGCTACATATTAGGTGTATTTCCAAAGAGCAAATGAGTAAACGCAGCGTACAACTGACCTCCAAACGCTATGAAGGGTTATTATTTAGGGTTATAATTGAATTAGGGAGATATTTAGGGTTATAATTGAAAATTTAATAATTAATATTTAGGGTTATAATTGAATAGGGTTATAATTGCATGCATAAGTATATGAAAAGATAAAAAAAAAAACTAACAAGACACATTGTTGGAATTGCTTAAAATATTTGCACTTTTGAGTTGCTCTGTTTTAAGCCTCTGAGTTTCGCTGGAACTCCATGGCAGAGTCCGTACAGCTTTTCTTTTAATAGCTCTTAAGAGTTTTTTAAATCATGAATGCATAAGATATTAGTCGTTAAAACTTTATAATAGGCATGCCTTCACAATTGATATCGAAATTTTTAATTCAGTCAATTTGCTAATGAAGTGTTTAAAAGAGTTAACTCTTTTGTGAGAAGCAATTTGAATAAAGCTACAAACCATTTTCGGGAAAAACTGAAGGAATGTACCATCATCATGATTTCATCTTATATATTGCTCATCGTAGTTTCTAATCTTTAACATGCGATGTAAATTTTTGCTCTTTGGCTTTTAACAAGAAATTCGAACTACACTTTACCGTCGGCGCAAATTTTTTGTGTTTGCATAATGTCTATGCACTCATACTATTTAAATCCAAAGTTTAACCAAGATATTGGCAATATTTATTTAATTTTACAATTAAAATATTTCTTAGATTTCCACAAGAGTAACAACACTCAAAAGCAAGAAAGTGTACAAAATTTGCCCAGGCAGTTCTCCCACAAAATAGTCAGTTACAGAAATTCGGTTTCGGGTTATACTCGCATACTTCACTTTTAATGTACAAGAAATATTAAGATGGTTAAATGGTTAATCATGAATTTCCTCCTTGGTTTATTTCTAGTTTCATTCTAGTTATAAATATCGTTTACGTACAGTAAGAAAAAAAAAAGAATAATTAAATGCGTAAACGAAGGCAGGTTTTTAAAATTGTTATTTTTTAAATTTCGTTGAAAGTATTATGCTGTTAGTTTTGCGAAATAATGACTTATAAAAAGAATTTAAAATGTAGTGTAAGTTATTTCAAGCTGATAGTATTCGTCAGATTTAAGAGTTATATAAAATTTGAAAAACATATTTTTTAAAATCGCTAGTTGCTGTTATTATCATTGCTATTAATATTCTTTTTGTATTATTATTTATCATTTGTGCATATTATCATTCGAAGTCTGCTGTTGTAATACTAGCATTCAGTCATACTAGAGGTTAGAATAACACTATGTCAGACTCATTTAATTTCATTATTAACTAGTTCAACCACCAAATCTTTCTAGCACTCTTTAAAATTCTTATCATTGCCCCTTTCACAAGGGGACTAACTTTCCCTTAATTGTCTAATTGCCAGATCATGAGACAAAACTATTTTTTAACTTCAGTGGATAGATTATGGAAAGTTTAGCCACACCGCATGCCGTAATACACCTATAGCTGTAATTTATCTGAATCAGAAGTTAGTTAAAATGTCTGAAAGTTCAGAGTTTTTTTTTTGTTTGTTTTAGAAATTATTGCTGAGAGAAATGAAGTGAGAGGTATCAATTAAAAGTGGGAATAGATACAACATTATAATTTTTTTAGCTATATAAAGCTTTAGAGAAAAATAGTAACTCAGTTAAGGCTCCTCTTTGTTATAAAAACACAGGACAGCTATCTTTTGAACTGTCTTTTTGTTTGAAAAATGACATCCGAGATTAATAATAATAATGATAATAATAATAATAATAATACACGATCCACAAGAGTAGTGGTTGCAATCCGTAGCGCAAGATCTCATTGTAAAATTTTACGAAGCATTCTTCATTTAGCAAAATAGTGCATGGTTAATATATATTTTTTCCTAAATGTTTTATAACTCTCAAAAGTTTTTCTTATATACAAATGCGCAGTATGGTTTATCAAAAGACTTTTCCATGTTTTACTTGTTTCCAAATATTTTTCCTTCACCTGTGTAAAAGTATTCTTGTTTAAAGAAATAAAAAAACTAGCAACCCCCCCCCAAAAAAAAAAAAAAATGAAAATTCTCCTTAAATAAGAGAGTAACTATCTTATCAGCGTTTTAAATTAACGGGTGGATTGAGAAGCGAGCATGTCGGGGAAGATAGTTATAAAGGGATGCTTACTGTAAAATCACTTATTTTCGCGAACATGAAGATATCGGTGATTTCGCGAGCTGAAAATTTCGCGAATTATGAACAGAACCGAAAATTGAAAAATCCCGAAAGTATCTAAATATAAATTTGCACAAGCTATTTTAAGACAATTTTAAGGTATTTTAAGACGGGCGCGCGAAAATCTCGAAAATTAAAGCCTCGCCAAAATAATTGATTTTACAGTATTTAATCTCTCGTACAGGACGTTGAAGTAAATACTAGCTGTGCAGCTTTCACAAAACTTAAAAAAAAACGCTTATTTAAAATTGTTGGTAACCATTGTATTCTTCTATAAAAAGTTCAGTGGAATCTATACGGATATAGTGCATAACCAGTCGTTAATATTACTATAGTGGTTGAAACGGGACATGTGAACTCCATATTTCTAATTTTCTTTAAAATGCCCACAGCAATATTAAATACTTATACAGTATCATTCATATTATTATTTCTTTTTTGTATAATTTTGTGTTTTTTCTGTATCTAATATTCAAATTTGAACTTGATACCATTATAAATTTCTATCTTTTTTCTTTGTCATTACTTACAAATGCCTACTTAACTCTACGGAAGTTCTACGACCTTCTTTGAGGATGTCCTCAAAAATTCATAAGCATTAATTTCCTTGTTTTAATTTCTCCAACGATAACTTTGATTTCCCCAAAGCACAGAGTTAACAAAGTAAGATGAGAATTTTTTACTATTTTATTAATATTCTTTAGGAAATAATCATTCCAGATATCACTAATATCGGAAATGTATTTATTACTACAGACATAAGCATAAATTGGCGAAGTGATTAAAATTATCTGGGCACTAATAGGTTAAACTTCTGCTCAACCGTGCTTCTTCAACAGCAATATATTGCCTAAAATGTAGAAATATGAATTTTTTGCTAAGCTCCCTCCCATACGAAAAAAGTCCTAGTTAGTAAAATGTGCCCCATACATAAATGAGGTAATGTACTAAGTTTTATTCTTTTGTCATGAAAAGCCTCGAAGGGAGATATTGTTTAAATATTAGAAAATAATATTTTAACAAAGTTGTTGAGGGAATGTACAGTACTAATAATAACAAACGTATCATGCCATCATTGTTTTCTGTGCGCAGCCCTTGAAACGCTATTTTCTGAAGTGATTTTTCCCTTTCGAGAGCCATTGAAAAGGGGTATGAGTCACCATATGTTTATTTTCATATCTCAGAGCCTTTTTATGATAAAAGGCTGAAATTTTGTTCATCCCCTCAATGTATGGTTCACATATTACTAATTGGGATTTTTTTGGGGCGGGGTCTTATAAAAATTTAAATTTTGTATTTATTTAGATTAAATTCTAGAAAAAATTTGATCGATATTTTAAAAATCTGTACCTTTTTATGTATTTTTATAATTTATCGTAAATGCATATCATAAATATTTAAGGAACAAAAGCCTATGTTAGTGTTTTGCAACACCCTGCCAATATATATATATATATATATATATATATATATGGATTAAAATCTTAATCACGTATTTATGTTTAAACTTCCGAAGTTTGCAAAATTAGACATTTTGATTAGGCATATCATCGAGGAATGCTGAAGTTTGAACGATCAATTTCTTTGTTAGACTCGAAAGCATGTAGTTATCACGCTTTTCATATTCATGTAAGAAATATTAATTTATGAAGCAGTTGTTTGGTGCATATAAATGATCATTGAAAATAACAAATAAATTTGGTAATTGTTAAATTTGTAATTGAAAATTCGCTGTAGTGCCCAAATCCAATCAAATGAAAAAATGGCTTAATGAAAAGTTAGTTTGTTGGAGATTTCAAGTTTCTTGAAATCTGTAGAAACTGCAATTCTTTTATTGAAATCGCAGTGATGACTTTAGTTTTCGTTTTTAAAATACTATAACGGAATATATCAAAGCAATTTTCAAATACGTATTTCATTTTCCATTATTACAAATGGCTTCTGGTTTTGTTTTTAACAAAACGGCTTAGATAACAAAAAATACATTATAAATATTGGAAATTTAAAAGAAACTGAAATAAATATATGGAAACATTTTACGCCAGTAAATAATTTTTAACTTTTATAAATACATTTTTTATATAATATTTTTGACAGTGACAAATTTTAATGATTGTGTTATGTATGTTTCATTATTTTCCTATAAAATGGACGCAACTCTGTTTAAAATATTTTTTCTTAAAATTGAAAAATCATTTCGTAATAGCCTCTTTTATAATCTGGTTGTCTTTTTAAAAATTGTCCGATTAATTATTTTAAGGATTTAAAAATTCACATTAAATAGTTCTGTATTTTTGAATTGAATTAATTTTTAGTTCAGCTGAAAAACCTGTTTGATTAGATTTTATTTTTAAAATGTCGTAAATAAAAAAATTGGAAATAATAAAACGCAAAGAAATCTGATCATTTAAATTAAAATAACGAATAAAAATATTTCAGAAGAAAATGATTTTGAAATAATTTTAATGCTGTTAAAATATACGTTTAAAATAAAAAGGGATTTAATGTTGAATCTCTAAGATTCAAACATTTCTGTCCTTCATTTTATTAGTAATGCAAAAACCTTTATTTTCTTTTTCAGTAAGGTAGATATAAAATAAATTTTAAGTTTGACTTAACCTTTTTTGTAAAGTTTACCATGCAGATTAATCCCTTTTTTGAAATGTACTTTTTTTTCCCTTAGCATTTCTCTCTGCAGCATAATCCAGTATTTCCTTCTGCATTCGTTAATGATTCTGGCTGAAGGATATTAAAATATTTTTTGTGACAACAGCCTTAAGATATTCCTTTTATATATTTTCTTATTTAAATTCCCTCTACTGAAAGATAAAAGATTTTTTTTTTAAATTTTGTTCCAGTGTAACGAAAGGTTATAAATAAAAATGTATTTCACAAATTTTTAGCTAAAAAAAGGAATTCACTTTTTTTTGTATTGTTTAATATATATTAAAAAGTTATATTTAAGTACTAATTTTTCTGCCGCTGATGTACACTTTATTACGAAAATTTTATTTTGTTTTATTTTATTTATTTTTTGTTACATATTCTCAAAATTAAAATAAGTATTTTTAATTTCTCTTTCAAATACATTATGGTAAAACTTTGGTGTCAGTATGGCAAGATTTAGCGTTACAAACAAAAAAATGTCCACCCCCACCAACAATATTGGTCCAAAAATACTACGGAAAATGATAACAACACATTATAAAGAGCATCTATAAATATCTGACGCACAATAAGTAAAGAACAAATTATCTGAAATAAACATTGATTTCAAAGTCAATTATTAAAAAGATGAACTCTTATTAGTAGTAACATAGCCATCTCTACAGTTATATATTAAGCAAAATAGCTGACACAAAACTGAGTTTTTAAAAAGGAATTTATTAAAATTATGTAAGTACTCCATAACGGATTAAAAAATAGTCCAATCCCCTCCCCCCTCGTACTTTGAAGCTGTTAATTTCAAACACAAAGTAATCTCTTTTTTACATTTCCATAAGTCTTTTCCAAAGAGAAATATTTCAGGACAATATAAATCTTTAATAAGTTTTATAAATAATAATGTAACTGTTTTTCCCATGATTTATTTGTATGTTCATTTTATTGCAGGAAATGTCGCTATCAGAATGGGGGAAAAGTTCATATCTAAACGAATATGAGTTTTTTTAAGTGTTAGATAATTGTTAAAATTTGAAGTTGAGAGAGATACATGATTTTAAGGTTTTGTGAACGGATGAAGTTATGCTAAATTGATAATTTTTTAATACAAAAATATCTGGTGCGCATAATGAAAAAGAAGGATAAAATTAGAAAAGATTTCGGGTTTTCGTATTTGTAAAAATGTATAATTTATGGGCTAATGAGGAAATACTTTGGAAATATTTTAGGATTTTTAATATTTATTCTGACTATGAGTACCAATCATAAATGTTATCCTAAACGAAAATGCAGACAAGAGCAATGAGTTGAAAAAAACCAACATAAAATAATAAACATGTGGAACTTAAAAAAAATCAGAAAAAATATTTCCGCAAAGGTAATAAAGAAGTTTGTATCACGTGCAGATCTCGTCTCGAAGCTTTTGTCGCATTTGTTTCCTCTTAGGATGACTCATAATCAGCAGTTTACCTGACGTTTCTATTTAGCTTTTTTTTTCTGTCACATATTATTTATTTACCTTTATTTATTTTTTTAAGTTTAGCCTTTTCCTATCTACAATTTTCTGGATTTTAACCCTTTAACGTTACGTGCAACCATTTCCACATCTACGTAGAAGAACAATTTTATATAGCACCCAAAGCCAAAAAGCACACCTGCTGTGTGGCTCTACACAGCCGGCTGTGTGAAAAAGCACTTTAGCTTTGCAACACGCGATAGATGATTCGATCAACCGCCATGTTACTGGTAGTTAATTTGAGCGATGGCAACGGGTGTAATTTTTCGAATTTGGGACCATTTAATAATATTTTTTGCGACTACCAGTTGAAAGCGTTGGAAAGAGGTGGTTTCACGGCCCGACCACCGCGCGTTAAAGGGTTAAAATTTATTATGTAAAATTCAACCATTAAAATATACGCATCAGATTGTTATAAATTTTAATAATTTGAAAAGTGTTTCAAATTTGTACGTATGCTGCCATAAATATGTTGATGGCAATAAAATTTATATGTGTTTAGATGAATTAAAACGTTGTTAGCGCTTAGAACTACATTCCCTTTACAAGAGTATAAAAAAAATTACAATGATTTGTACTCCATGGACAATCTTTGATTTTAGAGGCATTAATCTGTTTTTACAAATCGAATAATTTTTATTCCGTAATTGAAGTTTGATAGTATATGTTCTCTATTCAAAAAAAGAGTAACGAAGCTTTTATAGTTCAGCTGCAGGGATTCGAAATATAACTGTTATAGATAGTGATCTCTAAATGTAGAGATAAAAAAGAAAATAGATCAGACTTTAAGAAAAAAATAAGTCATCACCTGTTCTCTGGCATTGGTTATTTAAACACTAACGGAAGGAACAACTTTGGGTGCAGAAGGAGGGTTGCGATGCGGATGCGGTTTTGTTTTTTGTAACGGTATGAGAAAACAGATCAAACTTGGGTTCTAATTTTTTTTTCAAAGATATTGGGACTGTTCGTCACAATAGACCAAAAAAAAAAAAAAAAAATCATCGTATCAGCCTCGAGATACAGCGATGCTTTGAGTCTGCCGCAGTCAGTCTTAGGTGACCTTCTGGTTAGCAACCGTTTAGTCATCCTGCCTGTTGCCATAATAGTCCATATCAAGGCATACATTGGTAAGACAATAACCCGCCACTGTAACTGTAATCACATTTTTAATATTCAAATAGTTTTTAAATTTCATTAAAACGTTCCATAAATATTTACGAGCTCGTTTTTCGAACTCTAATGAGATCATTTACAGTTTTATGATCTCACACGGACGTTTCACTGTCGACTCATCGACACCCTTCTCTTTTTTTACAACTAAATGAAATAGTCTGGTGGGGGACGACAAATATGATTAGTAGTAGCAGTTCAACATATGACCAGATTAGTAAGCTTTAACAAAAGGACTGGACACTTGAGGGGGAGAACGAGTCAGCCCTGGAGCACAATCAAATCCGATTTTTTATATTCTTTCTTTTTATTTATAGTTTTATTCCTGCGTTCGAACGTCCTTCTGTTGATCTGCGCGTGTCATTTATCATTTTCTTTCGTGAGTCACGGTTACAGAACGCGGAAGGATTCCGATTAGAGAGTGTGGATGAAAGAGAAAAATGAATCGTAATCGAACACTTATTCCCTAATCAAGGTCACTGGGAGACTTGTTTCTTTTCAAATTGAGAAAAGTTTACAAGCCAGTTTGGTTTCAGTTTTTCTTCTTTTTTTGTGTGCCAGGGAGTTAGCTCTTTGAAACACCAGGAGCGTCCGAATAGGTTATATTCTTTCGAGAACATTCAGGGCGAGTCACATCCGCTTGTGAAATTTTTAGGAGTATTCCAATTGTAAAAAATAATGTTACTCGTTTAATGTTACTTCTTAAAGAAAGAAAGGAAAAGAAAAAACATCGTACACTGCCATGGCACCTGCAAAGTGAGCTTAGCTGAAATAATATTCATCTTCGGTTTAAATAAATAAATAAATATATTAAATTTCTGTTATAAATTTACAATAGATTATTTAATGAGAAGATTCCTATTTGAAAAACAGCTGATTTTATAAAGTTAAATTAATCAGTTGTGAATATCACTACATTGAAATTCAAGGTATAAAGTACTACATTTAACTACTATTGAAATCTTTTAAAATAAGAGTATTTGCAGAGTATTTAAATTTTGCGGTGGTGATCATTCAGTAAATAATAACTGAAAAATCTAGTTTTATAAAAAAGCCGCGTTAAAAAAAATAAAAATCTACAATTTGAAGGCATGGATTGAGCAATGATTGTCTTAATTAAGTTCAGTAATTTGAACGCACAATTATGAGAGCCCTGGTATTTTAAGACTGGGATGCAATGAACTAGCATTCTGCCTAATTGACCTATTCCGTTAGTTATGATTTACTGGTCACGATGAAGACATTCGATCGATATAATAGTAGAATGCAGAATGTATGCACCATTCTGACCTATTGTACCAGACCAAAGTACAGAGCATTTGGTAGAGCTCTCTAAATACTGTATATCCTAGAGATTAAGAGTTCTGAGAAGCAAATCAGATGTATTGTAATTTTGAAAAACAATGTTAGTAGTGCAGTGAAACTCTGTTATTAAACTCTGCATCTTAAAATGAATATTAATGCAACAAATTTTCGATGAACAAATTAATATCTCAATTACAAAAATCGTCACTTTTTCTTTTCTCAAGAAATTGATTATCTCCTATGGGTCGAGAAGTTCAAAGTTTATTTCTGTCCAGAAAAAAATCATGTTTTACTATGCGTTAGGGCAGATTTTGTAACATTAGTGATAGAATCAGTCAATAATTTTATTGGTTTTGACGATAAAATATTGATTTATTTCACTCGAGGAAAACAAATCGTGCTTTGCGCATTGGATAAAAAGCACACATCACACTAAAATAATTAAATCAAAATAATTCAAGCAAATAATTAAATCAAAAATAACTATGTTGATATAACTTAAATAACGCCCCTAAAACATGTTATTTTATCTTCGACTTTTGAGTCTAACGCATAAGAATATTTTTGTATCTAATATATTTTAATATAAAATTATGCAATGATTTATATTATTTTTTAATATAAAATGATGTAATTTAAAATTTTAATTTTAATATAAAATTATGTAATTACAATATTTCATCCTATTATATCACATATTTTGACTAGATCTAGAGACCTCTTTTTTTGACGCAGCTGGCTGTGCCTGCGCAAAGCCAGCTGTCGTCAAAAAAGGGTCTCTAGATCTGAGGCACGCGATGAACGTTTCGATCCTCCTCCATCTTGCTGGTAGTTAAGTCGAGCGATGGCAAAGGCTGCCCTTTTTTCAGCATTGGGAAAGGGTTGCGCCTCAAAGGGTTAAGCTATGCTGGAAAGTCAATCTCAGAGGGCTTTTTCGTCCTTTTTAATATACATTATCTCTTTTCATTTATTTGCTTTTATTTCATCTTATCTGCTGTTTTTCTTTTATATTTTGATATAATAATAAATATTCCTGTCGTCGATCATCCGTCACTTTCTTCCTAGGATGGCAGGAAAAGGAAAAAAATCAAAAAACAATATCACCTAGGAATCCATCAACCGATGGCAAACTCTCCCTTTCTTTACTTGGGGTATACCTCATTTCCTATCATTAGGGATCCGCTTCCGTCGTTTACCTCTCCTTTTGGCAAGTGGGAATAGAATACCTTTGCGGGTAAAAAGCATCGAATTGCATGGAATTCGATAAAGATCTGATGCTGCTGCTCACTGTATTATTAATGAAAACTGTCAGTAGACCGGCGTACTTTATGTTCGCTTTAGAAGAAAATTAGAAGATTTCTTTAAAATAGATTTATAAATAAATGCACTGTATGCTCCTAGCTGCAGTAAAATGAAATCACATTTTAAAATTTCTGTAATATTGATTTAAATGGAATGTCCTTCAGTATCTCAAATGACAAATGCCGCCGCAAAATCTAAAAAAAAAAAAAAAAAATATTATTACTTTATTGTCGCTGAAATAAGTGCATAATAAATTTTGCTAATTGGTATTAAAATATTTCATTTTTTCTTCTTTTTTCTCTCTCTAAGTTATTGCATCAAGACTCGTTTTGGTTCTATGCGAATTTTAAAGATATCTACTTTGTTTCCTGTACTATACCTACCGATTTTAAATATGAGATAGTGATTATACAGGTTGAATATAAGGTGCTCTTAATACGAGCTGTAACATTGTCAGGTAATTGAACCTATGAAATATAAAAATTTAAAGCGTAAGTAAAAGTTTGTTAGTTTTTGTTGATTACGTATCAATTTATTTTATTCTTTAATGAATATTTGTACGTTCAAAAAATCATGCTCGAATTTCTATGACCTCGAGAATTTTGATCGTTTTCTCAATAAAAACTTTTAAACTTTTGTATGTGTTTTTAGTTTAAATGTATTGGTATGATTTCTTTTTCTTATGAGCATTATGTGTATGTAATAAAGATGACTGTCTCTGTTCGCATAAAAATAAAACTCAAAGTTGCAAAAAGTTAATTTTACTGCTGATACAAAAGTTAGGTTCATAATATATCATCATTTTGACTATGTAAATATATTTTAGAGAAATATGTAAACTATGCAAGTTCTTTCATTAAATGTTCGGAAAAATTCTCATTTTAGTAGTTTCAAGTTTTGGCAGAAAAACTGCATAAAAATGTGAAGTATCGAAATTTTTCTACAAGTTAAACTTTGCAGATTTGTATAATTAGTCTTTTTCGAGATTAAAAATATGCGAGATATTAAGAGAATGAGTTTTAGGATGAACTTAAACTGTAGATTAACTGTTAAGCACTTTAAACTAACTCCAGTCTAAATGAGTTTGTAAGAGAAAAATCTTTAATTTGTATAGCGCATGTAATTTGCTATGGAAGATCATTCACATGCAATTTGCTTTTAAAAACGTGATACGCAATTTATTTTACTTTCCTGTCGCATAATAAATTTTATTTAATTTATTCTTCGAAATTAAATACATTTTGCTTTATTATTCAATAATCTGGAAACTGAGCCTGTACTATCGTGATCCCCTTTCTCGTCCCTGAGAAGACAAACACTGACAGTAATTGATTAAAGTGTTATAATTAATTTTTAAAGCGTAACTAATGTTATAATATAAGTTCTATTGTTTCCCTTATTTTTCTTTCAACCTTGTTGAACTCTTCAAGATGCTTCGAGACATAGATGAATTAGCTGTCATTCTCTCTGCCAGTTCGTTAGTAGCTCTCTCTTCAATCTATCAAAAATAATTTGTTTAGCACGTTTCCAGTTCATAGCTGCCTCCAACCGAAAGAAAAAGTCGCATTATACATCATAACGTCAAACGCCTGAAACAATATCCTTACAGCAAGCTATTGGGGGAATTTAAAAAAAAGAGGGGGGGGAGGGAGAGAAAAGACCGTAACTGTGCCCCAGCGTCAGTAACCACACCCCTGTCCACAGCATATATTGCAAATAAATTTTCTTTCATTTCCTATCATCCTTCAGACGCCAAGTATGTAAAACAATATCCTTTGACAAATCCATCATCAACTAGCAAGTGTGTTTCTTTTCACTCTATTCCCCCGACAGTAGCAATTCGCCTTTTAGGTTGAACTAAATTGTTGGAACTTCACCGAAGGAGGACATTTGTGAAGTTAAAACTTGCGAAAAAGCATGAATATTGTTAAATGTAACTTAAAGGTACATATTACAGGATTTGAAAAATAAACATGTAGGGGAAAATCGGCCGAAAGTGGGTATCAAATTTTTTTTTTTCTAGCGCACTGCTAAGCCAATAAAATTTATTTATTTTCTATTGGCGTAGAAAATTTATCTTTTACTTTCAAAGATAACTATTCTTAACATAAAATAACTTATATTTTGAAGACGGATTAATCATTTTTGTAAGTAAGAAAGTATCTTGTTTTATCCGACCTGGTCGGATAAACCTGGATATGTATATATGGGGATAATGAAAGAACCCTTGTTACTTTACCATTGAAGTGTTTATTTATAATAATAAAATAACATGGTGGACTTCCTATTCTGAGGAACATAGTTTTAAAAGCAAGGAACTTAAGCAGTTTTGAATTGAGTTTTCGACATTTGTAGTAAATTAACTTGTTGTATTACCATGTATCAAACTTATTTTATCATCTAATTTGAGCAAGTTTCAAGATCTAAAATCTTGTATAAAATTTTGTTTATACTCTTCATTGCTGTTGACTGGTGCACTTAAAAGTGCAGATACAGTATCCAATCTTTCAGGCTTTATGACCCAGAGTATATTAAGTTACAAAAGGCACACGCTATTCCGTTTTGTTCGATGGTCATTGAACCGATTTTATCCAACAGCGTTATTTAACGGAAAAGTTGCAATAGCATGTTTC
Organism: Cheiracanthium punctorium; assembly: GCA_038373885.1. NCBI lineage: Eukaryota > Metazoa > Arthropoda > Arachnida > Araneae > Cheiracanthiidae > Cheiracanthium > Cheiracanthium punctorium. Next base: position 620,487 of record JAWZYV010012352.1, on the reverse strand, counting down.
AAAAATCATGAAAAAAATAGTTTGATTACTTAAAATAATAGAAAATCGTATTGCGGGAAAAAATTAGTTGATATGACTTCATATATAAAATAATGATAATATTCGATGATTTAGACATAATAGAAATCATAGCACGTTTAAATAACAAATATACTATTTAAATGAGCTATTTTGACACATGAAAATGAACACTCAAAAAACTGGTGTTATAAGATAAAATAAATAAAAACTTTGTGAAAAAAACACACATAAAAGGCTACAAGGCGTAACGATCGTTTCGACCGAAAATTCGTTCGGTCTTCTTCAGACAAACCCTTCCGTCAAACAGAGCAGAAGGAACAGAACAGAGCAGAACAGAGCAGAGGGAACTGGCAGTTCCCTCTGCTCTGTTTGACGGAACTGGTAGAATGATAAATGTATATTTATCATTTATCATTATCTAAACAACAATGTCAAAAATTCCGCATGACGTATTGAATTTAAGTATTTTAAGTGAGCAAAGAATATATATTTTTTATTTTCATCTAAGTTTCCCTTATCTGTTTAAAAAAACAGTTCTATGATAATTTGGATGAGAAAGCCCCACGATCAAGTCTATTTTATGACATGAAATTAAGTCTAATTCAAACACCATTTCTGCAATGGCACCTCCTGAATAAGAACACGTTTAGCACGTTTTTAATTGTAAAAAATTGTAACGTTGTAGGTTATTTGTATACTAAAGCTTTATTGTGGAATAACGCTGGTACTGGAATATTCTCTAGTATCAGAGAACTATTCACAAACGTTTGCAATTACGTACAATGAACTGTCCACGGTAGAGTTTATCTCCGAATACACCTGCCGTTAAGTGAATGCAACATGTCAAGACAGGGTTCACTGTTTGCGAAATGTTAATTTAGTCTCTATAACTGCCATGAGAGTCCTAGACTGCAAGAGGTATAAGTCTCATCTCTATGCAAATATTTTACATTACGCATTTATAAGTCCTGAAATATTACCGAACACAATAGTATCTTTGAATTATGTTTTCCGATACAAACATCATTTAGGTCAGTTTACCCAGTCAAAATATTATTTAGCGTCGTTTTGATGGGGAAGAAACTAAAAAAAATTAGCTCAATCATTTTAGCATCCATGATATTTTTCTTACACTAAATTAATATTATATGAATGTATCAGCTGATTAAAGTAGCCATACAGCAGGAAAAATAAATTGTTGTAAAAAGTACAGTTCTAATGATAAATAACGTTATGATTGCTATTAAAAATAAATGTTTCAAATTTTTAAAAGGATCTTAAATAAAACAAACAAAAAAAAAACTACGCACTGTCTAGTATATTTGTTTTTTAAGCTTAATTGCCTTTTTTACCGTAGGCAGATTCAAAAATCCCATATTATTCGTTTCTTGTACGTTTAGCTTTCTATACCCCCCCCCAAGTATTTTTTTCTTCCTTTATTCAATTCTGCTGTTGCTACTAGTATTTACAACATATTTTATCCCCTGCTGAATTTTTAAAATTTGATATTCATATAAACAAAATTAAAATCTGTTAGACTGTAAGCTATTAATTCCTAAAATATCACATAATTAAAAAAATCTGAACATGATGTTTTTTATGGTAACGATAACTACGTAATAGAAATGCATATATGAATATCTAACATTCTTTTTAATAGTGAATAATTTGTGAATGATTTTATTTTACTTGTCTTTCCTTTCAAATTCAACATAGTACTGACATACCAAAACAAAAACATTACTCATTCTGTTTATTGGAGCTGAAATTGGGATTCCCTTTATTGATCACGTAAGGAATTATTGCTCTTACCAAGCAATCGCTTTCCTTACTTTCATCTCGTCAGCTATCATATGTATAGACGAAGAAAAACGTCACTACCTATTAAATTGTATCTTGTCATCATCGTTTAACATCATTTACCATCATATCAATTTCTGCATCTTTGCTTCAAGTTTGTTGAGTGCTTGTTAGAATTTATTTTCTTTTTTACCGACTTCATTAGTATGTTCCTGTTCACCTTCGAAATGATTGTTTTCATTCCGACATTTCACCTCGTGCAATGTTATCGGGTGGTGTTTACGGAAAATTTAATTTTAAAATCCATAAAAAGGACACGGACTTCATACTTATGTGTATTAATACAGTTGTTGTCTATCGTTACAAAAGTATCCTGACTTTCAACTTACAGAAAAGCAACTGTAGTTGCATTGCTAAAGTAAAAGTGAATAAACATTTTAAAACTCTTCGTTATATGTAGAGCACATCTTTTACTTGCTGTTGTCCTAGATTTCTTTTTACAATTAATATTTGCTGAGTTTCCGTCATACTTCCATTCATCATGAAGTGGTTTTCATCAAGCGCCCTCGTTCAGTAAGAAGGAATACTAACTAGCAGTAATTATCATGATTGTTTTCTTGGCATTTTATTTTGTTGATTTCTCAAAGCAGTACTTTTTGGAACAGATTACATCTTTGAAAATAATTACTCTATGCATATACGGGGAATTGCATTGTTTTGGTGGGAGGTAATTGACATTAGATATTTTCTTGTCGGTACTGTCTCATATGCAAAATATAGTTTTTGCCGTCTGTTGTTTTTATAACCAAATTAAATGAATGTCTCAGTAAAACTGTGCCTTTCTTAACACTACACTTTCCGAAGGAAATCGAAACAATTTCAGATATTGAGCTTACTGCATAGATCTATAATGTTACGAATTTTCGGGCAACCCACTATTCTGGGGCTTAAATTAGCTCAAAATTCGTATTCCACTATTCAAATAGTCAAATTTTTGTTGCATCAAAGTCGGTCACCTAGAACCGGAGATACGGAGGTTTTGGTTTCCCCATTCATTTGTATGCAGTTTCTAGAAATCTCGAGAAATATTGGTCCTTGGCCTTCGGTAATTTCACTTTTGGGGGCTTATTTGTGGTACAAGTTTGGCGATATTTCTCCAAAAGTCGCCAAGCTCTGCGACATTTTCGTCATTTGGCGCGATTTTCCCTATGGGGCTTGTAAAGTTGCTTTTTCAGCATTAAAATCACATAATAGCCTAACATTTCTCTTCTATGACGAAATCGAATTTCCCGCTTTATGTGGAATCTTCGAGAAATACATTCTCATTTAAGCTTCTGTAGCTTCTGCGTCTCCTATAAATACAAGCATGTCAGAGGCCCCATTTCAGTGTGGATCGAGATGCTGGTGTGTACGGTGCTTTGCTTTGTATTGACGCTATAGAAGCGGTGTTTGCGCTTGCTTTTCGAAGCAGATTTTTAAGCGCTGTGTGTAAATTCTTCATTGCTGTGTCTTAAGGGATTCTGTACGCCCTTGCATATTTCCGCCGAATTTTGCCTGTGGAGGTGTTTTATTTTGTGTGAGAATTACAGCATTTGTTAGAGCTTCGGTACTGAGTGGACTGTTATAAACGAGCTACTGGCCGTTAGTGCTTGTGAATTTTTCACAGCTGATTGTTCGACAAAGCTCTAGAAGCAATAAAGTTGTGTTCCTTCCTGACAAGTGGACTCTTTACTAGAACTTTCTACACCTACTGGACTTTAGAACGCCGAACCCAGGAAACAAGCAGAGTATTCGGCATAAATAATGTTTACGCGAGATTTAATTAGATTATTTGTTAAAACCATTTCAATATTTCGGATTACTAACGCGTAACAGTGAACTTACACACACATAAAAAAAAAGTTTGAGTGAGGATTACGTAGAAGTTTCAAAACACACTTTCTAAGGTAAATCTAATTTAAAACTGTAAAATAAGCATGTAAGAAAGATGCTTAACAAAATAATAATTTGTGGTAGTACGGAAAGTTCACTTCTATCAGTTGCTAAAAAACTTTTGCCATCTGCACATACTGAAAGGTTAGAACTCAACGCAAACTGTAACTACACCTTATAAAATGTTGTTACATTCTTAGAATGTTTTCAAAAATGGACGAGATTATAAAAATAAAGTTGCCTGTTCTCATGTGAAGGTTATAACACTTCCTTCCTTGCTACGTCACTGTTCTGTGCGTTGAATAAACGATCTCCTGTATTCAAGACATGCACAGCCTGTATATGAATGCATCAGTGTGATTCTCAGATTCATTGTAAATGTTTCTAATCCCTTGACATTATTCTGAGCTCGAGCTGCCATTCTTAACAATATGCTAATACTTTCTTATTTTGCGCACCAAATTTATTTTGTTCTCATAGGACGTAATTTCAAAACGGTTTTCATGGTATCTTTTGTGTGGAAAAATATTATTTCCTTGAAAAAAATGGTTACAATATCTATCAAACACCGTGCACTTAAAATAATTCGTCGGTACGCATTTATCATATCGGTTGAAGAATACTTTTAGCGGGGGCTCAATGCTGAAGTTTGCAACCACACCCCACTGTTAGCAGGTTTTTCTTGTTAATTTAATAAATACCCCTCCTTAAACTTTAAGATTGGAGTTAACTACTTTGTTGTGATTAATAGAGGGAAAAACAATCATTCAAAATACAAAGATGGATGTCATGAGTGAAATAGAAACTTTTGTGTTAGTTTTGTAACACAGAAAAAATGTTATTAAAAATGGAATGCTGAGTTTAACTTATTTATGTGCACGGCTAAACTAGAAAAACAGGCTACTGATATACACTGAATACATTAAAAGTAGATTTCTACATTTTTCACATTTATTATTATTGTTTAAAATTACGTTGGAATAATTATTTAGAAAAGTACTTATAAAGATTTTGTCGTACTGTTCTTAACAAAGTAATTTAAAGCAAACTAATTGTGTAAAAAAATGGAGAAAGTCAAATCACATAAATATTTGCATAAAAATATAGACAATTTTTTGTCACGTTGCAAGCTTTTATGACTTTTTACTTATTTTATATATGTGCTAACAAAAAAACTCAACAAAAGACTGATATTAAAAGGTGAAATAACACACTTAAAGGATACTGGAGAAAAAAATCGTTATGGGAGGTACAAAATATCTACCTTTCTTCAGTTGCAACAAAATGAATTATCCTCAGAGGTATAACGTTTAGAACTGTTAGTAGTATTGACAAATATTTTTTTATGATATTACTGAGCTTGTCATTGTAAATAAATGTTCAATTAAGGGATGAAATTCATGTCTGGGTTTTTCAGGACCTTAAAATAGCCACAGTGTCTAAAGTCTGTGCTAATCATTCGTTTAATTTATTAAAAAATTACTTAATGCATTTTATTTGAAATTTCTCTAAACACGTCTTTTGGAATATTTAACAAACTTTTGATCGACATTACCTTCAAATAATTCTAAATTGTAATTATCATAATACTCATCTAATCGTTGACTGTGATTTCGTATATTTTGTGCTGTAGGCGCAAACATTCATTTGAGTGATCGTTTTCCCAAATACTTGTGTTTACTGTTTAAAACAAAAAATGTAGTTGTTACTTTTGATGATAAAATGAGATTTACCAATAATGTTTTACCACATTTATATCTATCCTTTTTAGTATGTTTATGTACGAATTACAATCTTATCTCATAATTTTATCTTCTATTTTACAATCGATTGAAGTGGTGCTCTAAATCTTAGAATCGATTTCTAAGTGCTTTCTGACAGATTTCATGTTAGATTGTGATTAAGTTTTAAAAAAAAATTTGTACTTGAATTTTACATTACTTTTTACTGGATTTAAGATCTTCTTTGAGAAGTCAGTTTTGCTCTTACAAAGTCAAAATGCATGTTTTATTATCTATTATTTATTTTAAATAGAGAATCTTTTTTTTTTAATTTACAGATTACCCTTTTTATCATACATTTATAAATTTAAAAAAACATTGAGTTGACTTTTTAAAATTTACGTACAGCATAATATTAATGCACTACAGAGGGAGAAAACGGTCGACGTTCATGCAAAATGCTACCATTGAATAAATTATGTGTATTTTTTTTCGCTGTAGTCAAACACTTTTTTGAGTGACTGTAAACTATAATGAATATACTTTAAAATCTAGCTCAATTTTTTTTTACATAAATTGAGGTACTTAACTAATATAATTTGTAATAAAAGGATAATTATTTTGATTTTTAAATATTGTTTACTACTATTTAGTTATTAATATTTAATGCTTTTGTCAAATTATTACAGTCAGACGATAAAAGTATTTTGTTTTGAGAATGTTTATTTTCGACATAAGGCTTCCTGTTTCTTATCTTTTACTGGAACATCAAGATTGAAGCCGACCAAACGCTTTTAAATTAATGAAGGAATATTTCAGCTAAAGTACACTTAACATTTCTCATTCCGAAAGTTGAAGGCATCGAATCAAATATCAATCTTCGAAACGAATCGCCTGCGCACACAAAATTGGACGTAACTCGGTCTTGACATCTTCACGCCTTGGACGATTATGGATATGAAACAGTTGCGCTGATATCCCGTTTCTTCTCTTGAGGCTGCGGTGTCCAATCAACGTCTGCTATACCGTGTGACAGGCGATGGTAATAGAATCCGCATCTATACAACCCCCGCATTAATCGGGAAGCCCTCCTGAAAGAAAAGAATATTTTCGACCGTCGACTGTGATAGATTCCAACGAGATGCTTTTAGCAAAGTTTTGCAGCATGATGGATGTTTGGGCCAACACCGTGATTAAACGCTCTTATTTCTTGCGCGAATTCGTCCGGGAGTTATTTCTTGGCAGGGCGAAGAAGGAGATTAAATACGTGATTATCTGAAGCCCTGTATTATCTTTTGTGCTGCATAGGTATTTTCATTAAATGATGGAGCATAAGGACGTTTCCCCCTTACTGAAATACTGCAACTGATTAGAATAAGTATGTGTCATGTGATTCCGCGTAGCAAGCATGTAGCGAGAAAAAAAAATCTGAGGGAGCCGGAAGTTGGAAAAGATAAAAATTCTCACAAAAAACTTGGCTATTGTTGTTGTTGTTGTCATGTCCAGTATTGGACCTAAATTTGACCGAAGGTGGTCCACGCAGCCTTCTCGATATCCCCATAAAGGTCATCATAGAGATTGTCGGAACCGTCCGCACAGCAAAAACAAATAAATTGCACTGTTGCCTACGTCCTGGCTAAATACCTGTGCCGTTGTCAGTGGTGAATATGTAAGACAGAGTCTCGATTTCCCTTTATTTACTAAAAAGCAAAGCATATGACATACTTTAGATAATTGAAAGTAGTTAAAAATACTTTAAATCTGCCCCTTGATGGTGTATTACTTAGGTTGCCTGGGCTTTAAATTGAAAAGAAAGATAATAGGATACTTCTGGATTAATCAAAGAGAACGCTTTCAAATAGAAAATGTTCATTTCAAAAATTCTTCCCTGTACGTTACTAAGTTTCTTAGTTTTGTTCTCAACATTGACATGAAAGTGAAAATAATTTTGCTGAACTCGACAAGAGGCCACAAAAAGTCTCTGTCACAATCACATGACTTGACAACTCTGTGCAGCATAATTGCGTTATCCTTTCTAAGGGAAAGTGTGACTAATTTTGTATCGGGAGTACAAATAATGTAGCAACTGTCTGGTGCACAATCATGTTACTTTTTTGGACGAAGATCGGCGTATAATGAATACTTAAGACATAATTTAGTGGGGGTGCCTTACAAAATAGCACGTGAATGAGTATTAATAAATAAAGTATCTGATTTATACTGGATATACTATTTTTGGCAACAGGAGCATTTGCTTCAGGTTAAAAATTGTCGCGTATCTGAAGTTCATGTTTATTTCGAGTGTATGATCCCTTTTCATATTTGTTTTTATTTCTCATATGCAAAAGAATATTTGAAGGAACAATGTCCCCGTTTCTACCACCTGCAAAGAATTATTTTCATCTTTATTCCCTTTTTCGAATGAAAGGTTCTATATAGCGGTCACACCCCTTTCACAGGAGCAATAAGTGCGCGGTGTACAAACACCAACACAAAACTGGAAATTGCATTACCATGCTCAGAGCACTGGAATATGGCTGTTTTGAAAGAAAATGGAACTTTGATGACTAGGTGAAGTAATTTTCCGGTGGTTATTCACAAGGCGTCAGGGCTGGTGCAGAACTTTTTCAGAGAATTGAACAAATGGTTTCGATGCGGTATTTTGCGTGATGCTATAGAACCGTCCGCTTGAACTGAAATTTATTTATGAACTTGCATTCACTTGGAGCAATCAAAAGATGAAAAAAGTTGTTAAGACTGAATTTCATGAAGGCAGATATATTTTTCTATTATTTTACAAGGTGTGGCTTGCTTTTAATGCATTCGAAATTTCCTATGGCAGTTTTAGTATTCAGAAACATAATGTAGAAACACTGTGAAAGCATTTTTTACTTACTTTTAGTAAAATTAAGTTTAGCGTTTTTTACAAACTTGAAATAAAATAATGTTTTTTTGTATTTTGTAAAAACTTTTCGCCTGTTTTAGAACTACAAAAATGTTACACTAAATCTGCTACGGTAAATCACTAAAAAGTGTAAAAATAATTACATACTTTAGTGTATTAAATATCTTACCTGTTTTTATGATTAACATATTTCCTGTCGAAACTTTTTCCTGTCATTACTATATCAAACGGAATAAAATGTTTGCTTATAAAATATCTTTGAGTTTAAATATTCGATCCTTACTGCAAAGTAGTGTGTGATAAACTTTATAATTATTAAGTGGTTCGACTTTTACTTTTGATGTATTCATTATTTTAAAGGCCTAAATTATTTTTCTAATTTACATAAAACGGTATAAGCTACAAGCATGTAGCTTAATTAGTAGTTTTTTTCATAGCTACTACTTAGAAGCTAGAAGTTGTCAGAAGTCTAGAAGTTATAAGAAATTCAATTTATAAAATTTATTTTCACGACTAAGAATGCATAAAAATGTGAAAAAAATGTGAGTAAAAAAAAAGCATAAAAAAGGGTTAAAAATCAGCAAACCATTAAATTTGCTGAACGCCATAAACCATAAATTCAATGTTATTTCCATTTTCATTTTATTTTGATGATTAAGATCCCTTCTGAGATTTAAAAAAAATATTCTAATTAGTATTACTTTATTACTTAAAAAGATAATAAAGATTGCTAAAAGGACACATCTCCAGAAAAATTTTATCAGTCCGTATGATAAAATACAAGGAACAATATGGTTTTACAACCATGGGATTAGTCTATTTATTCCCAGTGCAATTTTGGAAGTAGTTGATCGGACGTATTCGACACCCAACCTATTTAACTGTCTTTAGTTCTTTTGAAAATCGATTTCTCTTGTTCAATTTACTTGAGTGAGCGTTTGTTTTCACTAACTCGATTTTCGAGGTAATCGAAGTTGCTAGAAGCTGTCTAAATTATTTGCTTGCTGCTTTCGGCTAACACAAAGGAAATGAAATCTGAGAAAGGTAGGTGACAGGAAAAATTTCGCTGGGCAACTAATTCACATTTACTTGTCACGGAAGAAAGAACAAAAACATTTGAGATTTTTATAAAAGTCCATCAGTGGAAAATGCAGCACATTGGAATATAAGATTAATGTTTTTGGTATAAAGCAGACTTATATGCACGTTTTATTTTACCATTAAACAATTACAAGTTCTCTGAACGAATAGTTTAATTTGAATCATTAAGGATTAATTTTTGTTCGCTTAGATATTCAAAGTGACATTTTGATTTATAATAAGCATTATGTTGTGTTAAAAGCCCTCTATATGTAAGCGCAGGCTAACAAAGCAACAAGAAGTCAATAGCCACTATCTTTTCAGAAACTGAATTTTTTATACTTAATTTTCTCAGTTCTTTCGATATTTCTTTCTTTTTCTGCCTCTCTTCTTCCTCTCTTCTTTCTTTCTTTTCTTTTCTTTTCTTTTTTTTTTAAATAAAGCAACAACTACATTGAGTTAATACTTGGAAAGTACTTCATTGACGGTGCGTTGAGGATAACTGATGATGCCTGGAAAATTTATAAAAACTAGCATATCTTTGGCATAACACATGCGTGCTAGTGTATTTAGTTAAAAATGGTGACACTAACTGCAACCCAAATTATGTTTGTTTTGTAACTGTACAAAGTTAAATACTATTTTTTTACTTTCGTATTATCCTGTCGACATCGAATAACACCATCTCTTATATAGTGATAGCACTATCTCTCAATTCTCATGGTTCTTTCTTAAGGCTCCTATATAAAAGAGTTGGATATTCTCCTTTTTTATGCATAAGTGTTTTCACAAGTGTCGAATCGGCCATTGCTATACAGGCGATTGTTTCGTTCTTAAAATTTAAGTAATTAAATTTAACAAAATTTAATAAAACACTGTTTTAGCTCTTGAATAAAAAGGATACTGGATACGAAGAGTTGTTCAGGCTTTAATTGTTTCAATTATTCCAGTAAAGGATGCTCAGTTTTCCTGCTGAAATCAGCATAAAATTTAATTTTTGGGGCATGAAAATGGAACAATGTTTTTTGAACAACAAAATTACTGTATCCATTAGTTTATTAATAGTAGCTATTAGTTATGCTTATAGAGATTAAAAATTACTGTGTGGGTAAAACAACTGAAGATCTCTCCCCCCCCCTTTTTTTTTTCGGATCAGTTGGAGGGAAAGAATATTTTTCTGCCTGATTGAACCTTATAAGGGTCTCTTACACTATAAAGTTTGTGGCGTTCTCCTCCGCAAAATGTGTATTTTTTTTTCTAACTAAGCTAAAGGGAAATGATAGGTACCCGAGGGGATTTTGTCTAAAATATAGCGTGATTTTTAAAAAACCGACACTTTCAAGAGCCACCTCTTGCTCGTGACCGAAATGACACCGAACTTCGTTCAGAGACTAATGATGATGCATAAAGTAAGACTCCATGACAAAAAAAGAAAAGAAAAGAAAAAAAAAATTAGTTCCAAAAATCACAGATAGTGTTATTTATGGCATTGTACAGTGTAGAAAGTGTTTAAAAAAGATTAAAAATACAATAACACATACAAAATTACAGTGAAGTATTAAGCATTATTCAGTGCATTCAGTTCCTTGGGGAGGAATTTAACCCTATTCAATAAGACCTCAATCCGTTCTTTCTCTGATCAGCATTCTATACGCCTACGGTTGTACGTAACACGTCGCAAAGAATATTCCGTACTGTGTGTGATGATATACCGTCCTTGAAGATAAGCTTTTTTTCTATTTTTTAAAAAATCTTTTGTTAACATTGTACAGCGCCATAATCGCCCCTATTGGCGAGTTTTGGAACTTTTTTTACTTTCTTACACAAACTCACTTGCCGTCATGGTTGCCAGATTTGGCTAATATTAGCCAATTTGGCTATTTTTGATCACACTTGGCTAGAAAATTTATAAAGAAAATAGCCAACCTGATTTTGGCTAATTTTTGGCTATTTTTATTGTGGTTGCTAGACACTGGCCAATATTAACTAATTTGGTCTTTTTTTTTTTTTTTTTTTTTTAAGCACATTAGACTCGGGTAAGTTTTTTGGAGAAATTGTCTAACTTTTTTAGTCTTAGCAGGAAGGAAAATTCAGTTACCTCAACCAATTCTATTACTGAGACTGAGAGAGGGGCGTGGGGTCAGATATTAGGAAAGGATGGGGATAGCTTTGGTGATAATACTGCAGCGGGATGCAAGGAAGTGATGAACGTAAGTAGACTGAGAACCATACGCGTTCGAATTCTTTGTTTTTAAATGGGGAGTAGTCTAACGCAAAGCGTTTATATACTCAATTGTTCGAGCGGCATTGCATTACTTAGCCAGTAGCCTAGCCAGGATTTTATTTCGTGGGAGGATGAGTGTAAAATTTTAAGCTAAGTAAGAGTATTCAAGAACAATAAGTTAATTTAGTTCATCAAAAAAGAGAGGGGTCAAATTTTGGGGGAGGGGGCAGTGGTGTAGCCAAGATTTCTTTTCGGGGGAGGGGTCCAATTCTCATCTATATATCAATTAGAATAAAATAAGTGAAAAAATGCCTTTATCCGTGTCTGTCTCCAAGGGTCAATCCAGGAATTTTTTCTAGGGTCCATTTTTGTGAATTTCAATACTTAATTTTGTGAATTTCAACATTTATTTTTGGGAATTTTCATACCACTTTTTAATGAAAGTCAGGTTTTTTTTTGTTTGTTAAAATAATTGATTAAACACATTAAAATGTAGGGTAAAATGCCAATGAAGCGGCGTTTTAATCCATTATATTTTTCTGAAAGGGTTGCTTCAATCCTTTATATTTTTGTGAAGGGGCGTTTTAATCGGCTGCATCGATATGCTGGGGTTGCAAAACGGACCCAATTTTTGTCTGCATCGACCCCTGTTCTCTCTAGTTTCGGGTGGGGTGGGAGCTGACTCCCCCGGATCCCCCTTGTCTACGCCACAGGGAGGGTCTGCAGATCCCCATCTTCAAAATAAAATCCTGTCTATGTTACTAACATAAACAAAATTCCTCAGTCCATTCGCATTTAACGTAAAATACGAGGGATTGTTCATTAAATTATCAGGAACCTGTTCCTACTCAATTTCTGAAAAAAAAATTCTCAGACTTTTATAGGTTTTCCAGACTTTTTTTGCAATAAAAATCCGTACTATTTTTTACCTTTAGGGCGTAAACTTTGGATACCTTCTCAAATATTTCCAGCTTCCCCAAAGTAAGGTTAAATGTTGATATTGTTTACAAACACAGATTTCTGATAATTTTCCAGGTTTCGGGTTAAATTTTACGATTTTCCCCGACTTTTTTTGCCAAAATGAAAATACCTGACTTTTCCAGGTTTTCCCTGTTCTCCCTGACCGGTAGCAACCCTGTTTTTTTTTTTTTTTTCATTTGCCCTATGACCGATTTTTTTTTTTTTTTTTTTTTTTTGACGGCTGAACATGTACGGAATTCAAGAGCAGAAAATAGAAGTTTCTCTTTGATTTTTTAAACAAATGTTTTAAAAGATTTTGAGAGAATGTTGCCCTCCCCCCCCCCGCCACTGTGTAAGGAAACATGTCCCCAATTTCAAATTCTGCAAAGTTTAATTGAAAATCCAAAAGATGGTGCTGCAATCGCCTGTTTGGCTATTTTTGGCAAATTTTCAGAAGCCATTTGGCTATTTTCACAAATTTTGATCTGGCAACACTGCTTGCCGTGTCATCATTAGTTTCCATACCAAGTTTTGTGCCATTCCGGTTGTTAGATCAAATTACAGTTGGCTCTGAATAATGTAAGTTAAAAAAAAGGTTACTCTATATGGTCACCAGCGACTCTTTGGTAGATGTAGAGATAAAAATGCTGATTGCTTTACTGAATTTTGCAAAACGTATGATAATCTGCCAGATGCATATAAATGGACAACATAAACGTGCACAGAAAACTACGTATAATCAACCACAAAATTTTCAGTACACATCAATGCAAATGCCAATTAAAAAATATTTAACAATGCTGGCAAGTTTTACAAACAACAAGACATGCAAATTGAAAAACACTGTATTTTGATTTCTCCTGCGTAGCCTCCTAAATGGCCGGAGCGCCTAGACTAAAGCCTACTGAGCCTAAGGGATAATCCGGCCCTGCTGCTATATGTGACCTCCTTTATCTGTGGAAATATTTACTGATGTAGGTTGGAAGCGATTTTGAAAGGAAACTCTCTATCATTCTGTCTCTTATTAAACTGCTTGAGACACCTGTGAACTGACTTCTCGAACCAAATTATATTTACTTGTTATAACGCGAACGTTTCAAAGTTATACGGTGAGAGAGATCTGCGTAGGTTGATATGTGTGTGTGTGGGACGGGTTTGATGATCAGTGTTCCACGATTCCCAAAAGGAAAAAATAAAAAAAGAATTTATTTTTTTCTTTAATTCTGGTCATTAGGGCTGCAGAGTAGGGTGTTCATTCGAAAGCGGAACTTGAGATTATGGGCTCCAGAAAACAATTCTATGCGTTACTTTTGTGATGTATATATATTCTGAGATTGATGGAAAAAATATTCAAAAGGCTCTCTCTGTTTAATTAGGAGCAGAAAGTGTGGGGCGGTATGAAGGGAGGTCGCAGTGATGTTATTTCTTAGAGTTGTGTTTGTTTTGCTAACTTGAAATCACAATATGTGTTCTAGAGGTGTGTCGGATCGTTAAGAAGGTATATCTTCGGAAACGGATAACTTGTTTTTATATCCGCGGATGTATGTGGATATGAAAACGAATCATCTGTTTCATATATCCGGGGATACGGACATGAAAACCGATAATTTGTTGTCATATCCTCGGATATGTATGCGGAGACGAATCGTTTTGTTTGGAAATTATTTTGAAGAATACATCATCTTGAAGCCATAGTTTCATACACAATGTGTGAAATAATGTTAATATAGATAGACTAGGGATAGATGAGGTCTCCCACGTAGAAATATTCGAAGAACTTACCAAGTTACACCAGTAGTAAATACATGCTAATAGCTTTAAATTACTAATTTAAACGAGGTTTTTTTGTGCTAAACAAGAAGATTCGCTTAAGGTATGAAAAGATACGTGGAAGATCCGCTAAAAATACCGCATTGCAGGGTTGTAGCGAGAAAAAAAAATCCGGAGGTGTCTAGAGGTGAAAAAGGTAGAATTTCTCACAAAAGTGCTTATTTGTTGACATCCTATTAACAGAAATCCAGAATTTCGGGGGGGGGGTGCCCAGGCCCGCGTAGCTCACCCCCTGGTACGTCCCTCCCACATTATGAGACGATGCTGGCAGGTCTGGAAGGAGACCTCTCTCGGTTGTTTTCTTTGCAAATTTGAAATTGGAATATGTATGTACTTTGAGCAGGGTACCACATGTATGTAATATTATACGCGTTCAAGATGGTGTTAAACCCTGTATCGTGCTTAACCCCTTTACCTTCGTTGTGTACATTACTGTCTAAATTTAAGATTGATTGTAAACTGGCAACGACTTTACATTCCAAAACGTGTTGTGGGCTAAATAAGCATTTCCTACAACAGCATCTTCACAGAAATTTTCAATCGTAAGATCTAGGAATTTTCCACTCAGTAATTCGGGGATTTCTGGTGACGGAAGTTGTCGGACTTACTGTGATGGATCTCGAAATTCTGTGGCAGACAAGAGGTGCTATCACTTACGATATATGGATAGCTAAGTGAGCCAACGATCGTTCGCATCCGGTGAGGACAAAGAACCAAGTCGCTGATCGCCTTTTGAAATTAGCATGAAGACAATGAACGCATTTCGCATCTTTCACATGGACGCCTTAAGCGGATGCCTCACCTCTATTTATTCTCTCTAATGACTGCGCTCACTTTTGTGCTCCCTCAATTTGTGCCGAATATTATCTCATTCTCTCTCGAGTCGTTTAGCTTTATCTCCTGCAACAGAATGGAAGAGATTCATTGCTTTGTAAAGCTCCTTCATCAAATGCGTCCGTCCTCTGATTTTTCAAAAAATAAACGGTTTTTTTTTTTTTTATATATCTTTCGTTTTTGGAAGAATATTTTTTTTCAAGCCCTGTTATTATATTTTGTGAGTGATCAATTCTTCGAGGGACTTGAAGAAGGGGGAACAACTCAGGGTAGGTTGTTTTACCTCAACAACAAGTTTGGGCTTTTGCGTTTCACGTGACTTTGGTACATACATACAAATAAGCTTAATTATGTAAATGCCAAGCGCTTCAAAATTTCGACTTTAAAATGTCTCTTTATAATCTGTACTACACACTGTGATAAACGATAAACCAGTATCAGTTACTAAAGTTTTAGGAAAAAATTCTTGAAAATCGAAAGTTTTGCAGAATGAGACACTCGTCTAAAAAAATTTTTGCCTAATTCCATGCTCTTCCATGTTCAGAATTTCCTCTGAAAATTTCCTAAAGTGCAACCTTTTTTCAGTTATTTCAATGTGTGGTTCAATGGGCAGGGATCTCCAGAAGGCAGGAAAGATTTCTCAACCTTTTTTCTTGGATGTAGATTGGTATTTCCGCAGCCTATGGAGGCTGGATCTTTTGTTAAAGCAGAATGCATGCCCTTCCTACTTTTAATTTTTATGTATTTCTAACTAAATATCATTATTTTTATAGCTATTTAGTTTTTATAAGCCACGGACGTTATTTGAAACTGTACATAGTATATACTACAGTAATTTACAGGGTGAGAATTGACGGGGGAGGGGGGGGGGAGGCCGGGGATTGGCCCCGTCCGAAGAATGTAATATCCCTAGCTAGAGGAATATTAATTGCTCCCTGCCAGATATAAAATTTATCCCTGCTGGATAAATGTTAAATTAAATCTCTGTCCCTACAAGTTCAACAGTACCTAATGATTTTAAGTATTGTGAATAAAAATTCTTCTATTGTTTACTAGACAAAGAAGCAAGTTACAAACATCCCTTTGAAATAGATACAGACATGCCGAATGCCACTTCACATTCTGTTACTGGGGTGAGATTTCAAAGGAAGACTGCGAAATGAACGAACAAGCACTGCTCTGCCGCGAGCCGAATTTGAGGGTACACGTAGAATCGACATAGGCAGGAATGTATGTGCATAGAAAATCGGAGAATGTCGACATTTTTTTGAATTTAAGTCACTTCTAAGATATGTTGGCGACTTCATTTGTCATACAATACTTAATATATGAGTGGAGCATTATGTGAGTGGAGCATTTGCACCTTCCCCCCCCCCTTTTTTTTTTCTCCTTCTTCTCAAATGTTCCGTCCTGGGGAATGTTTTCTTTCAAATGTCCCCTCTTCCTATAGAAAATATTCAATTCACACCCTGGTAATTTGAGCTCTGTTTTAATAAAGATATATATTTTTGTCACTTCAACTCCCCAATTCCTAATGATAGAAGACAAGACACCTTCTCTCACTGTGTGTTCTCTTCCAAATTTAAATTATACCAAAATTCTGTCATTTTACCTCTTTTGACTTTTGAATACAAATATTAAAAATAGCACGCAATCATTTTCTAGTTATTTATATTCATTAACAAAGGGTCAAACAAAAAATTCAGATTAAAGTAGGTCAGGGAGGGCCGTGGTGTAAATAAGTGTTAGAGGATAGCGTGCTATTGAATTTAAATTAATACGGAATTGTGAGATGCTCTAAAATCCGTAACTTAAAATGACGGAAATGTAAAATTAATTTACAAGACATTACTGGCATAGTCCTTAGGGCATGCAATCAATTGGAATGGTTCAAGTGAAATTAGGTATTTATTTTGTTGTATCAGCTGCATTTTTGCTGATACCACAAAACAAATTTTGCTATTTTATTTATGATTTTGAACAGGTCATAAGGAACATAACTTTAATTCTTATCTTTACATATGCTTATAGTATAAAATGATTTCAGCAATTTTTGACTTCTGCAATTGCCATGTATTGACATTAAAAATACATATAACCGGTACATTTTTTTATATCTTGCCTTTTCTTTTTCTTGCGTGCTATATTCTAGATGTAGGGAAATCGAGTAGTATATCTGACAGCTTCCAGTATCCGGCATTTGTTGTTAGTAACGTTTGCTATAGATGGCGGTACTTGTAATGATATCCGAGTGTTGGATGAAGGAGGAAAGTTCAAGTTGTTTGTTGTTTGTGGGATTATGGCCAATTATCCACACGTGGGATTTAGGCCGATGGGTGGGGTGCCTTCAGGGGCGTAGCCAGAAATTTTTCATGGGGGGGGGGTTACGACTACTGCAACTCATATATATGCATACATGTGTGTGATAAGGGAGTGAAGAATATACATTTTGTATGGCAAAAAATTCCTCATGGGGGGGGGTTATGACCCCCGTAACCCCCCCCCCCTTGATTACGTCCCTGGGTGCCCTCTATGGGATCTTTCTAAGGGGTCCTAATCCGTATTTGTGCTAAGTTTCTGGAAGAAAGTTCAGATGTCGTCAAGTATCATTGCGTTGTTGGCCGATAACAAAAAAATTGGGATTTTCGCTGTTGTTTTGAGTGAACAAAGACAGCTTCAAGTAGTCATATTTTGCTTGAAAATGAGTATTAGTTCTTTCTTTTGTTTATTGTTGCTAAAAACATTTATTGTCCTTTTAAGTCTTTAATCCTTCTTTATACGTGGTGGTGATTCATGTTTTGTTTTATGATGTTCGGGCTGTATTAGAAAAAAGTGTTACGGGTTGCATCGGGCACAGGCTAATGTTGATTCTCATGAACGTCTTGTTTTACAGGACATTATAGCTAATGTACGTCAGAAGGGAGAGTTTTTACCAGAAAACGTAAACACACAATGCATTTGTCTTTAAAGGTTTAAAAGAGTGATATTTTTGATAATTTCCCCATTCGCACCACTTTCTTACCTATCAAAACAGTTTTAATATATGTACTTTTATAATTTTCTGAAAAACTTCGAGTGATAATACAAATCTGTTTGCACAACCTAAATTAACTCTCTGCTTGTACATTTTCTTCATGTCTGATACAGCCGTTCGCGGATAAAATTTTAAAAATGTGGTGACTACAAAAAGAGTAAAAATGTGAAAGATTGTCATAGAAGAATGAGTGTTTAGGGTAGGGATGGACGCGAGACGACTTTTCTGCGAGACGAGACAGAGATTTACATCTTTTTTGCGAGACGAGACACACATTTTTAACATTACGATATAGGGATTTTTGCGAGACGAGACAAAGGTTTTAGGCTATTTGCGAGACGCGAGACTCGTATTTTTCGTCTCGCGTCCATCCCTAGTTTAGGGTTTTTCTTTTTTTTTAAAAGAGAATGATATACTTTTTTATGGAATGAAATCTCGTCCAATTGAACTGCAAAAATATTTTAAAATATAGAAATTGAGGTGGTACTTCCCGACATTGTTCTATACTATCAACTATAAAAATAAATAAAATAAGAATTATTATTAAACTTTTAATTTATGTACAATTTTATGTTCTGAAGTAAAAAATACGCAGTTTTCCTTTTAAAAGAAAGGCAGAAATGACGGACATTTTTACTTCAACACAGCATAATGGGCACGGAAATGGAAGTTTGATGACAACACTAAAGAATTTTGAATGCGGCACTGATGAGAGAATGAAGTGTTGAAAAACGCCTTTTTATTTTTCATACCACAATGGTTTCACTTGAAGAAAAGGAAAAAAAGATGCTTTGAGATGTGTCTGGAAGAAGAAAATGCAGTGAAATCTAATAATTGTCTTTCAACTGATTCAAGTTGCACTTTTAAAAATGCCGTTCTCCGGAAATAATAGGTTTATTGTAATCAAAATTTGATTTTTACTGTCTTATTCTTACTGATTTGAGTTATGATTAACTGAATTTTGGTAAAAGAGCTAACGCCTTCTGTATGCGTATATTTCTTAGGTATTTCACATTCAGAGTGAGATGATGATTATTCTAGAACTTTTCGTACGCTTGTTTCTGAAAATTTTATGGTCCCATTATTGTTTTGATATTTTTATTTGGGACTGAAAAAGTATCAAGAGTACTTTTTCTTATTTAATTAAATATACCTGTACATATTGTGAAAATATGAAATATTGAAGCTAATTGTGCATCTGAAAGGGTTAAAGCAGTATATTCGCCTGAAAAGCTGCCTGAAAAAAAAAAAAAAAAATTGCTCTGTGGACGTGATTTGCAATTCGATCGACCGCCATTTTGCTGATAGTTAAACCGAACAATCACATCGGCCGCACTCTTTTAGCGTTGGGACCACTAAACCATTTTTTGACATCTAGTAGTGAGAGCGCAAGAGTTATGTGGTTTCGCGGCGTTATTAACACGTGTTAAAGGGTTAAAAATGCCTTGTAATAAAATAATTTGGTTACGGATATGGCACATTTCACTATGCAAAATGATTAACTTAAGCAGTATTGCTTACGAATAACTGTAGCATATTTCTGTGTTCTTGTCGGTAATTACCAAAGGGTAATCTAACGGCCTACAAGAAAGAAATCAGTTCATCTTATGCTGAATTTATTTAACATTTTTGGAAAGAATGGAAAGAACAGTTAACCACTGAAACCTCAACCTGATAGATTTTGAATGTTTTTTTTTTTTTTTTTTTTTTTTTTTTTCCCCTGGAAAGTGAGATTTGATTAGTTTACTGTTAGAAAATTGTTTTCAAATCTGAAAACACATCTTTTGAAATATATAAAAGAGAAGGATGGGAAACACATTTTTCATGATTTACCTTAGGTCGAATTTAGAAAGAAAGAAATTAAAAATCCAATTTAAGGTGCAGAACCGCTGTTCGTGAAAAACAAAATATTAAAAAAAAGAATATGTGAATTAACTGAACGTTTATGAAATTTTTTTTCTTCCTTCTTCCCCCCCTATTTAATTATTTTAACACGAACAAAATATATTTGCTAATCTTTTTTCCCTCTTAAGATCGCATTCGTTCATTCGTTAATCCTATCTAAATTTATGAAAACACACAGGATTTACCCTACAAATTGACCATACACGTCTACAAAAATAGGATTAACTTAACAAACGGCAAA